>CM019217.1:59460472-59585442 GCA_009741485.1 Malurus cyaneus samueli | reverse complement strand
TAATTTCTACCCCTTGAGCTACTGCAAGTCATATTTCTCTGGCTGAATTCCAGATTGTAAATAATTAGTTGCATCTTGTTTGTTCTGGGTTCTGGAGGCAGTATCCCATCTACAACCAGGTAATTCTCTGGGAATAACATGGTGATTGAAGTAACTGTCATTTTGCCTGTTGTTTTTCCCAGGCAAGTTCTCAAAATTCATTATGTATTTGAGACACTGCAAGAAACTTAGCCTGCAATAACATCTGCCATTTCTATAGCTGAAACCATGCAGCTGGGCAAATCTGAGAAGACTGAATTTTCAGAGAGATGTTGAGTTCTGGTCTGAGCTGCTTGCTCTCAAGTTTCTTTTTTAAAAAACTTCCTTAGATCGTGCAGCTGAAAAAGTTGGGGTGGAAAAGCACCTTATGGTGTGAAAGTGATTAATGTGTACCAGCAAAGGCAGGGCACGTGTCTGTGTGCGTGTGAAATGTGAGTGATGGAGTTCTAAATGTAAGTGCTGCTTTAGGAGATGAAGATGAAGGGATGGGCAAGTGTCTCAAGCTGTGAATCTTGAATTTAGTTATTCTTTAATGTTGAAATCTAGATATGAACAATGATGTTACTGGTAATACCCACAACTGTTATAGCATTAAGAATGGACTGCAGCAGTTCTCTAGAAAGACAGTGTCTCCCAAAACTAGAATTAGGGAAAACCTGCACCCAGGCACCAGCAGTGAGGCCATTATCTCCTCTGAATATTTTAGCAAGCTTGCCTGTTCACTGAGGCTGAGAATTTCAGAAAGGCAGTTCTGAGACATTCAAATGCCCACAAGAGCTTCTCTCACCATGTTGAAGCATTTCACTCTGTCACTGCTTGAAAAGTTACATCTAGATGTTTGATTCTCCAGAATTCTTGGGATTTATATCCACAGAGGGCTTTATATCTCCAAATGTTGGTGTCAGTTTCTCCTTCCTTAATGCCCTTTGCTTTTCTTCAGAAAGGGCATTAATTTACATGTGTTCATCTACAGTAGCGGGACATCTCATAAGTTGTCAAATGTGCTAATACAGCTTCACTGAGCCAGGTTTATCATTTATTGCTTGCCTTTCTAGGGTTTGGCTCATGTTAAAAACTAAACATAAGGATATTCTAGGCCCAAAAAGTATTTTTACTTTCCTCAATAAGACTAGAAATCCAAAACCAGTGTTGTTAAAAATCATGCCTATGGGAACAGGTTCAGCTGCCCCTAGGTTCCCCAGGCTGTGCATACGACTTGTGTCTTCCTTAAGAAAGATGGAAATTTCAATATAACAAACAGAAGAGTAATACAGAAGATCAGGATTCTTGACGAAAGTGAAAGATTAAGGATTGTGAGGATGATTTGGCTTGATGGATGAAGATTCCAAGGATATGACAGTGGCTTGGTAGCTGATGCAGCAGTTGGACTAGGAAGGGACTAAGGAGCAAGGCAGACCATGAAGAGTTTACAGTTGTAGTTTAAAGTTATACTGGAGATCAAGAAAAAGGATTATTATCTATTATACTCCAGGTTGTGGAAGAAAGCTGATCTGATGCATCAGGAGAAAAGAATGCAATAGGGAGGCTAAAAGAATCTGACCTTTACAAAGCATGACAGAAAAGGTTTTGTGGTCAGCAGTAGTGCTCTGGCATGTAGGGGAAGCTGCTAATCTAGAAGACATCCAGACTATAGCAGCATTAAGAGAGGATCAGATCACAGGCAGAATTGAATGCCAATGCAATTAGAAATGCAGAGACCCTTAATATTTCCATGCCTTCATTATTTCCTGAACAAGCTACCGAAACAAAATAGGAAGAAAAAAAAAAGGAAATTAAAAATTATTCAAATCCATACCGTTGAATCAATTAAAGATTATTTTCGTCTGCATTGTAGGCCAGTCTGGGTTATTCATATGGAGGCTTTAAAACTGAGAACAGAAAGTTTGATTATTCTTGTCCTTAGTGATGAGGATGTTGTGGGACAGATGTGAGGCTGTGACTCCATGTGAAGGAATTTGGGTCTTGTCTTCCAGGAACTGTACAGGTGTCGTTGTTCTCCCCATATTTGGGACCACTCCTAGGCATGCTGGGCATGACCATTCAACAGTGTAGATGTAGGCTGTGTATTGTACAGATACACTTGTCCTCACAGTCACAGCTTTATTTCTAATAACAGGTATTAATGTATTGGTTTCATTCATCAGGCTTTCTGATTTTAAAGCATGGAGCTGATTTGAAGCTGCCCTGTTTTAGTGCTGTGTATCTCTGACAGCATATTTTTCCCACCACCACTGTTAATTTAACCTGCCAGGCACTGTGGCACCCTGCAAGGAAGTGCAGGTTCTTGTCATGTCTGAAAACTTTATCCCGAGCACTGCAAGTTGGGGTTGGGAGTTGCAGCAAAGGTAATTACCACCTATCTTGATCTCCAGGTAATGGAGATTGTGGCTGGAAGTGATTTCCCTCGGGGAAGAAGGGGAAGGCAGGAGTCAGCAGTGCTGACTCGGTGAGCTCTGAGTGGTTTTTGGCATGGTGAAGAGAGCTGCAGCAGCGCAGGACCTGCAATCTGGGAGAGGAAATATCATCAGCAGTGAGGGGGGATGTGCTGAAGCTGCAGGGGAGCTGATGGGAGGGAGAGCATATCAAGAAGGAGATTTTAAGAGGACAGTTTTATAAGAGGTGTGTTATATTTTAGCTTTACAAGGACAATTTTTATTTAAATGGCCATCTTCCAGTAGTATCTACTATTGCCATTCCCAACACTGTGTTACAGCCCTGAGCTCCCCATCACCTCCAGTGGTACTGTGGTTTGCCTGTTGATAGCCACTGTATAAAAAAGTCTCTTATTTGATGCTAGTCTGCATTCAGAGACACCCATTTATGTACCCATATCGCAGTATTTTTAGTTATAAGGACCTCTGGAGTTAAAAAATAACCACAGTTGTCAGCAATGAACTGAGAAGCCTTTGAAAAATTAGCTTTGAAGTCTTAAACTTCTTGCTGCAGGGCTGACTGCAGCTGTACTTCTTGATGGTGAGTACTGCAGGAATGTTTAAGTGAAAGAAGGGGTTTCAATTAATCTCAATGCTGCTTTGTATTGCTTAATGTTGTGTTGGAGGTTATGTCCTTTTTCCTTGTGTATGAAACTGGTAACTACCTAAGCTTGACATTTTAAATAAGCTTAAGATTTCTTAATTAACAACCCCAAAACTTATATTTTTCACAAACTGAATTAATAAATGAAAAATTAGTAGGAAAAAAAAATTTAAAATAATAAATCATGAACCAGTGTAGTTAAAATGGCTATTTTTGTCTGCTAAGATGCATTTGCCCTGTATGAGTTTTTACTGACTGTTTTATTAGGGTAACTTTTCTAAGCTCCTGTGAATGTTATCATAAGTGGTGGCCCCAGTGAGACTGCAGCTTAGTGAAAGCATATTTCCCTCCTTTCTCGGGTTTGCATTAGTGATGATGAGTTTCTGGAGTTTTCAGAGCTCTTGCCAGAAAGATAAGGCTCTCATATCTGTGCTGTTGTTGTTCATTATGGTTGCTGCTGCTCGGTGATGTGCCAGGAATAGTTCAGGGCTTAGCTGGAGCTGTGCCCGTGGGCACACCTGCACATTCGTGCTGATGTTGTGAAAAGAGTGGACTTGAAAGTGTAACTCACAAGTACCACCAAGTACACGCAAATAAAATCTGCAAATTACACGGAGATGTAGGTCTGAAAAACTTGAAAAGCGTTGCAAAACGCTTGCTTGAAATTGTGTAGCTGGAGGGCTGTGTCTGCCTCATTGCGTGGAGAGACAGCCTTGTCCTTTTATTCCCTTTTCTTCTCCTGGCCCCTTGTACTGCACTGTCGTTTTCTGAGCCCATCTCCTCCGCAGAGCCTCTGTAGGGCCGTGTGCTTTTTTTGGGAAGCCCTTTCTCTTCTCTTGTCCCACCCAGGTGACCTCAGTGTCTCATCCAGGACTCGGTCCCATGGCTCAGGTGGAGCATCTGCGTTTTCTTGGGCATCAATGCTCGCCCAAGTGGAAGCTGAGCCTCCCTGAGCCCGTGTGGGTTTGTTCACAGACTCCTGGGGGACCCAAGGCTATCAAAATTCAGCGCTGCAAAGGGCTTATCTGCATAAGGGATCTGCAAGTGAGAGCAAACAATAACCAGTGAATAGCTTGTTACCCTGATAAATTGGGAGGCTTGCAAGTGAAAAGTCCTTGGGTAATTGTACAGGAGGGAGCAAACATAAATAACTGGAGCCTTCAATAACTGTAACTTCTGCCTCAGAGTTTCTATGGAATATTTCAACCACTTTCCCCCTGATACCTTGCTCTACAAAATTAGAAGCATTATTTATTAAGGTGGTTGTCAGAGAAAGTCTAAAGTAAGGGAATACTGTACTGTGGTTCCTCATAGGCTTTTGGACCCCTAGGTCTTCATTCTGACTGAAAAATTCTACTGTTCCTTAGGCTGCTTATTTTAATGGATTATTTTAAAACTATTTTTAATTTTTTTTGTTCTTGTTGTGCAGGGCAAATAGGATAAAATCACTTCAAAATGAACAACAACAAAAAATCATGCATGATATTTCAGTGGAAGTTAGACATTTCCAAAGCTCCAAACTTTGGGGAGCTGAATCCGCCTCTCCAACAGCACGGCCCTTTTCCTCAGGGTCAGGCTTTTTGTTCTCAAAGAAGATGAGTCAAACCCTGCTCACTGGCTTTATGGAACTCTGAGCTCTAGGAATTCTGCTGTCGTGGACTTTTTTGCAGAGCTTTTTATTTCCCAGGCAAAAACTCATTTGCATTGTGGTATTATGTGTTTTCCTTTGATCTCCTACTTTGGATTTCTAAGATGGAGAGCTATTTTTTTTTACTTGCAAATTTGCATTGCCCCAGGATATGAGAGGTTTGTTTGAACTCATTTAATTGGCCAGTGATGTGAAAAATGATCATTTTCTATATTGAAAATGAGCTCAAATAACCCCTTCCTGGAGTCCTTATAACCTACTGTAACTTTCCATGCATTTTTACTGACTCAGATTTATCTTGACTGGAAGGAGAATGAACTCTTCTAATCTATTCTATGTTTGCAGCTATAATTTTTGGGTTTACAAGACATCACCATAAAAATATAGAAAAATCAAAATATAATTAGTCATGCTTTCCAGTGTTCTTATTTCAGTGAAAGACGTACAATTCCAATTAAATCAAGGGAGGTAATCAGAATAGATATGTTGTGCCTAAGAATAAAATGGAGTTGGCTTTTTAAGTTTGCCTTCATGCTGATTTATATTGTAATTTTGAAGATGTTACACTGAGGCCATGTTTTATGGGGTGCTTTTGGACGGGAAGAAAAAAATACCTTTTATTCTTTGAAAAGTCTGAATGCAAAAATCTAACCTGAAGTGTATGAAATCTGCATGACTGATCTCAAAAAAGAAGATTCTTTATTGACTTATTTTTACCAGCATTCACAAATCTTAAAATGGCTTGTTGGTTTTTAGCATGTTAGGAGGAACTAGAAGCGTATAAATTAAACTTGGCATTTTATACTGAAATTATAAATACATTGAACTGTAGACTGTTCCTTTTGTCAACTTGATCAACTCTTGTGGGTTTCCTACCATTTCTTTTGTCTTGCCCCACTGCAGACTCCTTGCCTGTGACATTTTACTCTGTTCACGGCTGCCAAGCCCTGCAACCAGAGGTTGCAGATGTCCTTTTAGTCCTATTTGAGAGGATCTTGTCTCTGCCTTGTAGGTGGGAGGGTGTTATCTTGAGATTATGAGGAAAAGATGGCAATTTACTTGGCTTCCATGCTGTTCAGAATCATTAGCTCCTGTTTTTCTTTTTCTTCCTACTCTTTCTCCACTCCAAACTTAAACCATGTACAAGAAATAAGCTTGTTTATATAATTTTTTAAATTTTTTTTTTAAATTCAGGTATAGCTGGTCTGTATGATCCTAACTGGTTTAACCAATGTGCTCAGGGAAATCTGAATGTGTAGATTTGCTGTTGGATCTTCTTCTAACAGTTCTTTTAAGTGAGTTACTGCACAGTGAAACTTAAAATTGCTAAGTGAGAGGAACTTTATAATTACACAGGTGGCTATGTGCATTATGGTACACCTGCTATCTTGATTTTTTTTATGACAGCTCTGCCTTTGAAGTTGTGTTTTGGTGTTAAAAATAATAGTTGATCTTACTTCCTACTCTTCAGTGCAGTTGCTGAATTATAGTAGTTTCATTCTGTTGGATAAGAGCTGTGATAATTTTTTATCATGTAGATTTAAATTTCTGTAAGGGGTGTTAAATGAGTAAAATGGGGATGAACAAGTCTGAGGGAAAAAAAAAAAATATTCCTAACTCCTGAAATGTGTTGCGAACTTATGCTATCTTACTGTGTAGTATTGAGCTAAATTAAGATAAGAGGGATGGCCAATATTTATTATTTTAATTTTTGCCTTCTAAAACTCAATAAAGTTGTATGTATTTGGTCAGTTGGAGGGCTCTTGGTGGTCTGGATGTGTTCACCTTTTGAGGTGTGGCTGCTGCCTTGCTGCCCTGCCAAGGCACACATCAAAGGTGTTATTTTGGAGGGGTTTGCAAAGCGTTCAGCAGACGTTCTGTGTGACAGAATTAACTTGTCGTGCTTGTGCTTTCTAAAGTGAAATTCCAGATTGAAACTGAGACTGTCACTTGCATCTCATCAGAGATAGTGCAAGAAAATAATTAGGAAGGAAGAAGAGCAGACAGACTGCGTTCCAGGCATTTTCTGCTGTCTGCCTCTATTTTAGGGTAAACGTGCACCACAGATAGAAGTACCCAGACTGGAAAGGATGTCTGCAATGCTCTGCCTCCTTTTAATTCTTTTTGGAGGAAGAAAATCCAGGCCTATAGGTTCAGGTTATCAAATGACTATATTTCATGTTCCAGTTCTCAGAGTTTAATGAGTAAGAAATACTCCAGAAATCAAGCACCAGAATTGATGTATTTTTCACAGGTTTTTTTTTTTTTTTTTTTTTTTTCCTGTATGTAACTTAAGTTTGAAACAATCTAAAATGAAAATAAATAAATAGTTGCAAAAGAAATACGGGAGGTCAGTCTTCAAGCTGTTCCTAGGATGGCCTGCTTGCAAACACTTAAAGCCTGTGAGCTATCCTATATGCCCAGAAACAGATTCAGCAAACTTTTTTCATGTAATCCTCAGTAAAACTTCTCAGTCTTTTATTTCAATAAATTATTTCGGTACTGCTGCAAGCATCTTTAAATTAACACCATAGATAATATGTTTCAATTAAATATATCTGTTTGTCTTCTCACTTCTTCTATTAGTGTTCTAAATCTGTTGAATCTTAATTTATCTCAATTTTTTTTCTTTTTATGTAAGTGCAGTACTTTTCCCCAATGTACCATGTGAAATATCCAATTAAAATCTAGTGCTGAATGTAAATAAGACATCAGATCTGACTTCAAGTTGATAAAAACTAGCAAAATACCATTTGTTTTCACATTTGTCCTTGATTAAAGGGGAAAAGGGATAAAAGAACTACCACAGGATACCAGTTCAGTGCCAGCTCCTGGTGTGGACAGGTTCCATTCACACCTTTGTGAGTTCTGGAATAGCTCCTCTTTACAGACAAACCCTCAGATGAGTTGACAGGAATGATGTCTCATCAATGTACATGTGCATATCTTGATTAAGGGTACACGTTGTTGGAGCTGACAGGAATGTCAGGCTCTTTAGATTCCCAGAAATTCTCACAGCCTGGCAGATACACGGCTGGTGTTGGCTGAATACATGGAGATAATTTTTCACAAAAGATGAGTCATTCCTCTTCCTATGTGAATTAGTACGACTTCCAGCATCTGAATTTTCCAATCCTCTGTGAGATGTTCCTTTTAATGATTTACAATTCAGAGACAGAGCTGTATATATTATACTACCTAACAAACACGTAAATGCAAAGGTATACTGTACTTTTGAGGCATACAGGGAATTTTTTCATTTAGAAAAACCCACTGAAGTCTTACTAAGTGTTACCAAGGACATACATTGAGATGCAAATATATCTGTTGGAAGAAATGCTGTTATTTTTCTGGGCAGAGACAGAATAACTATCAAAGCATGACTAAACCTTGGGAAATGTCAAGTGTTCTGTAGCTGATGGAAAGGGTTTTTGTCCTGGTCTTTTTAGTTGCTTCACTTCAGTTGTATGTTACCCAAACCTTTAAAGAGCAGATCCTAATATTGTGTGGTGCTTTGAGTTTAGTAAATAAAGATATGATTTTTTTTCTTTTCATATAAAACTAGCATACTGAAAAAATCCCAAGTGTGGAAGAAATTTTATGAGGAGGAGATATTTTAAACCTACATAATTTTATGCAGATGTCATTATGTCAGTAAAATAGATATTGTTTATAAATTGAATGTTAGTACATAATCCCAATTTTCTTTTTCAAATTTGCTTTAGGAAGTCGTTTAGGTCAGATTTGCACTACAAAGTTTCACTGGCATAGCTGTTGTTACTTTTATTGAATGGTCAATAGCCACTGATTTCCTTTAATCTTTTATTCATAATAATCCCTTTCTTTACGTACAGTTGCCAATAAAATAGTCTTTCAAGTAAAAGACCCTGGAAGTCTGAGATCCACCTGCTGGAATGGGAAGAGATACTGATGAGGTCGGTGAGGGAAACAGACTTGTGCCTCATGAGGGATTGTCAGAGAAATTAAATGGACTGGGCATGAGGTTTTAGGCACAGGCAGAGCACAATTACAGCCCTCACACAGTGCTGAGGAAATGCTTTGACTACTGCATCTAGGACTGAGGAGGAAAGTGATCCAAAAGATATCAAACCCTCTGGCGCTGATGATAATGAAGACAATTTTCGTAATACTGGGACAATTGCTGAAATTGAGTATTTGTATTGGTAGGAACAATGGTTGTAAGCTACGGAGTTGTGTAACAGTTTAGTTGTGTCAGTACAGAGTACAGTTTAATATTTACTAGTTCAGTGTGAATTTTCTGCCAACATTAATTTTGATTACAGGCATTAGAACTGGATGTTGCCCTGGCATAGACAGAATCCTTCTGTATGTGTGTTTTTCTATTTGTCTTGCTGCATCTGGTCCTTAGTTAATGCAGCCCAAAAATCTATGTGGACAAGCCAGAAATGAAAAACAAGTATAAATAGATATCAACAAAAAAACTAATTTCAAAATGCAGCTTGGCATTCTTCCTGAGCCTGTTTGCATTAACTGATCTATAAGCAGCAAAGCATTAAACAAGCAAAAAGTGAAAAAACCAACGTTTTAGACTATTCAGTCTTTTTACTTTAGTGAAACTAGGGAATAAATATGGGCTGAGTTTTGCACTTCTTTCAGTCTTGCCTCTAATCAAGAATCTGCTTTTTTTCTTTTGCAATGGATAATGTGGGGCTTAAGAGACTTCAGTTAAGAGAGACATGTGCATTAATCCAGGGCTTTATCTCCTCTTAGGTTGTCAAATATACAGATCCTTAATAATACCTCCTCTTTAGCATCTCACTGATGTCTTGATCTGCTTCCAGCATGAAAATTCAAGCTGTGAGATGTCTCCTAGTGGTTAGATCTTATTTAGGATCTCTACATAATTGTGATTGCCCATGCTTGGGAAAGGCAAATTCAAATTTGCTTTACAGGAAAATGGGGTCTCTACATTAAAAGTGGAGTGCAACCTGTGCTGCTGCAGAGAGATGGCAATTGGCCAACACATCTCTGAACTTATCAGCATCAGAAAGGTGAGGTATTCAGTTTTTGAGTGCTTTGGAGTTTGCAGTGTTATAGGAATCATAAGCAATTAGAATTCACTTAGCTCCTTCCAATGTCTAATACTTTGTGGCACTGATCCAGACAAGAGCTAGTCCTTACACCAGTGCAGTTTTCCCGTCTGTCTGGGCACACTTAGTTCAGTGATGTGGGGGGTTTTATTGTTTGTTTTGAGATTTATCTGACACCAAACAGCAATTCTGCCCTGCAGATGAGCAGCCTTTGCTCTGTGCCAGATGGGGCAGCCCTACTGATGCCTTAGGAGTGTCATCCCAGCTTAGGCACAATGCAAAGATTGTGGAATGGCTTCTCTAGCTACCAGCAGAGAGGGAACTGGCAGGTAAAGAAAATAAATTAAAATATTCTTTTCCAGTTTCTTCTGGGAGACCTCCAATGCTTTGTCAGGGGAGACAACTTTGTTGACCTCACAATTGAAGTGTCTGAGTGAATGGGGAAGCCAAATCACAGCACTCTGTCTGTAAGAGCAAGACAGATTGATGAGGTGCTCAGTGACCTGGCTGTCATAACCCAGAAAGTTTTCCAGGAAATGAAGGAGACATGGAAGCTGCCGGTCGGCTTGGAAAATGCTGAGATAAGATGCTCTAAGTAGTGCAGGAGCTAAATAATTAGCTTGCAAACAAAGAAGGTTTTGGACTGCCTTCTACATAAGGTGTGCTGAACATCCAAAGGGCTTTGGTGAGTAAGGGAGTAAAATAAGAGCAGGCTGGGAAGATATCCCATGTGCAGAAGGCAGAGCCAAGAAATTCGATTTTCTCAGTGTAAATGGCATTGTCTTTGAAGAGAGAACTTGTCGCGATTATTTGATTGTAATGGACAAAAAGAGGAATTTTGGTAGACAGGTTAAATGACCCATCTCTGAGGATGCTGCAGAGTTTACCTGCGGGAAAACAAATCTCATCATCCGAGGCTCGAACAAGTCTGTAATACACGCCTTGGAACTACTCATCCATCTCGCTTGGCCAAGAGGCACTTGAGAACTAGAAAGAAAGAAAGAAGAAATTTCATTTGAGCTGTTAAAGGTATGAGATGATATTTGTTCCCTACCTAGCCCAAACACCGTGAGGCGTTCTAGAGTAAATTGGTAGCATGCCAATTCCTTGTTCATCGGAATTTGAGGCTCAAGATGGAAAAATCCCAGCACAAGACAAAACAATCACTAGTGGGAATACTAAAGAAGAGTGTTTTGTCTGTGTGAATACTGATGTGATATGGCCTTGCTTGAGAGAGTCTGAAAGTCAGTATTCTCTAATATCTGGGCTAATAGACTATTTTAAAAACAGATGGGAATTCCACCATAAGGAGTCAAAAATACTGTAACAGTACCTGAGGTGTTCTGTTGTTTGAATTCTTCATCGCACCTGGGATGCTGATTTACAAATATTTAATCCTAAGTAGGTAAAAAAAGGATTAAAATATCAGCCATTCTAGCCTATTCCTCAACTTAGCAGAGAAATGAAAGGATGTGAATCTGTTACCTACCGTTTCTATTGATGACATGCTCAAATGTCAGCAGTGTGCCAGGCTTACACAGTCTGCTCTCAGCTTCTGAGACTAGCAAAGAAAGAATGCAACTTTGCAAATAAAAGTGCCCTGGCTGGTTCACGTATTGAGTGTTGAAACAGAAGGATGTTGCAGAATTGGCAAAGAACCAAAGCTTGAAACCTTGCCCAGGTTTCCTCTGGTTTATCACCAGGAGACTCAGGTGCACAAATAGGAGTTCCCTATTAATCAAATTTTCTAAAAGACCTGATTTCTTTGGTTGCAGTGGTGGGTCTAAGATGCCTGCAGGCTTTTGCCTGCATTGCACCTGATGTGTGAAGCCTTTGACGCAGCATAGAGCCCCAAAGAACGTGCCACTGAGGCACATGGCAAGAAATTAGCTTGGAATCTTGATCTATGAGCTTTCCTCCCACAATTGTTCTGCTGAATGGATGCCAACCCAGACAAACACCTTCTCTAGAGTTCATTTCCATTTGGGAGCAGGCTGAAGACTGCTTTCCTTTCTCTGGTGACATGGTAGTGTTAGGCTGCACAAGGAAGTGCTGGAAGCTTGATCTGTGCTGGTGATTTGGAGAAGGAAGGAGCCATGTGGGGGAGGAAGCTGGAAGGTGTTGGAGAGCTTTGTGTGTGGTGTCAAAGCCGAAATAACCTTGGGGTACTTGAGATAATTCAGCAGCTGAAACTGCCCATTGGTGTTCTGTGCTGAGATCATTAACACAGGCATTATGCACTGCTGATAGGGTGCACTGCTGTCAGTGGAGGTTTTAGGGCAAGCAGCAGGTAGCATCTGATGGACTGTGACACAATGTGCATGATTTAAAAACTAACCTTTCAATTTCCAGAGCCCCTGTGAATCTGAGCAGGATGTGCTTTGCTAAATGAGTTAGTTGTGAGCTAGAATTGCAAAGCAGGACCGAACTGCTTTATGTGGGAAAGGGCACTAGGATGCAATTGTGGACTTCTTTCAAGATTAATTCAGCTGTGTGGATATCCTTCCTAAAAGCCAAATGGGAGAGACAGATTACATTATTGAATAAGATGGCTTAAAAACTCAAAAGTCTTTGCCTCTGTCATGAACGTGTATGTGGGAGCAAGGGAAACTTAAACTTGAGAAGAAGAAAACAGACTCCAGGACAGGTTAGTGGCAAATGTGGTTGTCCATGGTAAGTTAGACAGAGAAGGTAACCAGAAGTCACAAAAAGTAAACAAAAAGTAGAAAGGGACTGAACATCAATGCACATTTAATCACTGGGGTATTCATCTCCTTTCCATGTTTAAAATCACTCTCTTTTTATGCTTGGATTGGAAAAGTTTTTGTGGAGTTTTTTATTATATAAAGAAGTGGAACTAAGTTGGGGATGTTTCTGAAGATGTCTGAGAAATCCGTACATGTTGCTGAAAATACTGAAATAACTAAATAATTGAAACAAATCCAACAGCTGAAGGCATGGTTTGAGATCTAAATCAGAAGTAGCCAGAAAAACTTTTCTCATACTAAGTCAGCCACCTGGCAAAACATTAGTATTTTGTGAAAAACATCAATAATTCAGAAAATATTTGTAAAAGTTTGATCTCATATTAGAGAAAACATTTACATAATATATTTTTCTCAGCATAAGAGTGGAAGTGCACAATGTTGCTTGCATTTTGGGAAAAATCTTTGTCTGTAAATGTTGATTGGACCACTCAGATTTTACACTTGAACTGTCTTTATAATAGTGTTTAAAACAAGTATTTCTTTCCCATTTCATCAGTAGCCTTCAGACGTGTAGGCTGGGTCTTAAAATCTGTGCCACTGCTGTGTCTTTATCTTTGTTTACAAAGCAGGTATTTTAGCAGCATGTATAGACTTTAGCTAAGGTCTTTCATTCCCTGGAGAATTTACATTTCTAGAGGTGTTAATGGGGTGTGTCCTCCCTTCCACATAATTTTTGTACATGTATTAGTGGAATAACTGCATATTATTTGGCAAGTGTTCTGTTAGATGCACAGAGCATAACAGTTTTATTTCTGTACTTATTAATACTGAAGTGAGATTTGCTTAAACTGAAGGACAAAAAGAGGATTTACACCTCATTTTCCAGAGGAAGGAAAGGGCAGGGCAAAACCTGGGACCTCTGAAGGACAATGTCAGTCTTTTGCCCTTCCATTGGATTCCTCCTAATGCCATTTCCACTTTCCTGCCTGCTCTAAGAGACTCTTTTGTCACTGGATGTGCATGTGGCTGCAAGCTGGAGCACACTGAAAGATTTTTGAGCCTCACAAGCCCTCCTCCACCATGATCAGGCGAGTTCTGCTGACTTGCTCTTTCTGTCCTGTTGTTTTTCCAGAAAAGTCATTTCTAATGTAACTTTTGCCTGAACTTTTGGGCTGAATTACCAAATGGTGCTATACATTCACAAATGGGGATGACCTCATTTACAGATGAGGTGGAGGGAGCCTCATGCACATGCCTCATGTGAAGTGCTGTTTGTGCATTAGTGGGGAGAGAGGGGGAAGTTATGGAATGCAGCTGTAGAGCCTATAGTGCCTGTTGTGTGAAATGCCTACATTGCTTGCCTCTGAGATCACAATACAGCTGGCATGCTATCAAATATCCCAACAGGGATTAGCAGGGGGATTTTAGTAAAAGCCTCTCTGTATAATAACTAGTGCTTTTTTAAAAAAGAAAAATGTGTCCAACACTAGAGGGGAAGAACCTAACAAAACCCTGATTGTGTGAGTCCTGTTTCAGTTTGTACATGTCTTTGCAGAGCAAAGAACAAATAGTGGGTTTTGCTGATGCAAATGTTTCCAGAGATGGGTCACAGCTGTCCACCTTATACTCCAATTAGTTTTTCACTGTTGTGGTCTTAGTTTTCCAATTTTTTGGTCTCTTTTTTCTACTTTTTGCTTAGCTTTGGACGTTCTGTTTTCACTTCACCCCTGACATGGTCATCCAACTTCTAAAAGCTCTGAGAAATATGTATCCATGGAGTCCCTCCACCTTGACCCCTTGCTGCCTGCTGCTCCAAGTGCAGTTCCACATGGCATCTACACGTTCCACCTGTCTTTGTGTTCCCATGGAAACTGGCCACCGGCTGCATGGAGCCACTGATGAGACAAGAAAGAAGGGATAAGCCTTTTACTTTCTAAAATAGAGTGATAAATGTAGGACTGAGAACAAATCTCCCTTTAATTGTCCAGGGCACACACAGAGCCATGTATGAATTCTGGTGAGGGTGTAAAGTAGAGTTTGATGGTATTTTAAAAGGGGAAATTTGTGTTGTTTTCATTTGGGCAGGCTTGTGCAAGGGTTGCATTTGGCTTGGTGAGCAAGATGGAATGGAGCTTGCTTATATTCCAAAACAAAATCCAATTTTTGCTTTGAAAGCAGGTGATGCTAAATGTTCTGCAGCTTCAGGGTCTAGTGACTGTTCTCAGCTGGGTGATGTGAGCATTGATCACGGCTATTCTGCACTGGTGGCAATTTATAGAGGTGGTGGGAATGATCCCATAATGCGTGAGTTGAAGGGACAGGCTGAGGAAAGCTGCAGCTTGGCAAACCTGCAGCTGGTGAATGCAACAGCAACTCAGACATCCAAGGCTCAGCAATCCAGGCTGCTTCTGAACGTGGGTGGCATCTTGGGTGGCACTGAAGTGATACCTCTGCGTGCCCAGAACACTGAGGAGCTGCAAGCTTGAGTCATTTTCCTTCTGTCTTCTCTCTTGCTCTTGGGTTTGTGTTTCTCCAGTGGTAAGACTGGTTACTAGAAAAAGACCCACTTTGGATTTATTGAAAGCTCAGTTTGGTAACTTCAAGATGTAGCAGGAGACTGATTTAGTTATCTAGTTGTTTTATTTATTTAGGCCAGGATTTTGTGGATGCTCACTTAGCAGAAGGTTTAATGAACAGAATGCTCTGCTTCCTTCACTGATCTCGTGATGGAAGTGATAAAGGGCAAGAAGGACCCACCAAGGTGTGTTTAAGGCAGACACGGGCAGGCACAAATGGCTCTGAAAGCCCACCAGAAGTGATGAGACTGTAGCACTGTGCTCCTCAGCCAAGGCTGATGCTGGAACTGCAGGAGGGTTTGTTAATTCAGGGCTTTTGTCAGGCTTGCTGCAGCCACATGACTTTGGCCACTGCAAAATAAGGACAGAACTGCTGCCTCGGCCGATTTGTCTCGCTGACAGTTTGCAATGCTGCTTTTCTTCCAAGCCAGGCAGCTGTTCTCTGGCAGCTGGAGCAAGAACACTGTGCTCCCTGTTCCCAACAGGCTGCTGAACAGTTGTCAAGGGGAAGCTGACTTCTATTAAGACTTCTGACTGCACTTGAACCAGGAATGGCTTTGGATCCCGTTACCTGTTCTTTGTAACTGCTGATCCCGGATCCTCATCTCATTCAAGGTTATGAATATGGAATTGTGCACTGGTTTCATCACACTTGCTTTTCACCTAATGGTGTTATGAATGAGATAAGAATGACTCCCCCCTCCTCCCTAGACAATTCAACCTTTCTAAGTCTTCAATATTAGTTTTGAATATTATTCAAAATCTTCGATATTATTTTTTGTGTAGCCTCCATGGTATACTTCAGTGGGTCTTCTTTTACCTAATAAATCTCCGTAACTGTTGTATTTTCCAGAATAGATTTATTTTTATTTTGGAATTATTATGGTTGTAATGAAGAAAAATTCCAACATCCTGAATAGAATGATTATTAAAACCCACACCTTTAATGCATTTTATCTGTTTTGGAAGGCGGTGGAATTTAACTTGAAAGGGAATTTTCTCAGTTGTGAGGTGAAAAAAATGCCACCAGTTTATTAACAAAGGAAAGTGTTTTACAGGCGAGATGAGAGTACTCTGGTGATACATTTGTATTGTCAGTATGTGTTTGCTTTTCTGGTCCCTAATGAAAATAACAGATAGAGCACACTAAACTCAGCTAGCTGCATAGATCATGCTGTTTAAGCAGTTTCATTTGAGAAGGGTGGGCTCATGACAGCCTTGGATGCCAATAAACGATTTTTTTTTTTTCTTCTTACTAAATATGAATCCATTTTCAGTACGCTTTGAGACACTCCATGGTTTACAGTCACAGATTGTCATTTTTAGTAATGCTCACAAGATAAGAGAATAGCAAAATCCCCTGCAAATCTTTTTGCCATGCACGGTTGAATGCAAAGGGCCTAATTAGGAACTTTGAGCTACTAAAAATGTATCCATTTTGGCTGGTAGTGTTTGCTGCTCGGCTTCTGGAGAGAGCTGTTGGGGTTTGTTTCCAAAGGACCAAGCCTGCTGGGATGATGTTCTGTAGCAGAGGATGACTGATCTTCACAAAGCCACTTTTTTTACCCATCTCCTCTCGAGGGACGTTTCAGCTGATAGCAAAGGTACATAGCACATGCTTCACGTATGAATGGAAAATACTGAGTGGCCAAAATCAACCCCCAAAGCATTTTGTGTATAATAATCACCCCTTTGGGGAGAATGACAATATATATATAATGTGTTTATATTACATAGTGTGAAAGCTGAGAACATCTCCTGAACCACAGCTGTAATGCAATGCTTTTGTTTATAATATCTTTTTCTTGCATGGGATCATTATGATCGGGAAAACGACCTTTTAAAACAAGCAAACTATGAACACCCAGACCCCATTTCTTTAGTTTTTTACCCTACTCTAGAAATTTAATATTCAGCTTCAGCAAATAACACAACATGCTACCTTTCTCAACCTCTTCTGCATGTCTTACATGTTGTGCAATTGTTATTAATAGATGGTGGCAGTGCAAAGTGCAAATCTGGGACCACACTTATCAAACTAACTTGCTTATTTTTAAAATTATTCTGGTGATGGCATTGGAATTTCTCCACATGCAGAAGTCTTTGTATTTTCATGTGTGTGAACTGTACTCAACTGCATGGAGAATTCAATCCTGAGTTTGATGTTTTGGATGCAACTGAAGTCTATATAAATAATCAAAAATAGAAAACATGCATGAAAAATTAAATTGCAGTATTGAAACTAGGAAAAACAGTTGGAACAAGTATGTCTTTGTAGCAGATCTGTCCTCAACCAGACCAGCATCTTCTTTTCTCACACTATACATGCAATTTATCCATTCAATAAGCCCACTGATTACAACTAAATCATCGGTTTCAGCCACGAGGGGAAAAGAAAATGAATAAAAAAGTCTCACAGCAGATTGGAAGAAGATAATGTGAGCAGAGTGAGGTCTGAGCTGCAGAAAGAATTCTGGTGGAAAGCTGTGGCTGGATATTTTCACATGACAGGCTTGAAAAATGAAACAGATGCAGATTTTGCAGCAGGATGTAGAGAGAAATGCTAGGGTAAGGAAAATCATCTCTTGGGAATATTCCCCACAAAAAAACCCATCTGGCCCAGGATTAGAAATCTGGACTATTTCATCGGCATTATCTTAAAACATTTATGATTCACTCTCTCGGTGATTTGATGATCTTCATCATCCCTGATCACTGTTTCTTTTATAATAAGCCATTTTCCCTGGCTCCCTCCTCCCCTACGTTGTTTCAAAAAAATTTAAATATACCAGTCTCTCACTATGCTGTCTTTAACCAGCATCTTTGTATTGTGCAATTCAGAATAGATTATATTCCAGGTCTAAATGATCAGAAATAGAAATACAGCGTTATTAAAGCACCTTTTCACATTGCTTGGGCACCACTTTTAAATCTATTTAATGCTTTATAGTTTAAATTTTTATTTTAAAAAGATCTATTTATGTGATTTTATTTCTACAAGTTTCATAAAACACTCTTCACTAGGAAACTTTTCTTCTTTCTAACGTCTCTGTCTCTGATACTGGATTTGAAGCTTGGGGCTTCTCATGTAAACTAGCCAAAATTCAACTATTTTGAATTTCTTCATTCTGGCATTTTGGCCATGAATGTGAGAGCTCCATTAACTGGATGGAGCTGAATAAAATTCAGGAATACTTCACCTAAGTGGGAAGAATATCACTTACGACTGAAGAGTTTCATTCTTGATTTCCACTTGTAGCGGTGTTTAAATGTGATCCTTACGGTGTGTAATTCACTGAAACAGAAGTTGATGGACCACGATTTCTTCATGTGAGGGCATAATATGGTATCGATACGTTTACCCTTGGAGCTGCAGTCGCCTGAAGATCCTATTTTCTTTCCTGAAAGCACTGGAAAGGCTGAAGCTTTGTGCTGTATCATGTTTGCAGCGATGGAGCGGGCAGAGCTCAGTTTATCTACTTAGCCTGAGAAAAATTGGGGAAATCTGCCATCTATTGCCACCTCTGCAGTACTTCTTTTCCCGGGGCCGTGTGCTGCTTTTTCAATCATTTTTACAAATCTGTTGTTGAAAACATTCGCAAGAAATTCTATCTCTTAGTACTAATGAAGGGGAATGAATATTTTTTAACCTTTGTATGTTGCCATTTTTTTCACAAAAACATCCCAGCCTAATGGTAAGGAAAAAATAATTCTTTTGAGAATTAAATCTATCTGAGTTAAAATTTCATGTCAAAGGAGAAAATGTGCTCCTTTGTTTATCTTCCCATATTTCTCTATTATTTGAAAAGATCTACCACGATGGGGTATCAAGTGTCTTTAGGAAACAATCTTTTTTTCTTTAATGACACTTTCTTTTTCTTTTAATTTCTTGTGCAAAGAAACAACTCCTCTGGCTGCTTCTGGGGGTGAAGCTGAAAGACCTTGAACATGTCATAATAATTTATAAGTATTAGCAATAATTACTACAGGGGATAGTTTAGCCTCTACTGAGCCTAGTTAGGTAAGGATAATTATTATAATGATGTAATAATAATTATAATTTTTTTTCTTGATCTCTTTCAGCTTTGTTTAGAAATAAAGTGACAAACTGAAACTACTGCAGAGTCTTCACTGTTACTGCAGACAGTTATATAAACAAAACAAAATCTCAGCTGAAGGTAAGTTTGCAGTTAAGCATTGCTTTATTCACAGAGAAAAAGATTCAATCTTTAAATTCTCTTCAGTGTTCTTTTACTGATCCAACACTTTCCACTTACCACACTGTCTATGATCATAGTGATCCCAGTTTAACATGTTTGACCTCCACTGCAATTTCAGGGGTAAATGACAGAGTGGAGTTAGAGAGCTGAAGGTTTGAAACCTTGTGCTTAGGATGGCAACAGTCAGCACTATTCTTATAACAGATTTGATTAGAAAATCCTCTTGTTTCAAGTAAGTTGGCCAACAACGGAAAAAAGGTAGTAAGAAATCTTTGTGACAATCATTAATTGATCTCACGTATCCTCTGTGTTTCTCTGAGTTTCTTCTTTTATTTTTCTCTCCTAGTAATTCTCTTATTCTGTAGCCCCTGAAGGTGAATGTTTTCTGATATGTGAAAATCAGTTTTGAATTTGTCTTTTTTGGTGGCTGTCTTATTTCCTAAATGTGTTTTTTGCTACTTATGTGAAGTTACCCATCATGCTGTAACTAAAAATGTCCTTGTAGCCTAATGAGCTAACAAGAGGACAATTTCTAAAGAAAAATTTCTCAAGAAATTGTGCATTATTTTTGTTAAATGCTTATCTCTGAAAAAGAAAAGTGAATTCAGGTGATGTTGTGAGACCTTCCCAAGGTGCACAGATTTTTTTCTGCTTTAGTTTACTCATACTTATTAAAAAATAATATTAACGATGTAACAAAGAACTTACAAGAGAATTATTTTTATGAAATTCACTTATGAAACCACTTACTAGAGTAGCTATGGTATGCAAACTATTATAATTTGGTTAGTACCCAAGGAGGAGAGATAATGTGCGTGACACACGTTTTTGAAGAATTTTTTAACAGAAGCAATAAATAATTTTGATTTAATTCATGTACTCTATAAGCATTTACAGAAAGACCAAATGAATTCACAGAAACTGAATTTCCAGGTATCAAGGTTTAGTAATTGTCAAGGTTTAGTAATTGTCAACAAAATAGAAAATAATATCAGAAACAATTCCTGACTTACTTATGTAAGATCGTCTCAAGGAATTTATTATAGCTTCACTGATATCTAAAATTCCTGAAACTGATCTGGAAAAGGGGATGAGCAAGATTGTAAAGTTTGCTCTCTGCACTGTTTTATTCCAAGTAGCAATGCTGAAATGTTGCAAAGAGCTGTAGAAAGGCTTCATGATAAGGCGTGATGGAGTGATAAATGGCATGTGAGATTCAGCACAGATAAATGCACTTGGGATCTAAGCTGCATTAAATGTTTCCACATGAAAACACTGAGTTAAATTTGGCTCAAGAGAGATCTTAAATTTGTAGCTCTTTGTTCTAAACAAATGGTAGCTCAGAGCACATTAGCAGTAAAAAACAAAAGGCAACTACGCTACAAAGTATTAGAAAAGGGAGGGAAAACAAACCATAAAACCTTATCCCCTTGTGTAAATGCCATAATTTTCCTGCAGATTCATTGCTATCTGAAGCTTTGGTTGCCTGTATTCTGAAAGTGTATTTTAAAGTTGAAACATGTACAGAGAAGGACACCAAGGATGGTCACATATCTGAAAGGACATTTTTTGAGGAGTCATTAGGTAGGTTAGGGTTATTCATCTTGGAAATGTTAACAACTAAGGTGGAGATCTGTGTAGTGTTGAGTTCCATAGAACAGATGATTTAAAATCACTATTCATGATTTATTTTTTCTTCCTGATGCAAAAAATGAGGGCTATGGTGTGGCAGTATCCGGTGAAAGGTTCAGAACAGAAGGGTGCCCTGTTAGGTGATCACAGATCAGCCAAATTGGCGAGAGCAGGAATTCTGGCTGCTGCATGAATTCCCCTCCCCTGCCCTGGAGCTTGACCTGCCCATGGCAATGATGGGAGGTCCCAAGGCTGAAGGGTGGCTGTGGTTCTGGGCTGGTACTGCACGGACTGGGGGTGTTTTGGCTGGCAAGTGTGAAAAAATCAAGCGAAAAAAGTGAAAAAATCAGAACTGGAGGTGACTCCTGTGTAATCCTGGAAAGAGATGCATTTTAAACTTTTAAAACTCTCACTCCTTCATCGTATCACCACAAAGTACTGCAAATGCAGTTCTGCTCATGGAAAATAGAATAATTTAGGGTGGAAAAGACCTTTAAGGCCACTGAGTCCCACCCGTAACCCAACATGGCCACGTCCACCACCAAACCATGTCCCTAAGTGCCACATCTACACATCTTGTAAGAACCTCCAGCAATGCTGCAGAAGTCTGATCTTCTTCATGCTTTCTTGAATGCATCTAAGCATTGTATGGAGATTTTTTGACTGGTTTTTTTTCCCCTACCTGCTAGCAAAGATAAATGTATGGGAACAGTGTCTCTTACTGTTGCAAGCTGAGCAGCAATGCTCTTTGCCTCAGGCAGCACTTCTTGTTACTCTAAAAGAAGAGTGATGCTTACAACTTGAAATGGAAGCCATTTCACATGTATAATTAAGTCCTTCTGACAAGGAGAAAGTTCTAAATCCAGCTTTTGGAACTCTAATATGTAGGGTAAGGGTTATAGAACAAGAGCATACATAGTATGACTGAAGTAATATCAGTGTCCACAGCTACAAAATACATAAAACAATGCAACTACAGAGAGAATTGGACTGTCTAAAACATGGAGCTAAATGAAAAAATCTATGTTATAGTTGTGAATGTAATGTATTTTCTTACTGTACAATCGTTTAAGACAAGCCAATTTCTGTACACATTCACAAGTGGAAAACAGTGATAAAACTGCCATAAATTTTGTACTGTGATGATAAAATCAGTCATAAGGCATCATAAACAATGATGAGCAATGAAGATGTTTTATCTTTTTTCCTGAATCTTTCTCAGCCTTAAGCTACAATGGAAAAATAATGTATAGCTCATTAATTAATGATGTTCCCCTCCACTTTAATACCTTCATAAGAAAGGGAGTAATAGATTAAAAAAAAGTATGTAAAAGAGCTTTTATGTTTCATATCTGCAATAAATTCATGCAGTACTTAGACTTTTCATACTGCTTCTAGGCTATAGGAGGGCTGTTGGGGAAAACTCTTGAAGTTCTAGCATTTCATGTAAGAATTCAATAGGTGAGACTTGTTGAATCATGGGAATTCTTGAATTATCTAAACAATTTTTTTTTCATAATTTGGTAATTTTAGGAAAGTAGTGGCTTGTAATGAGCTTTGATAATTCTGTTGTGTTTTCAGGATCTTTATATATCGTAGCATTTGTAATAATTCTCATAAGTGTTAGACATGATAGCATGGAAACTTTAATATTAAAAATGCAAATTCCAAATCTAAAGCATCTTGAAAAGAAATCTGTCCACAGAGTTATCAACCAGAACACAACCAAAAACCTATCAGTGATTTCTTTCTTGTTGAAAACCTTTTTCTCCTTATAATTCTTGACATTTTCATCTTTGACTCAAGTGTATCCTTGTAGGTCAGGATAATGTTATATTAATGTCTTTTTCAACAGGTATTGGGCTTTAATTGTGTGACTCCTGTTAACAGAGCAGTTGGCAGGTCTATATCAGTCTGTAGCAAAAAAGGCTGATTTCCAAAGTCTGCTAATTGTCACATTATTTTTACTCTGAAGTCTGTACTGTCTGAATTTTCTTAGTTCTAGCCCAACTTACTGCCTGCTCAAAGAATTTATTATGTTTTAAAATTTTTAGGTTGTTAAATAACTTTTAGAGATGGCATGCTGTAAATCTGCTGTCAAATCTACACTGGAAAAAAAGATGTTCTCATATTAAGAGAACTTCTACAGATTATCAGTTCTACTTTAAAACCGTTCTTAGACATGACACGTTCAAATTCTGTAAACTCTGGTTTATAACTCTCGAGTTCTGCTGCAGGGTAGATTTTTACAATATTGTAAAAATCGATGTTCTTCAGTGTTTCTGTCACATCTTCTCAAGCAAATTGCAGATTGAGGGTGCCTTCCCCTTGAAGCTACTGTTCACTGTTCCTTATTACAGATGATTCTGTAGCAGCAACATCAGCTGTAGATTGTCACAAATGCTGAGTGGATGCTTGAGTAGTAATTATTGCCTACAGTGAATTATAGTTCATAATTAAACAAAACAAATCCTTTCTTTTTGGTTGCTCTTTTCCCCTGTAATTATTTTTCCAAGGAGGAATTAGGGAGCATTAGGGGGCAGCAGAGCCACATAAAGACCTGGGTCTCAACTAAGGATGTTTCTAAAGATCTCATGCCAGCACTTCAGTATTCTGCATTTTTTGTTGGGAATTAGTTTATTTGTGAATGCTGTTGCCCAAATACAAAGCATCATGTTTTCTCAACACTGAAGAAGCAAAATGAATCGTCTTTGAGTAATTAAATATATAATATTACACGCCCCTGCTCTCCCAGGGGTGGCTGAGCACCTGCCTGCCCTTGGAAAGCAGTGAAGGAATTTCAAAGTTTCCTTTGCTCCTGTGCATGAATTTTGCTTTCCCTACTAAACTGTCTTTATCTCAACCCAAGAGAATTCTCACTTTTCCAATTCTCTCCCTGATCCTGCTGGTGGGGGAGCCAGTGAGTGGTTCTGTGGTACTCAGTTGACCTCTGGGGTTAAAACAATGGAATGCTGAAAGTGTGGTTGGGAATGTGAGAATTTCAATTTACAGTAAACTTCCATCTCTAGAGTAGGACAATTTCAGATAGTGTTTTTGCTACCTTTATGCTTCATCTTTTAGGAAAGGAGATAGAAAATGTAAAGGGAACTCAGAATGTGCAACTGAAGTTTTTATTGCAAATTCATGTCCCTTTTGTGTAATTTATTCAGAAACAATTTTTGAAATCCACATTTAACTGATGGTTGAAAGACGGCTTCTCATGAGAATCAAAACAGAAATGTTGACCATTTGATCACTGTTAGGGATCTGAGAACTGGAGTGGTTCTTCTGTATTCTGGTGTATGTGAGCACACAATTTTAGAACTCTTTGGTGTAGAGTTCTGTATGAATGAAAATTTATTTGTAAATGTTATTGGTGTTATGGAAGAAATGTTGTCCAGTGCTGGTACAATGGAGCTTAAAAAAACTGTAAGAAGAACAGGAAACTTCTGTTGCATGTGTGGTCTTAGAGACTGGAAGGTATCTTGATCTTTCCCTGTGGCAATTTTCAGTTGATTTATTTTCCATAATGATGATATTTAAAGAAGTTTGGCTACTTTTGATATAGTTATCCTACATAAAAGGATAAAAATGTAAAGCTTTTAAATTATTTTAATTTTAATTTGTGCACAATAGTTATATCTGGATTTTTTTTAAATGGGGCTTTTGAGGACAAAGAGGACCTCTGTTTCTGTTCCCAAGGGAAATAACAAACACCTTCATGGGAAAAGATGGTCATCTTTCAAGACTCTAATTATTAGTTTCTATTTATGAACTGACTCACAACCAGACAGAAGTGTTTAAGTGGGTCACTACTTTTCCAAGTCCTTACTGTAGATTATCTCAGCAGTCACTGTCCTTTCCCTAACTACTGTTGGTTCTTATAAATGGGTTATAGAATTGTTGCAGCGCAGTCTTGATTTGCCTGTGTTTCTTATTCAGTTCCTCTTTGTCTCTGTTTGTGTAGTTTATAATTTCTTTTGGCATTTCAGCTTCATTGTCCTGTTTTAGGCGGGTTTCAGATAGAAATGCTGGTCCAGTTAAAGATTTTTCTTTAAAGAGGCATAATGAAGTGTAGAAGGAAAAACATTTAAATGATTCATTGGAGTGTATTCATATGTTGAACTTTTTGTTCTGTAGCTGTTGGTTTAAAAAAAATATTTTATTTTTCTTGATTATGTTTCTGATTCTAGTGTGGATAGAGGAATCATGCCTGAGTTTTGTCATCTTCCTGTTTCTCTCAGAATTAGACCATTTTTCATTATTTCCAAGGGCTTGTTTGCAAGGTTATACTTCTCTGCAGATGCATATTTTTCTTAAAAACGATTACAGAATCAATGGGCTCAGTTAACACTTTTTTTTTGAAAATATTTATGAGCAATAATAGCCATCAAGTATGTCAGAACACACAAAACTAAAGTGTTATGATCCTCAGGAGAGAAAGAGCCTTCAAATACTCTGAAACCAGTTCTGTTTTCCGGGGTTTTTGACAGTGCTTTTTTGTAAGCAAAACGTACTCTATTGTATATTTTTATTTGTTTAGTATAAAATTGCTTAAATAAAAGCAGTACATAAACATTAATAATTTAAGACCTTTTCACAGTTAAAATATGATAGGAGAACAAGAAGCAGCCTGAAAGGCAGATGCAATAAATAAGCTCGTAAGTGGATAATAAACTATTTTGGGTGTTTTTATAGCACTTGCAACAGCTGTTTTGGCCTGATATTCTCCCTGGAGAAGTGACAGCATGTGATGTTGGGCTGAGTCCTTACTTTTATTTTATACAACCACTATTTTTAGGCCAGAGCTCCTTCATTGTGCCTTCAAAGCCTAATCCACTCATCTAAGTGTCCCCGAATTGCTGCTTTTTTCTTCTATGAGTACATATTTTTTGATAAGCCATGAATTCCCAGAGCACGTTTTTACCGTCAAACAAATGTAGGCTTAAATCCAGCAAAGCACTTAGATGTTAATAGTTAAATACACAGTTAGCTGTGCACTTGACTGCAGTAGGACTGCTTACATATTTTAAGCTATGGACATACAGAAGTGCTTTACTGGATTGGTGCCCACGTGCAATGCCAAGGAAGAACAAAAAATTTGCATTATGTTGCTGAGCTAGGCCCTCTGGTACAGAGAAATATCTTCAGAGCCTTCACTTAGGAAGAAAAAAATTCAAATCCTGTTTTAAAATAGCTACAATATTTGCATTATAGCATATGCACTCTATAAATATCACAGAATTAGTTAAAAAAGAAGCAAAAATCCCAGCTGTTAATTTTCATTTGCTTTTATGGGAATGTTATTGGGCTTTAATAAGATTGGAAGTTGCTTTAAAAATGACTGGAGTATCAGGCTGGGACAGGGAGATCTGCAGATTTAGGGCTGCTTGCCCATAAAATATGGTTTGGAAGGAGAGCTGAAGAGAGTGAGTAATTCTGTGGCATAATGTGAGAAAATAGAGTGTGTGAGCAAAGCAGAAGCATTAAAAGGTCTGTGCTGAGAGTCACTGCCTTGGTTTTAATGTTATAACCCTCTTTGGCATGGTTGTGTCAGGGTGTTTGTACTATATTGTGCTGGGAAAGAGGAAGAACATGCAAATGAGGTTATTTATAAATGGTGTTTTATTTTAAAAAAGTATCAAAACCCCAAACCAGTGCCAATTGTTGTGGAGGTTATGGAGGTGGCTGTAAATGCTCTATAATTGCTGTATGTAGGTAACACATCTGCATACATCTTCAGGCAGTGCTATCTCTGGTCTTACTCCAGCTGTTCCATGAATAAGCCCAAAGTTTCAGGCAGTATTTGAGAGCATGAAAAATACATCCTTTTAAAACAGCGTGTGCAATCAGCCTCAATCTGCCTTACAAGGTTGGGTATTGAAAGTAAAAGGTGCTGCTGGAGTGTGACACTGATCCATGGGCTAATGTTGGCAACACACTGGGAGCTACCTGTGTGCTCTAACACCGCCAGGCACTCCATTAGTGCCTGAATTAATGCACTCAGGGACTTCTAATTCTTCACAGAATCTATTTCCATATTTAATTACGGGAAAGTCAAGGAAAAAAAGTTACAAAGCACCTTCTTCATCCATTTCGTTGTCAACGGGAGTGGCGATTAGTAATTCTTCTTCAAGTTATATTGCGGCGTTCACTTAAAATAATGCAGCTCCTTGCTGAGTTTGCTCCAATTAAACCATATTTTATTTGCTAATGACTTACCAAGTTGACAATGACCTTGAAGTTGGTATTGTCAACACTTCTTGGCATAAAGAGCTGGATGATTTAGAGTTATTAAGAGTGCATCAATATATTCTTCAGTCTTTGTCGGTATTTTTAAGAAGATTTTTAATTCCATTACAGATAGGATACTTTACCTGAATAATGTGCAGGTTAGTAAGCTAAGTAACAGTCAATTTATATTGTTTTTACTGAAGGTTTTAAAGATGTGTGTATATAAAGAAACCCTTCCGTTGTTTTTGAGTTTGCAAAAGTGTACTGTACTGAACCATCTTTAAAATTGAGTGGCTTTAATGCTATTTGTTACTATCACATTTCTGTTGGCCACAAGTCGCTTTATCAATTAATTTGTAAATATTTAGATACTGAATTTTACTGTTTGAGAAGTTAAACTTTATCATGGTTAAATTTATTTCCCTGTGGTATCATTTTATTGGTAGTGACGTCACCAGTGCTGTATCACTGTAGTATCATCACTATTTCAATGCTAGTATCATCAAACAGTATAAGAGATCAACTCTTTATGAATGACTCTTGGCAATTTAAAATGAAGGTGAATAGTAAAATTACACTTATAGTTTAGAAATGTTCAGAACTTCATAGTTAAAGTTAAGTAATGTGTGCCTTTAGATGTGATTTACTGTGGACTAGTTTGAACATTTTAAATCAAACACAGGATTTTGCAGAAATTAATGCAGTAATTAACGGTTTTGTCACTGAAAGTATCACTGAACATACCAATTTCCTGTTTTTTTTTGGTCATGTTTGTCTTTTTGGAAGCTGATGATGCATGTTCTATTGCTCCAGATGCATACATAATCACACTACCAATTCATGCACATTATTTTCTGGGAGCTATCATCAGTTCTTGTTCTTCACATTTTCATTTTACATCATGCCTATCTTCAAGGGTAGGGAAGAAACTTCATGGCTTTAGAAAGCAGCTGATGTCATTACTTTAATAAATACTCTGTTGTAAATTTTGTGTTCTGATTTGACGCATTTAAAGTGTATTACATTTTACTTGTTAAGGACATTATTTCATATGCAAAAATATGATTTAGTGTGTGCCATTTTATCAAACTGCCATCTTTCCTCAAGCAGATCTTTTAAGAATATACTCCTTTTGTTTTACCTTCAAGAATTGAGTTACTATGCCATGAAATTTTATTTTAATGGAGTCATCATTATGTGCAAAACTGTAACTGTGAAGCCATATGATCTAATTACTGTAGCCATTTCTTTCTTAACTCTAAATCTTTGCTCTCGATTTCTGCATCATGCCTAATAAAATATCATAGAGGCTTTAGAATGTTCAATCTAGAGATTGTGAGGTGTGTAGGATATTTTGAATACTTAAATATTAAATAAGAGTGTGTATATGTCTATGTATATATGTGTGTATATATATATATGGTTTCCTAGGGAGTAGCAAGCACAGATTTCAGTCTAAGTTACTCAATTGCATACATAAACTTAAGTATACAAATGATTATTACCTCTTTCTATTGAAAAATTCCTTTTAAAATGTTAATTTTCAATTATAGAGTAAATAGTGTGAGAATGTGCAGACCTTTCTTCTGTAGATGTCAGAATATAGCTAGAAATGCTGATCATCTGATTGGCTGATGTATTTATTTAGCAAGGTTTTCTTTAACATTATTTTAATTTGGAAACATGTGCTCATTTGAATTAGCAAGGGATTCAAATAAATCAATTCCCTTAAGGATACATAGTGTGACTAGTGTTTTAAAAGCAGAGATGTCTTTTGATTTTTAGTTTAGCATTTCAGTTTTTAATCAGAGGATCCTCATTCTTCAGTGCAGTCAGATGTGACATTTGAAGTTGCTCATAATTTAAATTCTTTTTTTCAGTCATGTAAGACTTACTGCTCTGTAATAAGGTACAGATACAAAAAGCAGCATCTGCATAAAACGAGAGAATGACTACTTGTTTTTATATATTTTTTAAAATGTAGATTTGTGAAACATAGAAGGCTTTATACCTTGTGGAAATACATACTTTTTATTATTATGGCAAATAATAGTATGATATGTATTTGAGATGTTTCTAAATGTACTAGTCTTGTTCTGTGCTGCTTTGGTTTGAAAGACAGGTGTCTGCCAAGGAAGGTGGGAACCTCCCTTGGAATGGAGAACATGACCCCCTTTCCCTCTGAATTATTATAACAGCTTTGAAATCATGGGACTTCCAGGCAATGGCATGGGAAAAAGGAATAACAGTTTTTTACACAGATGTAGAAAATTCTGGTAGGAAAATTTTGGGCTGGTTTCCACTATCGCAATGTCCCTGGGCGTGGTGGCACTGACCGTGCCGGACACAAAAGGAAAGGGGGGAAAAATCCCCCAAAAATAGAATATATGTCCATTCCCAAGACATATGTAAAGTTAATTTACTTAGCCCGTGCTGCCCTCAGAAAAGAGAAGCAGAAAGTACAGATATAGTGGGAATAGAGACAAATAATCTCAGAGTAAAATGGCAATTTTCATGTTTTAACCTCCATAACAGGGCTTTATACTTTTACAGTTTATTGCTAGTAATTTCGTGTCATTCATTTAGACACACACTCTTTTGTCAGAGCTGATGCCCCTCTGGGTGGGATTCAGGTTGGTGTTCATTTCATATTTTTAGCTGCCGGGGAAATGAGGTCTGTGTGATGTGAGGCTGCTGTCTGCTCAGCATTTTGCCTGGGCTTAGAGGATGTGTTGGAGATCAGGACCATCCAACTCTTGGAGACCCCCACCAGTGAGGTTAGAATCTACAAGACTTTTCCTGCCGTGAGAAAGGTTCAGTTTCATCAATAATAATATTGTGCTATTCCTTTATTAGTATTGTAATCAAATGTAAGTAATTCCACAGAATTAACCATATAAAAAATTCAATATGCTTATCCTTATTATAGACTAAAAATGAATTAGATTTCTACAGGGTCTTATCTGTCACAATTAAACTAGTTTTAAAAAGAACATTTTGTGCATATCTGACAATAATATTTTTTATTCTACCATGCATGAAACCAATAGTAAATAGTGCCTGACAGAACCACTTGATGGTGCTGTCACCCTTTTACTCTGAAAACTCAGTTTGGCTCTCATTCTTCCTTTATAAAAATGATCATCTTAAATTCCTTTAAAGGGTGAAGGAGGAATTGTATAAACAAGGAAATTATTTTTGGTTTTCTTTCTTTTTTTCTCCTTTTTTTCTTTCTTACAAAGGAAAGGTAACACATTAAGAAAAAAAAAAGTGTGTAAGCCTGAGGAGTATTTTTTTTTGTTTTTTTCTTTTGTTTTTAATTGTGAGGCAGTGAGAATGCATACACTGTGAATAGAGATGCTACATATCTATAAAAAAGGATTCTAATCTGAGGAAGATGCTAACTGATATTTTCAGGATCCTGAAGTCATTTATGCATAATGAAGGAAAATATGACTGAGTTGTTTTTCTGAAATGGGACTGACTTCAATGCTGAAATTATTGAATTATAGAAATGTGCATACTGATCCTGGGTGCACATTCTTTTACTGATAGCCAAGTGGTTTTTTTTTTTTTTTTTTTCTCCAAAATTCTAGAAAGATGGTACCCTTTGGTAGCCTGTCTTATTCCCAGCATGTATCTGAAAATGTTCTCTCTGTGGTTATGTATCAGATTTGTTACAATTCATGTAAAACTTCCTATGGATCATTTAAATGGATTTAGAATTAGTGGAATTTTAGATATATAATGTATTTGCTGAGCTAGTTGCTTTCTGATGTTTAAAGACACATCTGACATTCAGTCTACAGGCCTTGAATTTCATATATATGTACTTATGTATATGTAGAGTTGAACATGGAGCTGAAAAGCTGGCAGTGAAGGGGAGGGAATTATTTGTACAGATCTTTTTGAGTCAGGGTAGATGTGTTCTATCCTGCTTAGTTCATTTTATTCAGCTGTTTCCAACCTATGACTACCATTAAATATATTCATGTTGGAAACCAACAATTTAGACTCCAACCTGGGGAGGGGAAAGTATGACACAAGCACAGAGGAGAACAAAATGACACTCTATGAACATAAAAAACTGTAATTTTTTTATGTGCCTCACACTAAAAGGAACTGTTTCTGCTGCTCCAACTTCCATAATGTCTGTTGAATGGACCACAGCTGGATGTGTGTGTGACAGCTGGAAAGACCACTATGCAGATGTGCAAGAAGTGTAATGGACAGATAAGTGGTGCTGAACAGGGTGGCAGTGCTGAGGTCTGACTGCTTGATGTGGACAATGATAACCTGAACTGTGTTTCTCTTGCCCTCTTAATATATTCTGATTTATATAGTTTGAAGCTAAACTCTTAATCAGTACTGTCTTTTCTATGACAATCATTGCTGCATCTGTGGGAGAGATATCTGTGCTCTGCTGGATGTGTTGTGTGTGACTTAAAAAGCAGCTGTGAATGAGAAATAGAATGAAAATTCTTACGTGATTAAATAGGAAAACATTTTTTTTAACAAAAAGTTTTGTTTCTAAAATGAAATATGCTGTCTGGAAGCACAAGCTGCTTCCCTGCTGGACAGTCACTGTAGTTGTAAATCCTCAAAGCCCTCTTAGCTAGTAACTAGTGTTAGTGTTCTCTGAGGCTTCAGCATTACCCACCACAATGCTGTTCGTGAAACAAACTGGTTGTATTAGAGAATTATTGGCTTCCCAATTGCTATTGGTTTGCAGAAAACAGTGAGACTGAGGGGCTTGAGGGTGAAAATGTGAGTGAGAAAATTGGGGGAAAACCTGCTTGAAGACCTTGAGAAGGTAATAAAATTAAACTGCTGTGTGATTTATATTGCAATTAGGGTAGAAATAGCAAAACCACCCCCCCAGGCAAACATCCCATTGAATAAGACTTGCTACAAGCATCTAGGTGGTGTTTATACAATATTTCTTGCCTGGCAGTCATTACACTTGAGCTGTGTGTTGAAGATAGGGTGCAAACATGGCCAAGAAAATGCAAAATTTTTTGACAAATCTATTTTTTCCTTCCTGTTTCTGACTTACTTACTCTGCCCTCAAATATAAAGGATGCATTTCAATAATTTAACTGGAAAAGGGTGTGAGTTTAAACCTGATGATGGGCCAGGTCTTGGCAATATGACATAACTTAGTAAATGGCAGTAAGCCAGGGTATTTTATTATATTCAAAAATGTTGGTATTTATTCTTTAGAATTAATTTGGGGTTTTTATTTTTAGTTTTATTTGCATTGTGCTAATATACATTGTCTTCTGCTATTGAGCAGAAGTCAGGCTCATTTGCTGTTTCTGAGCTCTTATACTTCATGAAGACTTTCTTTTCATATGTGCAGACATTTCTCCTGTTTCACAGGAAATCTAATCCTTACAGTTATTAATTTTGCTTTGGTTTCAGAGCAGTGAACACATTTTTAAAGGTTTCCTCTACTGAAAGCCAATTTACTTTATACTTGACGGCTTGTAAAAAATATGATCTACTTTCAGTAACTTAGTTGAGCTTTTGACTCATCTAGGCTGGTCTTCTGCCACACTTGATAGCCTTTTTGCACATTAGAATGTGCTTTGAGGAGGTTGTTCCTGAATATCAATCAGCTCAGCTCTCCTGAGCCCCTTGTCTATTCAGCCCTATGGGATAGAGTCAAACAGATCCCTGAGTGAGTCAGAGCTAGGAGGGGTCCCCTGCTGGGCTTGTTACTGATGAAAAAGAACAAATTCTTTAGGGATGTGAAGGTCAAAGTGATGACGGAATTTAAGATCCTGAGAGAAGCGTGAAAGGCAAATACTAAAATTAATCCTCATTTAACTAATCCTTAGTTTAGCCCCTTCTCTTGGCTGCCTAATGGTTCATTGTTGAAAAGGATATAAGGAAGTGTTTTTCCTAGCTGAGCCTTGTGTTAAGAGGAAGGAATCTCATTTATGTCTGTATCTTCCTGTAAGGTGCTCATTAAGACACTCCAGACTATATATTTCTGCTGCTGTATGAGTGGTCATTAATAAACTAGAAAACATGTATATGGCCATTGCTTCCTCCTCTGTGTGTCTTACAAGTAGAAATGACCAGCTCTAATTTCTTGTAGAAGCAACAGGGACAAAAAGGAGTTCCAGTTGCAGCCTGTGGCTCCAGCTAAATGTGAAAAAGGAAGTTAGTGTGAAAAGTTTGGACCAAACAAGATTTTACAATCTCATTCGGTAGCTCTGCTGGTTGGTTTAAGCAGTAAAATGGTCAATATGCTGCCTGATGCTGGTTGTATTTGTAGGTAAGCAACACTCTTGTGTTTATTATAAATGGTACTTTGGCATAAATCCCAAGCTTTGCCAGATTTCATCTTTGTGATTCTGACCTTCAGTGCCTAAATTGTCTATTACTCTTGTAGGATCTTATGCCTTGTTGGTGCATTTTGAAAATGTAATGTATTAAGTGTTGATGTTCATGCCTGAGCAGTTTCTACACCTATTTCAGAGGCCTGGGTCTATGGAAATTTTGAATAAAATTAAAAATAAATACTACTTATACCTGTATATTTAAACAAGCAATTGATTTGGCCTAAGTTTTCAGACAGTGACTGTTAATTCATTAAAAGTTGGAAAGAGACATTGTTAAAATAAGCTTCAGCTTGCATTATCTGTAGGCTGGTTGATCTTAATTTGCTGTGCAAGCATCTGTCGTGGTTTAAATCCTTTCCAGTGTCTTGGCCAGATTTATTTGGGTGTCATTTGAGGTGGTCATAAAAACTACTTGAGTATTTAAAGGGATTTCCTTTGAAGATTTTTTTTTTTCCTAAAAGTAGTAGTAGAAGGGCTCTCTAGAAAATTGCCTCTACCAAGAGGGTTTTAAAAATTTGTGATGTTGCTGGACCTGTTTTAGCTAATTACAGTATTAAGTCTCATAATTAGAGAATCATAACTCACTGACAGCTTTGTTTGACATGTGTTGTGGTACCGTCTGAAAAATTGTATACTTTCTTTACTTTAAGCTTTTTATTTTTCTCCATTATTGTTAGAACCATCCTGTGATAATAACTACATGATTTCACCATTTTTGAAACAAGACTTCTGTTGCTTCTTTGGGTTTATTGCATCACTGTGCAATATTTTGGAGCCCCTCCCCTTAGTGAGTAGTCTTGGCTTTCATTAGTTATTTCAAACAGCAGGTGTTTGTAATAGAGTAGGCTTCCACTAAATGTATTTAGATAAGCATTTAAAAATGAAGACCCATAAATCTTTCCTTTAACTTTCTAAAGGGAAGCTACATTGCATTATGAAAAAGTCAACAGCAAGAAAAAATGAGGTAAGAAAAAATATGACCACTTCATCCCACAGTAATAGAATTACCTGAAGAAAAGGAGGTAATGGCACTTCAGCTTTTTCCTTCTATTTGAAAACTAATTTGTACCTGGATTCCAGGGGTAAGACTTTTATAAGAGGATGAAAGAAACCTGCAATTTATATTGAAAATGGGGAAAAAAAAAAAAAAAAAGTTTTTTTTTTTTTTCTCCGCTCCTACTTCAGTGTAAATCCTGTGAAATAATTAAAGAGCATAGGCTTTTTTATACTTAGAAATCGTGAAGCTGGAACAGGTTATCCAGAGAGGTTGTGAGTCTCCAAGATATTCAAGAACTGTCTAGATGCAATCCTGTGCAATATGCTCTGGAATGACCCAGCTTGAGCAGGGGGTAGGACTGGGTGACCCAATGTCACCCACCCATTATGGTCCCTTCCAACCTTACCCATTGTGTGATTCTCTGTTTTCACACAGTTTTGGAATATGTCAAAACTGTAATCAAATGGCTAGTGACTCCTCTCAGAATTCATCAAGATTTGATAAATATATGTAAAAATATCTTCAGAATAATTGACCCATTCTGTGTTTTGCTTTGTTTTAAATTGAACAAATGAAATATTTCAGAGGGTTTACCTTGCATGGCAGAATTTTGGACCCTTTAGGCATTTATGCAAGGAGAAGTCTTAAAACTACAGGCAACTACTTAACTTCTCTACTCTTTTTCTTATGTAAAAATTTATTTTAAATTTTCTTTATATATTTGTATTTTTGAAGACCGCAGTTAGAAAAACTAAAAAAAAAAAATACTACTTCACTAGGTCCACGTATATTTTGTCTTTTGACTGAGTTTTCCATGTCTCCAGCAAAGTGTGTTTTAGGTGTAAAACTTCTTGTCATTTGCACATTCTTATTTTTTCTATTTTTACTCAGTGTGACTCTAAAGTATGGTAAGGTAAATTGGACAGATACTACCAACTTAGGGTGACAAACAATAGAACATTGAGCATTGTTTTTGAAAGTGGAGCATTAGAAGTAACTTACTAAACCCTAAATAGGGTTTCATTATTTGAGTAACTGATATGACTGGTGCAAAGTACAGAAATGTTAATAGTTTTGAGAAAAATCTGCAAATAACTTTCCACATGCATAAGTTAGTTTTCTCAGCATTTAACTTCAGTATAGTAATGGGAACTTTTGAAATTTGAAAACCTTTGTATGTGGATGCAACAAAAGGAAAAATCACTATTTTTGGTGCACAAACCTTGCAACTGAAGGCTGTTATAAATGAGATTGTTGTATCACTATATGGAGAATCCAAAAAGTACTTGTATTAAGATGGCATAAACTTTCAAAAGCTGTCAGGTAAGATCTCTTGAAATGACCAGGATGTTTTTCAAATATACACTGTGAACCACATTTTTTTTTGTTTGGTATTCCAGATTTGGTATTCCCAGGAACTGCACTAGTTTTCTTTGCATGTGATCAAATAGGTGCCATGCAAAAGGGTTTAAATGTAAGGTTTTACCTTCTTGGCTCTTTTATGCTGCATTCTTTAACTCCTGGTAAGGTAGTGCAGTCTTCTTTGGGTGTGTAAATCTGCCTGTGGCGTGAGAGAAGAAGAAGCAGTGATGTAAAGGGATACACTAGGAGATGAGTTGAGATAGCTTAGCACTCCTTTTACCAAGGAAGAAACAATGCAGGAAACTAGATAAATTCGGGAGGAAAGGGAAAACTGGTCTATGTAGGCAGGAAGTGATAAAAAAGATGTCTTCTACTGCGTGTTAGAAGAGGCAGAGAAAGTGGGGTTTTTCTCCCTATCTGGTGTTAAAGTTCAATGAAGAATAGATGAATAAATGTTGCCTCATGTTTTCAAATTACACAGAATGTCTGATTACAGTATTCTTTTCAGGTTTCTGTTACGTGCTAAGGCATACAAATGTATTATAAAAAAAAATTATGGGAGAAGAGACATGTTAAGTGAGAATTCAAGCCAAGAGTACATCCCAGTAATTGAGGTTGATGAACTGTGTGTTGTAATTGCCTTAAAGAGATCTCAGTTCTTCAAGGTATGGGAAGCACAAATGACCAGGTAAAAATAAGCTTTTCGTCCTTTGCTGGAATGGCACCTACAGTTCAAATGAGTGTGTGAGAAATAGTCATGGGAACACTTAGCTGAACTCATCCATGTGCTTTGGGGTTGACTGCAGGAACTGGAAACCATTCTTGGAACCGAACTTTACCCTGAGCTTTGGGATTGGATTTGCTGGTGCCCAGGAAAGATTAAATGCTAATGTAAGCTTTTTGTATTCTGAAGGCATTCATAGGACTTTGCTGCAGATCCACAGATTTATGCTAAGACTTGAGCTTACAGTGCAGCCCATTAATCTGAGCAGTATCTTTCCACAGTCCTCTTTTTCTTAAAACTTTAATGTCAACAAGTCTGCAAGTTCTTAGTCAAATTTGGTTAAGACTGACTAATCAGTTAAAAATTATCAAGGATGAATTGACTCCTAAACCTGAAAGCATATCTGTTTTTTCCTCTAAAGACCAGGCTGCAAATTGCAGTGTTTTTGATCATCAGTTGCTTCTAATTTAGCTTTACAAATGTTAAAATGTGCAGCTATAACTATCTATTTGTCTATTCAATTTTAGATTGTGGTTTCTGCCACCTATAACTTTGTGTGATAATCTTGTTTCATCATGAACTACTTCTCTCCCCCTGCTCCCCTCCCCTGAAGCTTTCTTAAGGAGAAAAATGCTAAAATTTTATAAGAAACTTTAGCTAAGAGAGATGAAAAAGGGAGTAGTACAGTTGGAGGTACAACAGTCTGTGTGTGTAGACGAATGAGATTCTGGCCAGAGGACTTTAAAAATAAGTGGGGTGATGGGAGAACCTAATTGGTAGACACTGTTAGGTTTCTGTGTGCTGCTGTCTTTAATTTCAACCACATGGGAATGTCTTCTCTGGGTGAACTGTCAGCTTTTAAAGCTATTCTGTACCTTATCAATTGCAGTTATGCATTTAAAGGCAAGCGGATATAATGGAGAAAAGTAGAGCCGCGGTTAATGTGTGCCTAACAACACAATTTACCCAAAATTTACCCTAAACGCAATTTACCCTAACAATTTACCCAAATTGTTAAATTTTTCTCATTAATAAATTGCAGGTCCTCATATGGCAAGTGAGTTAAGTGAAAAACATAGCAGTCCTCAGAGTATTCTGCAGATGTGCTATTATGATGATATTAACACTTATGTTTCTTTTTAAATGTTAAAGGGCATTTTTCTAGATTGTGATAACATTTATTTGCCAGTGAAATTGTGAATAAGCTCATGAATACACAATTGCTATGTTTTTGCAACACTTCACTTATGATGCCCCTTGCTCCCAGAGGTTTCTTTTGTTTTGGTGGTGTTTTCTTTTTCCTCCTTATCTGACTAATTTTAGTTTGCCTTCATAGGATAAATCAGTGAAATCACCAGTCATAAATGAATTTAAAATATAGTTTGTTTCATCTTGTATGTAACATTAGTAGCTTCTTGCAAATAAGTATTGTGTATTGGAGTTATGTGTATTGGAGTTACTGGATCTTGAAGAGCTTCTGTTGCCCCAGGCAAAAATCTGAGGCTGCTTAATCATTTCTCTTCTGGGAACAACAGTAAATCATCTGTGAGTTTAAATCTGTTTGAAAAGGTAACTTACACTGGAGTCTTGGCATATATTAGGCAAAACTGTAATTTATACCCTCACAGAGTAGGCATAAATTTCCTTATATTTACTAGAAATCATTGCTTATGTGCAAGTTAAGTTTTTGAGTGTCACCAACTCATTAGTTTTGTATGGAAAAAGCAAGTTCAACACATAGACCAGATTTACAACTGTGTCCAGTTCTGTTAAAAAAATTTGAACAGATGGTTTTTATTTTAATTCTGGGAGTTAAAGGTTGCTCAGTGTTAGCTTTTCTTTGTCAAAATTTTGAGAATTTCTGCTAGGTTATGACCTTATGACCTAGATAAACATTACATGAATCCTATCAAGCAAAACTTCCNTTTTTTTAGCCTAGGATAAGGATGTAACAATTCACTTTACTTCTCAAATACATTTTTTCCTCAAATGCCGAGGTCTCCTCTCCACTGTGAGAATGTATTGAACCTCATAAAATGAATGTGCTGAGATCTTGGTGATCAATTTACAGGTGAGAATGTGGGTGTCTAATGAGGTTATTGGGTGCATTAAAGATTAGTCAACAGATGACCATGGCAAGGAAAAAAATGTTGTTTTCTAGTAAGGATGTCTTCTGCCTTTTTATAAGGCCAGCTATTGATGCAATGTATTATTGGTTTAATGTTACTACAGGATTGTTTTTTAACAATCCTGGTATAGCTGTGGAGGATTTGTATCACTTGGTAAATTTGTGTTTCCTGTGTACTGTTAGTAGAGTTACATCAGAAATTAAGTGGGTGGATCCTTATATGATGTTTTGAAAAGAAGTTAATTGATTCTAAAAGCATGAGGGCCATTTCTCATTAAAAGCTCTTACATAAAAATACTTCCTTCTGGTTTTAGCTTTATGAATAATTTTATTACTTCTCTGTACTTGTGCATAGTGCTGTGACTTTGCTTTGTTGCAGCTGATTGTTAACAAAATCCTGGTGAATGCTGGCAGATGGCCATGTTTTCTGCAGGTTTCACCCCACACTAGTTCAAAGTCATAACATTTTTCACTATAGGCTGGTTTTGGTGTGGTGTGTGCTTTTTGTTTGTTTTGGTTGTGGTTTTTTTTTTCTTCCTGTCTCCCCTTTTTCTCTAGAGAACCTCACTCTCTGGAGTTTCTCCATTGTAAATCATCCTGACATTTGCTCACTACTTGGATTGATGAGTGGTTGGATCTACAGCAATACTTTGTCACAAGTATTTGGCTTTTGTGGTGCCATCACCTGCATGTAGAAATTGAATGAGTCAAATCATCACTTGCTTCTGAAGTAACCTGCTACTGAAAAGAAGTCCATTAACTTGAGGTTTGTGTGAATGGAGTTCAGTGTAAAATGTTCTTTCATATACTACTGTCAGATTTCAGTATTTAGGAAGGATGAATAGCTCCTTCTCTCCTTAGAGAGAACTCTCCTTAGTAGAGTTTTGCAACTAGAAGCGGTTTGCTTTTAAGATTTTTGATTTTACTGTTACTGCCAAATGTCATGTGTTTATAAGTTCCTAGTAATATTGGAAACCTTTATTTCTCTGGGTAATAACAACAGTGATCTTTCATGAGATATTTTTTTTAGCTTTTCAGGTTATTTCACTTTGTCTAAAGTAAAATAATAAAGCTTTTTTAATGGGAGAAGACAATGTTAAAGTAAGTGTGTATGTGTATTAGGGAGTATGACAGAGCTATCCTAGTAAGACTAATGATTACCTGGAATACTGGTTTGGGCCTTTGAAGCTTAACCCTTTTGCTCATCAATCAGTCAGCAAAGGCAGGTAGTGACCATTAGGTGGATTCATTAGCACCCTGCAGCCTTCTTGTACAGGGTGACCCACATCTGTCTTCATTAGAAGTTTGCCACTTGCCAGTAGTGAACAGATGGGTCATTATAGCCTACATTGCCCTCTGGGCATACCTGGAGGACAGACAAAGTCGTCCAGTACAGGACAAGGATGCCTATTTTCTTCATAGAATTGGGCAAGATATTTATGATAAGTCTAATAACGTTAGGCTTTTACTTTAGACAAGCTAGCCTAGACTTAGTGGATTTATTTGTATTATTATTTATTCTGTCTGATACCAGCTTTGAGAACATGAAAGAGCTAAAACAGAGACTTGAATTATTCATGACCATTTCTTAAAAAATATGATGGAGTATGACATATAGTGATGCTGTTAATCAGTATTTTTGTTTGAACTCTAGCTGTGATTTCAGCATCTCATTTTCTTTTTCTAGAATTGGAATATTTTCTGTACCGCTTAAATTAAGATCTTTTATGGAGGGGGGGGGAGAATTCTGTGAGCTAAGACAGAAGATAAAATGAATTCATAATTCTGTTGTCAGGAGAGGAAAGTAGAAGCCTTGTTTCCTTATTGCTTCATGCTGTTTACACTGCATGAGCTTAAATTCTGTTCTCATACCATGGTTAAAGACATTTAAAAAAAAATCCCCACTCTGTGTGTCAATTATTTACTATGGATTGTCTTCTTTCAAAATTTTGGAGCAGCTAAACATGAATTTTCAGTGTTGGCAGCATTGTAATTGACATTCTGCTTCATTGTCTTTTGGAGAAAATTCCTTATGTCACTGTGTTTAAGTAAAACACTTAAATGTGAGGCAAACTGATTACAGCAGGAAAGCCTGATCATGCCACTAGCTTTTCCCCTGGAATTCTCTCCCAAATGAAACAAGGACTACCTTTACCAGTGAAGAAAGACTCCCCTTCCCACTTTAAGAAAGTGTTGCTGTATTAAAAAAAATACCCAAGGTCGCCTTCTCCCTTTACTGGACAAATCTTATCCTTTACTTAATCATATCTACTATAAAGGAACTTTAATTGTTGTCATAGGATTTTTGTTTCTTTAGCTTTTTGTAATAAGTTGTTATCTAGTGGGCAGTTGTTTGCTGTATTTAAATAATAAGTATATTGTTTCTCTCTTCATGGTTTAGAATAGATACTAATTTTGTCCAGTTCTTTTTCTAGTGTTAAAAGAATATTCTTTGAAAAACAATATATCTCTTACTAAACTTCTGTGAAAAATAGTTTCTGCAAGAGAATGTTCATTCCATGTTGATGTGTGTGAATATCTGCTTTCTTTTTGTGGCACTCAAAGTAGAATTTAAAGGCAAAAGTATTTCTCGAGTTTGTGTCTGTTGTAACAGAGACCCTTCCCTTTAGGAAGGTATGACATTGTCCTCCAGTTGAACTTCATGTAAGAATAAGGATTGACTACTTTGTTTATATAAAAAAAAAAAAAAAAAATCATTTGGTCATCTTGTTTGGTAAAAACTAGAAACCATTATTTGCTGAGTAAATTATAAAATAAATGCTATATATTTAGCAAAAAACATCATTAGTGAGGTTGTCATAAGTAATACATTTGAATGAAAAATACGGCAATATTTGAAGTTTTATGTGTAACAGATGAATTGGACACCAAAGAAAGATGTGCTTTCTACTTGCAGAAGAAATGATTAATTTTTGGTGCATGGAAGGGAGCATTAATAGTTTCATGTGAGAAGTGCAATATCTTGCTGCTCTAGCTGTGTTCTATGAAATGCTTTTCATGTGTTTGTTTGGTGTGATAAAAAGGTGGCAGAAGCTTCTTGCTGTAAGGAAAGTATTAAGGAAAATACTAAAATTTATTCATCCTTTCAGGTTTTGAGAAATAGCATCTTGTGTTAGCATGTTCTATATATTTATGATCTTTGATTACCCAGCAGTAAAGATGACATTCAGCATCCGTCTGGAGTATTGGCATGTATTTACACTGTTTGCAAAAGCCATTAATTAAAATGATCTGAGTGGCTCTGATTTAAGATGATGCAGGTAACCTCAATACAGCTGTGTATGTGTAGTTTGTGATACAATCTTTAATTACATGATGACACTATGTTTTGCAGCAAATCTTGCCTTAGGGTATACGGAACAGATAGTGTTCACTGAATGAAGTGCTTTTGCTTTATTTCTTTTTTATCTTCCTTGATCTGTGTGAACTCCATGCTATATATGGCACATCCTCTTTACCATGTTCTGAAATGCAGGTGATTAATTTCCTTTCTAGTATTCCTCTGCTGCTTGTTGTAGAGGTATTTTAACCTCCTTTACAAGTATAAAATGTGCCATCTTTCAATGACTCCTAGTCATGTTAATTTTCACTGCTGCTGTCCTCTGTTCTTTTTCTAGTAACTAGCATTAGATCTTTCATTCTTATACCCATCCTTTGTGCATCTCTGATTCTCTGTTCTGTCATTAAAAACTACTTTTTACTCCTCTAACAGCCAGATTTCCTGATACAGATGACAATTATATGAATAATTTCCATTCTTCTGTTTAATTTTGAATATGTGCAAAGGGGTATAGTCTCTTGAAATTTTATCTTGATCAAAACCACTGACTCTGTTACAATGTGTTAATATTCCTAGAAAGAATGGCAGAGTTTTACTACTGTGTTGACAACATGAACACTTTTACATTTAGCATGGTAATTCATAGTTAAAGAATACTGGAATCATAAATACTTTTCAGTGATTCCATAACTGCATGTACAAAAGCAGAGTTACCTTTCAGTGTTGAAGAAACTGAAGAATTACATATTCTGTATGGCTGTCTGTGTTTGACAAACATAATGCTGATGTTAAATAATGCTCCTTTGCAGATCATTCATTATAGCTGCTTCATCTTTTTTTTTTTTTTTTTTTTTTTTTTTTTTTTTTCCACTCGGTTATATTTTGAATTTCAACAGGTAGTGGAATGACTTTTTAAGACAGCTATTTATTGGAAGTGGAGGCATGTGAACTAGCACTCACAAATTCTAGAGTATGTTAGTTCATTATGAGAATTAGTACTTGGCATTTCTGGTGCTTGTGGGTACATATGTATATGATGGCATAAAATTACATTAATAAAAATATCTCTAAGAAGTGAGGAAGTAACCTGGTGTTAGCATAGGGTGAAAGCTGTACTCTGTTGTGTGCCTACGCAGATCCTGGTGGAGACTCAGGAACTTCTCTGAAACTCCAGGGAAGAAAATGAGAGGTTTTGCTCAGAGCAATAGGGAGAGAGGTACAACACTGCAATTCAGTTATAATGCTCTACTGGGTGGCTTGATTAAACATTAAAAAAATTATGGAAGGAAATAATTTTCTTAAGTGGGACCTTTCAGAATTAGTGTTACTTCAAAACCAATTCATTTTTGTGCCTGATGTTTATAGCTTAAATGCAGATCGGCAAATTTGACCCTGTTAAAAAGATTGCTGTAATTTAGCATCATTAACTATTTTTGGCATGATATTAATTAGAATATGCAAGTTAGCTGAGCTTTTTGGAGATTAAATTAATTAAATGGAAACAGTATTTATACAAGGTAATACTCGTATAATATTATTCGATGTTATTTCTCAAGAAAAGATTGGTTTTGTATGGAGAAACCCTAATAGAAGTAGCTTTTAATATCTACAGCTATGTTGTAATTTGTGTCAAAGCTTCTCAAAAAATGGAATATCAGAGGCCAAGAAAAATTTGTGTTATTAATGCTAACATAGCCATTTTTTGTCACTTCTAAACTTTTAATCTGATTTCAGTGACAGGGAGGTTGAGCTATTTGTCTTTAAGCATTATGTCTTTTACTGCTTATCAGCTTCTGGAGTGATACTCCAAAGAACACAGGCACAACTTTTGTTCTTGGCAGGGCAGAGAGCTGAGAGGTATCACACTTTTAACTCTGAAAGTATTTTAGTGTTGCAATGGTTGCACTTACATTATTATGACAAAAGCAGGGGAAGCTCTCAAGAGAGGAAAGTTTGACAGTTTAACTTGTGTTTTTAAGGTCCTGAGAAACTGCTCAGATATTTAGAACTTGGAACTCGTACAGGCAATCTAAATACTTTATCCAATCCTTATTGACTCAGTAGGAAAAATTTCATTACTTAATGGAATTTAGACTACTTCATTTTTGTTTGGTAATAATGTGTCTTAACCACAAACAGAACAAAATCATTTGAATATTCTAATAGCATAAGACTTGCAAAGTACATTTGTAAGCATATGGTTTATAGAAATTAGTATACTACCTGGAAAAAATGGCAAATAATCTTTCTTGTTTGAAGAGAAATATATATTGAATGAGAGAAAGCTCTGGGAGAATCCCCCATTTTCAGTTTTGGAAAATGCATTGAATAAAGACACTTCCAACTTGAGCTTTTCTCAATACGTGTAAGGGGATAAGGATTTGCAAAAACCTTATTGTTCATGTGTGTTGTGTGCAGTGAAGTATCCAGGAGCCAGAAAGTGTTGCGACTTTTAAACATAAAAATGCTGTCACTTCCAGGTTCAGTGCTTTGTTTTATCAAGCAGTAAATGAAAACCCAAAAAAGTAGACTGTGATATAGGCTGCTCAATCTGTATGTAAGCTGTCTGCTCATGGCTGCTGTGCAGGTTCACATTATCCTGTTCACAGTGAATTTCCTTTTAGCCAGTACCAGTGGATGTGGTGTGTGTATCTACAGTAGTTCACACAGTAATTTTTGGACCAGAATTTTGTTTTAATGTATTTTCTATACTTAAGGCTGATTAATTCAATAGTACTTTAGACCTTTAAAAACACTTTTCCAATCAGCAGAACTCCAACAGACTTTTTGAAGTAAGCTTTAAGTAGTTAGCCTTTGTCTACATTTACCTTTATATCCTGTTCAGCAAAGCTTCAGCTGCATGTGGCAGTGACATTGTCTTGAGCTGATTTACATTTCTTAGTGTAGAAAATATTAAAGGCTCAGAGAGTACTTTTTGGAATTAAGTCTTACAGCGAAATTTTGGTTTCTGGTTCTGTCTGTGTAATGTATTTTGGGAACTATCACTTAGGGGAGAAAATCTGGAAAAGTTCTTGGGGTAGGTAGAGGAGACTGGAATGAAAGCGTGAAGTTGACCCTGGGAAATTGTGGAGGCCAAAAGCTTACATTGTGGCCTTGCAGGGTCTGAATCTGTAATTCTGCTGATAATTGTGTAGCCCTAAGATGTGGAAAAACAAAAGGGAATCTGAAAGTCTGGATGGAGGAGGATGAGACAGAGGAGAACGTTACCAAGGCAGCTCAACTAACGGCCTTGGGCTGACTGTGATAAAAGGAAGAAGGAATGTTGAAGAAGAACAAAGTCAGATGAGGCAGATGCCAAAGACAGAGCAAAATTTCGAGAATAATGACACCGCAGCTTTTGCAGTGCACCAATCATATGCTGATGAGTAGAGAAGGGGCTGCTAATTAGCCAATAGTGAGCTGCCATTTATGTGGAAGTCTTAGTATACTCACTGTTGCAAAATAGATAAAAGGGGCTCAGCCCCATAATAAAGTGTCTTTTACTCATTACTTGTGTTGTCCGTCTTGACCTACAAACATTTTCTTTCTATTTTCTCCTCCTGTTCTGTTAAACAGAAATAAGGGCTTAGCATATGTAGATTAATAGTTTTTTAGGTTTTGTTTGAAATTATCCATATGGAGAATGCTGGATGAGAAAATTGAATTGAGGGAAAGAATGTGATCTTCAATTTAATTCTGTGCTGTTTCCTGCCCAATAGTCCTTCTTCCATGCAGATCCACAGTAGAACTATGCCTGTGTTCCCTTTACGTGGTTACTGACAAATAGACTGAAGTTCAGGGTATTTAGGTAAAAGAAGTTAAAAATGGTCTTGTTTAGGATGTTGCTGTATGATCTGTGTCCCTTGTCAGTCATTCCTGACCTTACTCAGCAGTCGGTGGCTTTGTTGCGTGCCAGACCTCTTGTAGCTTCCCTGAGCCATGGGCTTGGAGCTTGCAAGCTGCCAGCAGAACTCTCAGTTCTTCCTCAGCCTTCCAAGCAGGATGAGGCTGAGCTGAGGATTCTTCACAAGACAGACAGTTATCTCAGAGCATCCCTGCCTTGTGGGCTCTTCCTGGAGAGACATGCAACGTTTCCTCTGGCCACCCCAGACTTGGAGGGGCTGGGAGTCCTGGAAGCTCTGGGTTAGTCACTGGCACTGTTTGTGTCCTACAGTCTGTAGGCATTTGTGTATTGCAGTTGTCTTTGGTATTCTGGACTGATGTTTTGTTGAAGGTCTTGTGAGCTGTTTTACTTAAATTTAGGATTAAAATCAGTTAGGATTCCTGTTTCCTCAGTAAAACAGGGATGAAAATATTTTCAAATATAAGTGAAGTTATGAAGAATATATTTTAATAATCCATGTGCAGCATTACATTTTGTTATATTCAAGATAGTGTAAATATATAATAAATTTTTCTTCTTTAAAAAGTAAATGTATTTTAATTAATGGTTGGAATAGTTCAGTGTTCTTATACTTCCAAAATATGCAGTGACTCTTTTTGTAATGGGGAAAAAAAATCATTGGAGTAAAAGTCCTGATATGAGTCTGATTTGTATTTCCACCACTGAATATAATTCTTTTCATAGGTTATGTGTGAATCACAAGTAAAATTTGGAGGTTTTCATGTTTTGCTTCTCTTCCAGCATAGAATAAAAGTAGTTTCTGAGCTCTCACAAAGTCTATAGCTGATAGCAAGTATAATTATGTGCTTAAATGGTCTTAAATCTGTTTGTCTGATATGTATTCCCACTCCTTCTAGACTCCAAAATAACCTGATGCTGGTATAAGTATTCTTTTTCATCATAAATGATTCAATAGGACAGCGTGTATTGGAGTGATAGCAGTTTAATGAAAGGGTAAACATGAGAATGACTGACTGATTTTAATCATGAAAATTAATTCTAATATCTTTTTATAGCAGAGTTGCTCAGAACAAAATTCTTGTTTACTTTAGTGATTAACTTGTATACAGCAGTTTTTCTGTATTCTTTGAGAAAAAAACCCTATTGTAATATAAACAGATCTTACTAGATAGGGTAAAAACATAGTAAAAACTTCTTTTGTTGCTGGTCAAATTCACAACATTTGGTTGAAGGTTATCTTTTCCTGTATATAAAAGAATTTTGCCATTTAATTTTGAAATTTTAGAACAGTTGTGATTTAGTTTTGCTCTGATTTTTTTTTAACTCTTATTCCAGCTGCATAATTTTAAGGACAGCATTCTTTATTTCTTTCTCAGGTCTATGGAATTGATCTGAGCTGTTTTTCTATCTTCTTTAGGCACATGATCTCTTGATACTTGAATTGCTTCATCTAAAGCTGTTAATCAAAACACAGCCTATTTTAAAAATCTATGTAGGACAGATTTTTTTCTGAAAAACATAATCCGTGGTAACGCAGATTAATGTCATTTATGTTGCAATTGCATGAAGAAGTTCTGCAGATGTAAAATCCCTGCAGCTGTGTAACTTGAAAAGAAAGTTACTATGAATTAAGCAATCAATCACCAGTTACAGATCACAAAAACCCATTAGAGTGTTGTATTCTAATAGAAATCTTTCCTATTATTAAACATATAGTACTCTAGTCACACAGGAAAATGCTGAGTTGGTATGATATTCGTACCAGGACTAATTTAAACCACCAACATTTCCCTGGAAATGTACTTTTCTTATGAGAAGAAACACCTAGAAGGAAATGTGCTTGTGGTCTCATCAGCAACTCAAAAAACAGCGATAGCAGCAATGATTTAGGAACCTCTGCATGTTTCAAGACTTTGCCAGTGTGCAAGACAAACACTGACTGTGCTCAAAACTGTGGCAAAACATGTCTACACTTCTGTTTGTGACATTTTTGTTCATCTATATTTTTGCAGTTTTGTAAAAGTGATGAGTTTAAAGGCAAAACCAATCAGTTTTGACACTTATCATTTAAAGCAAGACATATTTTATTCACCATGGTGTGAAGTCTAGGCTTTTCTGTGAAGCTTAAAGGACAACTTATAAATATGAAGCTATGTAATATTTGATAAGAAATAACAAAAGTATGGTGATGAATCAGACATGTTACTTGTTCTTTTTGAAATAACATGTTCTTGGACTCTTCAGCCTTCCTGCTTTTATGTTTTTGTTGCATACTCTTTCTGTTCTTTGTCACAACTTCCTTTCTACTTCAAAATGATAATACTGTGCTTCCCTACTTGCATAATGTGTCATAGAATTTTATAACATATTCCAACCTGCTACTGTATAAATCATCATCTACTGAAGGGAAGCATTTAAAAAAACATGGTTAATTCTAAATATTGTAACATTCCATTGCCATGTTTATGTTGCTGAAAGCAAATTATCCTCTCTCTATATTTACAGATGAATAGCCTGTTGTTTTTTGATATTTAAACTCAAATTGGTAGCTCTGCTGCTGCCCTAAGACAATTGTGCTCATTCACCTTTGTTTCTCTTTTAGTATTTAAATTTAATTTGATTCAAATACAGGAATACAAAGACATAGTTTAACAGGCCAAAATGTGATAAATGTGATTAGAAAGTGGATGAGTTAGGAAAGTAAAATGAAGATTACAGTAACTGGATAATATCTTTTAAAATATTTTAAAAAGATAAAGTATCATATACACTTACATTAACCTCCTGTATCCTCTTCAGCTTTATGCCTTGAAAATAGCATAGTTTTTTTTGCGAATATCAAACATAAGTATACATTTCCTACAAAGATTAAACTACCCTAAGAGTAAATCTGGAGATCAGAGTGTGTTTTGTCCCTTCACATTTGTTTCATTTAATCAGTAGATGTTTTATGGTTTAGAGGCTGAATTTGTGCTCCATTACTCATGTCTGAGGGGATTCTCATGTTCTGATTGTTGTCCTTTTCATGCCTAATTTTCCCATCCACAGAAATTGGGATGATTGTTTGTGCCCAGCCTCATCAGGATGAGGAGTCACTCTGGAGGTGAGCAATGTGCTTTGACCCCAAAGTGTAGACACACATGGGTCCCACAGCACAGACATTTATTTAATGAATTATTCTTTGTATTGTCGAGGCTAAAAATTGCAGCTATATTTACACTTGACACTTATTTAATCAGGAGCAGAGAGTACACTGAAGATAATTCATGTTTGCAAGCCTGTAAAGTAAAATCAGCAAAGGTTGGGGATACCTGTCTTCATTTTGAAATGTTTTTACATAGCCTTTCCTGACAGCAAGTATGTACACACAGGGATACACATAGATCTCATATTCTGCTGATTGATTGAAGTAAACTGCTAAAGAAGTCTGAGCCTTAGTGTTAAAATGACTTTAAGCCAAAAATAAGCCTAATGAATTAAAAAGACTAACCTGTCTAAATGTTAATATGTCAATATTGAGAAATATGATCCAATATTATAAAAATATTTCAAAGTTTTAAAGTATTTTTCACAAGAAAATATGGTAATCTCAGGATTGCTGTCTTTTTTTTAAAAGATTATTATATACAAAGTTCTGGTAATGAAGAAAGAAGTTGTATAAAAGTTGTGAGTAGCAGAAGAATATAAATAAGGAAAGATAAATGTTTCTAAATAAGTTCCCCCCTTCCCCACAGCTGTTATATATCTGTGGCGGGTTCACTACCCACTGCAGTACTTCTTTTCTCTGCTGACATCCTGAATTCTAACTTTTTTGGAAAGAGCTTCTGAGTTTGTAGACTCATGTTTCAAAACAATTGCTTTGACCTGTTTCTCCTGGTCCTAGGGCTTCTTTTTATAATTTTGCTCTTTCTTTTGTTATTTTTTTTTGTTGTTTTTTTATTGTTCGTTGTTTTTTAGTAGCGACCTTTTAAGGCATACCCAATTCTTGTGACAAATCCTGTGTGTGTAGCACTGGAGATTGGAAGCTCTGCAGTGTTATTGTTGTCATGTGGATCTGAAGGCAGACAGTTAAAAGTGCTTCATTCAGGGATTCATCCAGTTTAACTTTGAGTTCAACAATTGAGGGTCTGCCTCCTCCTTTTTCTGAATAATGGTGATATGCTTCAGGGCATGGATCTTGGCACTTTTCCTTTTAGAACCTGAGCCTCACATTATAATAACAAAATACAGTTTAAGTCCCTGAGACTTGTACATGTAGACTCAAATAGTTTTGATGTTGGACTCAGTGGAAATGACTGGGTGCATGACTTAAAATGCTTCTATTGTGTGTTGTTCAAAGTATGATGGATGCATGTTATAACCTGAAAGAAGTGTATTTGGTATTATTTTACAGAAATTCAAATGAATTGTTTTTGTATTATTCATATAGCATTAAATAATTTTAAAAGTGAATCTACAAATATCAAAATGAAATTAATGTGGTTTTTGTCTTCAAAGTTTTTTGTGTTTTCTGATTCCTGTCATAAGTGTTTTTTTTGCAACTATTATATAAATAGTATAAACATTATAATGTTCTTATTATGTAGTCTACCTACAAATATATTAGTGAATACAATGCATAATATTACTTAGATAATAATTATAAATATATGAAATGAGTTGAAAAGTAGTGCGAAGCTGCTGTTTTTGTAATAACCATGTGTCTTCAATCTTCAAGAATTCTATTATTTAATCTTTTACTCATATCAATTGTGCTTTGTTTTATAATAGTGTAAACCTGCCTGATACGCAGAGAGAGAAACCAGCAGTATGAATTCACTTCAGATGATTAGTTTTCGTGTTAAAGGAGGTTCATATGAATTCAAACTATAGAAGACAATTTAAAGCGAGTTTTTTAAAAAGTAGTAACATTTTCCTGTGCTCTGGAATTTTCAGGGCAAAGAAAATAGTGAAAAGCTAGAGATATCTATATTTATCTTGTCAATAACAGAAAGAAATCAGTTGCAAGGGTTTGAAAAATTTTCACATTACATTATTGTTTTTAAATTATTGAATGAGAACAAATCGGTGCAGCCAAATTCTTAACTCATCTGAACAAAACAATTATTCTTGAAGAAAGTCTAGCATATATTTTTATGTTATCTACTCAATGATCTGTGTAAGAGTATCTTGCAAAATGCATGAGACTGCAAAATTATTTTAAAAATAAATATATTTTTTACCAGTTTTGCACACTGATCATTTTTAGAAGAGGTTAGGCATTCAGACAAGATCCAACCTACCACATCTGGCTGTATGCAGTGGACATTTTTATTGGTACTGCCACCACCTTATAGTATATCTGATCTATATAGGGGATCGGAGGTAAATGATCTTTAAGGTCCTTTTCAACCCAAAACATTTTCTCATTCTATGACTCTGTATAATGATGCAACAGTAACATTTTTTATTGTTACATAACATCTAAAATCTAATGTCAGATAAGCTGCTATAATAGTAACAACAGTTTAAAATAAGTAGGTGTTAGCATTTCTCATTGACAGGTTATTCTTCATTATTTTGTGGAGGGATGGATGCACAAAGAATGAGCAATAATATTTCAGAATGCTAGTTCACTGTCATTATTAGTATGCACATACAAGAAGAAATTCATAAAAGATTATTGTTGTTCTTTTGAATTGTCAATGGAGAAAATACAGCCAAATGTACTTGAAATAATATGCAAAATTGCTTAGTGATAAATCAAAATATTCCTTAAATCTCCTTTTTAATTTAGCATATCTATTTCAGTCATGATACTTGTATTTTGGTAAGAAAACTCTTAAAATTGTGCTATCTCCTACATTTCAATTGCAGAAATGAGTGTTCAAGTTTTGGGATTTGTGTTGCAGGGCCTTGCTCAGTGAATAGCATCTGCATTATGGGAGTTATGCTCATCTGGGTTTGCATATGAGACTGTGTTTGTTCCAAGAGGAAAATGACTTTTTTTAGAACAGTGGCTATAAAGTAGGTACATGTGTGAGGAGATATGAGAGATGGAAAAGTGTTTCTGGGAGCTTGAGTGCATTTTCATGTGATTAAAGAAATATTTTTCCAGGATGGTCACATTAGGAAGGACTTCTGTCCTTAAATTCACCTTGTTTCTCCAGTGAAAGGGGTACTTTGTGAGAATTTGGGGGCCCCAATAGGATGGTGACCACATGGGCCGTTGAAATCAATAGCATTAGTCAGAAAGCAAAGCACAACAAAGGCTTCCTTGGGCTGAGATTTAACAATCTGCTTAGTATTTTTCAGTCCTCTACTTCTCACTTGTATCAAGGGCAATTGTTTTTGTGAGCCATGTTGTCCTGTGAAACTGAATCATATCCTAAATATGTCAGGGGCATGCTTGCATCCTCTAGCAAACAGGACATGTTAAAAAGTTCTCATCTAGCTTAGAATTTGAGATAACCTGTAGGAAGAGAATGCAGTTGGGACTGTTAAGTGCATCACACCTGTGTCCATGCAAAATGCATACTTATCCTCTCTGTGTCCATTTTGGAGGTTTAGAGAGGACAGTTCTCTTCAGAATGCTTTCAGCAAACTGGAAATTAATCCAGTTATTGAAATCTACCATGGATAAGAAGAAAGTCTCTGTAAAGTAAGAACTGTAATCCCCTATGAGGCTGTAATCTTGCAAACTGCTGGTAGGCTGCCATTAAGGTATTCATAGTTTGCATTACTCCTGGAGAGTACTTAATTAAATACAGTCTTTTATGGCCACTATACACCAGCACAGTGTACTGCTGATTCTGTCCTTTACATGGTCTTTTAATTTCCATGCACCTGAAATGTACTGAGAATGTTAATATAATTTGCTTGAATTAGAAACTAAGTAAAAACACTTCAGAAAGTGTTCAAAGATGTATTACCAGAAAGTTATTTCAGTTTCAATGACACGGATGCATCTTATTGCTTGTATACCTAAATGTCAGTCAAGGCTACATAATTCTGCAAGAAGTATGAAGATGCATGAGTAGTCTGAAGATGTATTTACATTTTTTGTGTTTTAGGAGATATTAATATTTCCAGGATGTAGGAAACATGCCTTTGACTTACCCTTTACAGTTTCTCCATGATTTCCTTCCTTTGAAAACAAACAAAAAAAAAATTCAAACTCAAATCCATCTTCTCTATCCTAATAATCTAGAACTTAGGAAATGGGAAAAAAAGTAAAAGAATTAATAGCGGCTTTTAATGTGTGTTTTGGTAACATTAGTAAGAATTAAAGTAATTTACAAGCTGTTATACCAAGTTAAAAACTGTTTTCATATTCATTTATTTTTAGAAGGCCCTATAAACTGAACAATAAAATCTGATTTGTGTATTGTCCCCTAAAAATAAATGCCTTGCATGATATTAATACTTTAATAGCACACATTTTTATATTTTCATCAACACTGAAAGCTTTACCCTATTGTATTCAAGTGTTGCATCTCTCTGTGCTTGACATCTGCCCTCAAGGAACTGTGAATTAAAAATCCAAATTACTGTAAGAAATATGGTTAGATTGGTCACAGTCAAATGTGTACATCAGTCCTAAACCAGATTTTTTTTAAAATGCTAAGATCTTTTCCAGAGAGAGCCAACTATAAATCCAGGTAAATGAAGTTGGGTTTGCAGCTGCTCAGAAATGTCTTGAAGTTTTGTTTTCTCTTTTTAAGAAACTCTCTTGTAAGATTTCTGGTAACTTTATCTTAGAATTAATCTAGCTAGAAACCCCAACAAGATAACTTTAGTTATGAAAGTGAATGATGTAGCAAAGTAATTAATTAGTATTTGAAAGTACTGTCAACACATATTTTTTTTAATGCAGTAGAAAAATAACTTTCTAGATACCACTTTATGAAGCTAGCAAAGCTATTTAATTAAGTAGCAGTAGAAAGAGAGGTGCTCGAGAGAATACTCTCTGAATTACTAGCATAGTTAAAGTCCATGAAAATGTAAAACATGGTTTTGATAGTTGTGATTTCAGCATGTTTCTTAATTTAATCAGGCACCCTTAACCCTTTTGCAAATAAGTGACTAAAAAAAAAAAGTAAAAAGAAATTATCAGAATGGAAGCAAAGGCTGACTAAGGATTTTGAAGGAGAAGGAGAGAAGTTTCTTGAGTGAAAAAATATTCTGGACCTGTAAGATTAGCTTGATAGGAGTCTCAGTCTTAGAGGGACAGAGGGGAAAAAACAAAGATAGGGTGGTAGTGATGAAATGAGATTGGAGGAAAAGACACAAAAAGAAGTTAGGAAAAAAAATGAACTTGATTTATTGACAACAGGAAGAAAACAAGGGATGAAAGAAACCAAACAAAAAGTTAAGTGGTTTAAGCAACTGTTTTGTATTTAATCATGAATGTGAAAGATGGCAAGTGTAGGAATGTGGTCATAATGATATTCTCTATCATTAGGTGGAATCTAAAATATTCATTTTTTTTCCATTTGAAATTTCAGCTTTGTTACTAATAGAGAAATAGAATACCAAACACTGGTTTGGGGTTTTTTTTTTGTGCCTATATGGGAAGACTTTAACCATTCTGAGTGTGAAATGTGCAAAACAGGATTAAGTACAGTTCTGAAAAGACTAAGTCTTTTTAGTGTTGTTACTAATTTTTTCCAAATTAGTAAAATCCTCATTTTACTAAAAATAACAGTTTTATGTCTTGAACTTTATTTTGTTATCAAGATGTGAATGCATGTGAAAAGCTGAAGTACTATATCCAGAGAGAACAGAAAACATACAGCATTTCGAGTGATTTAGTAACTGTATTTCTTCTATCTCTGTTCTCTCTGTGAACATATCTTGCATAAGCAGTTAGCTGGATTCCATTTAAAAGCTAAAACCTATTTAATATATTGACAGAATTATAGCCTTCCCACTGAATCACTAATAGAGCCACTTTGGAGCCATACTCAAACTATGCACACCACATGCCCCAGTTAATGGAAGAGCCAAGACTTGGTGAGTTATTGTGTGTAATTCTGGGTTGCTGACTAAAATTGTTAATTTAGATTGTAGATCTACCATACAGAGACCCAGTTCACTCTTTTGTATGGCATCTCTGCCTCAAAATGGGTTATGGATATTTTGATTGCTTAAAGTAGCCTGTTACACTGAGAAAAAGAAAACGTTTGTTATAGTTAATCATAATAAGTTTCCCGTCTACTTCTGTTTAAGCATTTTCTTAGTGTATATTGAATGTGCAGTCTGTTTCCTGTTAACAAAACAGGTTTTTTTTTTCAATTGAAAAAGACTCAAGACTTTGGCCAAATAGATAAGAAAACAAACCAAGTGCATTTGAAATTATTGAAGTACTGATTTGAAAAGCAGCAATTATAATGCATGTTTCCAAATCAATATGCAGAGTAAATACTTGCTCATTTTTTGGTAACCATTTTATTTAATGTGTGCACACTTTCTATCAGTTTAGTAGCAAAGATTGAAATTTTAAAGGTGATTGTTAAGACAAAAGGTGACAGAGTAGCTAAAAAAAATTATTTTCAGCCAACTAGCTTTTTGGTAGCTGAAATGGATGTAATGTAATGAAGAGCTGAGATGTCATACCCTATATATGGCACGACATGCTGCTGTTGGACTTGTTTCTGGAATATGCAAAGGAGAAATGCTTTTTCTCTCTGGTCCAGAGAAATTTGAAGGAAATTTGCTGTAGTAAATTAAGGAACTCAGAGAAGAGCCTGCTAAGAAAGAGCAGTCATCTGATTTCCTCTGAAGATCACATGTGAAGAGAAACTAGTGGTGCTGAATGAAATACCTGTTACTTAAAATAAAGTTAATGATGGAGAGGAGTCTAGGGCTCATGGAGAAGAAAATTTGCTTGGAGATGTCAGTTCACTCAAAAAATTGTAATAGAAATGTCTCCATTTGAAGCAGCTGCAGGTAGAGCTAGAATGGAAAAGAACCCCCATAACTGAAGTATTACTGTGGGGCTGTAACGGGGGATGTGTTCAGTGTAAATACAGGATTAAAACTGAATTACTAAAGTAAAATCCTCAATGTGCTCAAAGTGGTGTGTTTACCACCAAAACATGGAGCAGGGACTGAAAAGCCCCTTTGTCAAGTGAAAGACAGGCCATTCCTTCCAGGCATTTTCCTTGGTTTTCCTTCCTTGTGTTTCTGTGGGAAAAATACAAGTTTCCAGGAAAGAGATATCTAAGTTTTAGGCTGAATTATGCATGTAGGTTACTTTTTTTCTTTCTTTCTTCTGCTCTTCTTAACTATCACTTTCCACTTGAGACCAAGTACTCCACAGGCTGGTGTTCTGTGCCTTGGGGGATGTTCTGGGTTCACAGCTTTGTGCTTTTCAGTTACAGGAGTGCACAGTTCAACCTCATTATCTACTCTAGCTCTGTTGTTTGGTATTAGAGCTATATTCCTGCCCCCTTCAGGAGAAGCAGTCCAATTAAAATGACATTTAAAACTGGCTGTTTGAAGTTCAAAGTTTTGTTAGGTAGGGTTAATAAAAATTTCCATTGTCTGGCATTTATGATGCTGGTAATTTCTTGAGATTATGGTGCTTTGAAAACACATGGTGTATAAAAACTAGAACAACACTAAAGCCAAGTGCAATGGAGTCTTTCTGCTTACTAAGGTATTTAGCTCCTGGAAATTTTTGCATGATTTCATGTGGGATTTTAAAATTCATTTTATGAGATAAATTACTCCATTAACTTTACAATAGGTAGCTATTATTTTATGCTCATCTAATGCTGTGATACCATGTGTCGGTGGAGATCTGTGAGCCTCTAAATGCTTTCCATTTATTTTCGTCATTTTGTAGTAAATTGTATTTCTGGAAAGGAGTGCTTTTTATGTAGCTACTGTGATGGTATTTAGATACTGCCATTACTTTCCAAACATGGTTTTTCAAAAATCTGTGCTCAGATTGTGCTTGTGAAATTGTGTGTGTTAACCCTGCTGTGCAAAAATAGTGGCTGTTCTCCCAGGCAGCCAGTGTTTCATCAGTCAGGGCTATTGGTGGCTTAATTTTTTATATATGCTAGCTTTGTGATAAAAAAGATAGAAAGTTGCTTTTTATTTTTTGTCTTCCTTCTTATATTACTATCTTTGGTGGTGGTTTTCTGCAAAAATGCAGTTTTTATACACATTGATGATTAAAGAGAGTGAACTCTGGATTTGACTATTTCTTTGAAGTTAATTCATGTCCAAGCTAATTTTTAGTTTAAATTTGTATTTAACATGAATTTTGTTTTACAAAGTTGACTAATGGTGTGTAGAAGTTAACTTTTCAGATTAGAAATGTGATTTTTTTTTTCTTGAAGATATAATTCTTATGGAAATGTGAGGTTTTTTTCACCTTCTATATTATTTTAGTAACAAATATACTTTGTTGTAAATTACACGTTCCATCAACCGTGTCCCAAAAGCCCCTTGCTGTCTTTACAGTTCTGCTCCCAGAAAATTAGACTACTGTCTAGATGGCCAGCCATGAATGCCAGCTTTATGATTCCAATGTATACCTGCTGTTTAAAGGTTAGGTTTAATAGCATAAAATGTTTTGTGTCATGCTGATAAATTGAAAGACACCAGCTGATGAAGTCAGTACACTGAAGTCAGAAATTCCACACCTTCAGTATTGCTTGATAACAAATTCTTAAGAAATAGTGTGATACAGCAGCTTTCTACTGGTCAATTATTCTTGCACGTACAAAAAAATTGTACATCATAAAATTAGAATTTACTTAGTGGCCGTAGTCTAATTAGGTGTATGAGAAAATAAAAAAGCAATCTTCATTATCACAATAATTGCAACCAAAAAGCCCCACCATGTCTTTTATGCTCCTATCAGTGACCATGAGTCAACCCTTAGGTTGAAACCATCTTTTTTTTCATCTCAAGCTAAGTGGGCAGGTCCTGGCAGCATGGACTCATGGAGGGCTGTAAGGAAGAAATGTTCTCGAGCAGTTCTTCACACTGCTCTTGTGTGCTGGACCTTGATCAAAACAATAAGTGGTTCACATTCCATGTTCCCAGTAGCTGCAAGACCTGTGGACTAACTTCTTGTCACTGAGCAAGAAATAAACTTTTTTTCCTTTATGAAACTTAGGTGCTGGTCTAAAAATGTTTTTTTTCTGGTAAGTACTGTTAATTTTGAGACACAGTAATTAGTTGTGGGGGAACAAAATGAAAGCTGCAGGGAAAGGTACTGCTTGTCTTAGTTTTTGCTGTTATTTTCAACTTTCATCATTAATGAGGTAAGTAGGGTGAGAAGAAATGTGACTAAAAATGGTAGCTGTGAAAATGGATATTTTTTTACAAATGGACTGTGATAAAAAATTAATAATCAACTATGTAACCCTTTTTTCAGTGTTTTTTAAAATGTTCAGGCGTCATATTTCTATTTTTGGACAATACTTGCTCTGAGATCTGATTTTGCTTTCTATGTTTTCATAAAGAACCTTTTGAACTGAATATCAGCACATGAAGAGGAAGTGAAAAATAATGATCTATTTCTGTACTTAAATACATGCTAGTCTTTCTGAAAAAAAATCTGCTTCAACATTATAGCACTGAGATTTTGGCATGTGCCTCTAGCATCCAGCTGCTTAAGTTCCTCACATCTTGCTGTTTAGGAAGTCAATTTATTTCTTACAGAACTTCTGTTATACAGATAAATTTGAGACTATCATGGAATAAGACATAGTAATCAATTTAAACTCAGCAGTTGCCTGCTATTAATTGCCGTTTACACACATTTAAATGCAAAACTCATGATAGCACCAATTCATAAAATGTTTAAGATTTTTAATATGGAGAAATGTTTTGAACTCTGTATGTGGCAATAAGAATTTGCATTCCTGCTCAGGTAGGCATCTTACATTCCTTTAAAGATTTTCCCCCAACATAGGCTCATTATTGTGTCTTTGAAATCTGACTGAGAAGATATTTCTGGATTTACAGATAGTGTATATATTTAATACAAAGTATAGAGCAATAATTTGTAATAAAATGAAGTAATTTGACCAAGACATGATCTTTAATGTGTTTTCACTTATGTTTATCCTTCAATAACATTAGCTGATAATAACAATAACAATAATGATAGATTTTTGAGTTCTTGCTTTGTGGTACCGTCACCCACAGAAGATTCATCCATTTCCTATCTGCATAATCTCATATTTGGAGACATTACCGAGACATATACTTCTGTAATTACCACCTAAGCTGGAATTAATTTATGGAATATTTGTGCATTTTGTTAGCACAAAGAAAGAATTTCAGAAAACATGATATATGGAAATCCCCAAGACTTTGTTTGTTATCATGGTAAGACATGATCTATATGAAAATATATGTACAAATATATATATATATATATGTATAAATCCCATATGGATAGGTAATGGCCAGTAATGTTGGCAAGGTAAAAACATTGTAATGTAAGGATAAGGCCTTTGCAGACAAGACAGTCTGAGAGTGGTTACCTTATCCTTGGACCAATTCTAGTGAAAAGTGCAATTGCAAGTGAAGTCAGGATGATTAATTTGATCAAAGAAGCAAAATTCTTGCACTTGGACTCTATAATCTGTCTGGAATTTATATATTGACATTTATTGCCACACAACAGCAGATCAGTATAGAGCTGGCATTCAGAACTCATGGTATCAACTAGGACAATGCTTCAGTTACCTCACTTTGAAAACATGGGATTTTTTACGTTGTTTTTACTGTGACCTAACCAAACTTTTTCTTTTTTTTTTGCTTCTGACTCTTGACTGTCTTTTCTCTTGGTTGCATCAGGTGGTATGGGAGAGATGAGATGTTACTACTTCTTAAAAATCTTGCATCGTGTCCTTCAGTCAGAATAGTGTTACTTCTTCAGTTTTGTTTTCATGTTTAAATTTAGGTTTGAAGGTAAACTCAGGGAAAATCTTCAAAAGCAAATCCTTGGCAAAATATTTATTACTGTGAAAGATCTAAATCCCTGTTGATTTCTGCCTCTTGTTCTTATCATTTAAAAGTCTGCTGCCTTTCCCCTCAGCTTATGTAAGAACATGGGAACATCTGGGTGAGTGTTTAGTTAGTGCTGGGCTGAAGCTCCAGAAATGAGTTTGTGTGAATCTCTTGAGGTTCCACAAAGACAAATGCAAGGTGCTGCTCCTGGATGGGAAAGTCCTGTTAATTCAAAAGAATGCAGAAACTCAGGTACAGTATATGTGGTTATTGTATAGTTGTATAGTGGTTGCATATAACTTTGCAATTTAATCCATTTACTAATATTATTTATTTAGTTATTGTTAAATAAGCGAGGCCCATAGTGAGGGTAAGTTGATGCATTTCTATTATCTTCTGTAGAGGGTATTAGTATCTTCCCAAACCTGCTTTAATGTTTTTGCTGTTTGCAAGTTGCATTTTGAGGGAAATCTATTACTTCTTAATCCTCTCTTGTTACTGCATGCTGCAATGAATTATACAAGTAGACCTACTTTTATTTTCAAAAAGTTTCTAAACAATCTCTCTCCTAAGAATTACTGTAAAGTGTATTTTTTATTTGAATTTGGAGGGGTTTTATTTATCAATTGCTTTGAAGCAAAGGCTTGAAAAAACTTCAATTTTTTTTTTTTGTATAGTTGCTGTTATTTCTTTAAAATTAAATTCTGGCGATTTGTTTGTAACTCGAAGCCTCAGAAATACTATCCAATTTTGCTGTCTAAACACCAAAAGACAGCAATTTCTCAAATTAAATTGTATTCATGTTCAAATGGCTTTAAGAAGTTGAGTTAAGCAAAAAGGAGGGATGATTATCCGTGGCAAAAGATATTTGCTTGATACTGCATGTACTAATCAAGCTAATTACAGCTTTACTTAGGCTGGGTTCAGTTGCCTGAACAGACTGTTAGGACTAGAAGGTCACCATGGCTGCTTCTACCTAGTTACAATTCAAATCCAGTGAAAAGTTCATTACACAAATTTCTAGTGTTGTTTTTTTAATTACTGAAATGCATATCAGCAGATTAGATGACCCATGCTGAACATTCAGGTATGTATCTACTGTGAAATGAAGAAAAATGTAGTTTGTTTTAGAATAATTCTTTGGGTGCTTTAATGCTCTGAAAATATTTGTAGTTGTATTTCTTTAGACACTTCCAGTCTCTGCTATCCTCTGCCAGTTTTTTAATGATCTTGGGGCCTTTGGACCTTCAACATCCTTCCCATAAAAGCAGGGTCTCCCCTGAATCTTTTTTCTTCCCTTTTTAAGGGCTATTTTTCTTTATAATGTGATGTATCTTAAGAACTGAAGTAGCTTAGATGGATCCAGTTGATAAGTAAATTTTTCTTTCTAAGCACAGACCAAATTTTAAGCATCCCAAGCAGGATTTTTTTTTAAATGACACAAGGCCATATTTTGAATGTGTGGGTGCTCAAAAGAAAGGGAATAAAATGCTGGTGGTTTTTCTGACTTTGTAGATAAAAGACTATATAAAAATAACTATTATTCTAAATTACATCAATAATGCCTTGAATGAAGTAAAAGACAACTGTAGATTCTCATAAGAGGATGAAATTTCCTATGTGACTTTAGAAAGCCAGTTACCAAACTCTGGATAGTTCTCTGGGTATTTTCAAATCTGTTTTTGCAGTGCAGATACTGTAGAGCAATAGGAGTATATTTAGTGCTATGCTGCTTTTACTTGTCACTCAATTTTTTTTGCACATGTTAACTTGCTACAGCAGCACTTACTTCCTTTTCCAATTAGTGCCCATATCACAGACACCTTCCCTATCACTTAAATATGAGTCAGCAGAGATTTTTGTAACGAAAACAATGATGTCTAGATTGTCTTTTTGCCATGAAGTTCACTGAAAAATAAACATTTTTCTTTATAAATAGATACAAGAAGCATATCCCTCTACAATTTTCATGTATACAAAATATATTTATGTTATTTGTGTGTGTGTGTGTATATTGAGGATGTATTTAGTTTATATATAGGCCACTGTTCTATAAATTTGCTATTGAAAAACAATTTTGTGACTGAGTCATTAAAAGGCAAAGATTATTTTGAAACTTAGAAGTTNTAAACATTCTTAAGGAGTTTTATTGCCAATGTTAAAGGAAGATTATTTATTTTATCACCACGGTAAAAGAATGAAAAAAATGTGGTTTTGAGGGAAGCCTGACAGAACTTTAACTATAGCAGGAGCTAGCAGGTGTCATGATAAAAAAATAGTGATTGAGAAGGATGGCTATAAATAGATGAGCCATTTTAGTCATTTGCCTTTGAAAGCAGTAATAATTCCATGCTGAGTCCCCTTTCAACAAATTTAATGAAAATCAGCATGGTGTTGTGGCAGTTCCTATTGGATTCTTTTACCATCTTCTTATGTTTCATGGTGTGAGAGATTAAAATAGCATCTAATAAACTACATTAGCAGTTCTACATTCCTCATCTGAGGCACAGTTGCATACTATTCCTCCTCCTCTGGAGGGTGCCCCTGTGTTTCAGTTCATTGTCACTATGCCTAGGAACTAAGAATTGCTAAATAGTAATTTTGTGGCTTTATTCCCTATTCATTACGATTGTCAGTGTGGAGCTACTCTGAGACATTCTGAGCAGGAAGTAATGATTTGATTTGCAGCCTACTGTGAAAATTTATTGATTTGAATGGACCTTTCTGAAATTCTACTCGATCAGCATAAGAATAACTGATGCCTGTGTCAATGTTGTTGTCTATTGGTTTCCATAGATTTAAGAAAAAGCAATATTTTAGGCATAGAAAACATTCATATCCAAATACGAATCACTTAAAAGTATTTTTTCTCTTGTTTTTTTCTTGTCTTTGTATTTAGGATCAAGAATCAAACTATGTGTTTATTACAGTGCTGGAGGAGCTATGCAGTTTCAAGGGAGTTCAATAGAGGTTCAACTGCTGGGGACTTTCTAAAACTTAATTATTTTTACACTTTGTGATTTCCAGTGAGCTTGCAGAGTAGAATAGAACAAAGCACAAAGAACAGTGACTGCATTTTTTGAAACTATTTTAGAGGTAGTGTTTGTGGTTTCTTCTGAAGTCTCAGTGTACTGTTGGGCCACTGGGAGAGACTTCAATTCTTCTTGGACCCAAGGCACAGTGTCAATACAGTGCTCTCATGTTCTCAATCCTTTTAAGTTTGGGAACTCCTGTGGCTAGTTAAAAAAATAAAAAAGTATTGGCTGTAGCGGAAAGTGAGGTAATTTAATATTTAAGCTATCTGTGTATAAAATACAGAGACAACATATTTTTAAATTAGATGTTCTTTCTCTAGCAAATAATAGAAGTTTTAAACTAACTTGAGACATCAATGCCTCAGATTTGACCAGAGATATCTGGAAAGAAGGTTGACTCACTGCTTTCCAACAGCAATACAGACAATTTAAAGAAGTCATATAGTAATCTTTCCTTCTTAAGTACAGGAAGTCCAGTTTCTTGATTTATGTATTTTACATTTCAGTTCATGATTCCTGCTCAGGAATTGTTTAGTCATATTTTCCACCAGCTCTCAAAGCTTTCCTGCTGCTCTGGATTCCTACACTGAGACTGATTTCTCAAAAATACTATTGTGTATTTGCAACCAGGTCTCAAGTCCTGCAGGCATCTGCATTAACTGGTCTGTTAATTTTTCTGAGTTTGTGGGGCTGAACTGGAACAGATGTTTCATGGTGGTCTCTTCCAATCAATGGGTCATTACAGAATCTTCAACTGTAAAATTAATCCAGCTAGACATTGTTGTTACCATAATATGTACATAAAATAGCATTAATTAACCTTATTTCCTTTTCTACATTATATCAGTCTCCACTTCCTTTCTCTTCTGCTCTGTCCCAGCACAGCCCCCAGACTTTTTCATCTGTGGTGTAGTTATCATTAATTTTTGCAAGCATGAAGGGCTGTGGGAAAGATTGTGGGAAAGACTGGACATTAAACTTGTTTTTTTTACTCAGCTCATTATTTCCAGGTTACTTTTAGAAAACATGGATTTTGGGGGGACTGATGCTGCTTTGTAAAAGATATATAAATTTTTTAAAATTGTAAATTCAGTGAAATAAATTCCTGTAAGTGGGTGCTACTGTGCAGGATGTGCAAATGCATTGACTACAGTAACAATCCATTAATGGCTGCTGCTTCTATATGATTTTCCTCTGGTATCCAATCAAAATAGAAGCATTGTTTGCTGAAAAAATTGCTTTTAATTTCTTTGCCCCTTGGAGACCGGAGAAAATGATTAATACTTCCTCATGGAATTTCCTGTTCATGTGTGCTAGTTGTCACATATTTGAGAAATACTGTATTGATTAAATCTTTTGAAATGAATGTGAAAATGTATTGGACTAGGCAAAAAACTATAAGCTGTAAAATATTTTATGGAACTGAATAATGGTTTTATGGAAAAAAACCACTTGAACTTGCAAACAAAATAAACCAGCCTTTTGTCCTCCCCAAGAATTATAGAGGGTAAGAAAAAGGACTGGGAGATAACAAAGTTTTTTAAAAAGCTACTTGAAAAGAAATAAATAAATGTATCATACCATAGCTGTATTTGCTTTTTTTTTAGGTTTTGCAGATGGTTTTATTTCAAATANTTTACATGTCAGCTCTTTAAATCAAATGTAGTTTTTAGTTTGATAAGGAGTTTGATAGCATTAGGGTGGAATGGCTCTCTTTACACTGACTATGTGCTAAACAATTGATGTGATTTAATGGTTGCCAAGTAAAAGCCGAACAAAACAAAAAGGCAAAGATGGTGATGCTGACAACAATTTGATTGTCAGTTGTATTTATCAGTTTTCTTTTGTAGGAGGGCAATGGTGAAACTTCTAACTTCTGTAGGTAATAAGGATGTTTTCTTTTTTTAACAAACTCATCAGTGCTTACCTGGAGAGAGCTTCATTCTGCTGTCTCCAAACTTAAGATGACTAGTAGCTCATCAAATAATTAGACCTTAAAATATTGTATCATCACTTCTTTTCAGAAACTCTTTATAGTATCTGAAAAGCCTGCTAACTAGTTGCTGCTGCCTATACGTTAGCATTTTTTGAACGTCAGAATTCTGAATTTTGAGTAGTTCTGATCTCGTGTGGCTTAAAACTGTGTTTCAAAATCTGTTGAAATCAATGGACGTCATTGCATTGATTTGAATCAGATTTATGTGAGTGTCTGACATACTTACTTGGTGTTGGATAAGAAATTTTCGTAACTTCTTGTAAAAAAATTATTTGCTATGATTCCCTAAATAATTACTATATGTTTACTACAGATTTATAAAATATTTTTGGTTAACATTGTAGTATACTTATTAGTGTATTAATAATTCTTACTTCTCAGTAATTACTCACTACTGATAAAAAATTAATAGTTACTATTAATAAAAATTACTTTGACCTAAAAAAATTCATTATAGCCTTTTACATGTTTACAGACATTAATGTTTTTTTTCTTGGAAACTGAAATTAGAAACAAGGTTTTTAAGTGTCTCAGATTTGCTGACATCTGTACACTTATATATCATTATATACCTCTAAATCAGTTAGAGTTCTCTTTACTTGAAGCTGCATCTAAATCCTGATTTTTGATGATCACTAAATCACTTTGTAATATGTCTTATCTAAGAAACAGGAAGAAAAAGGGTAAAATGCTGTGATATACTCTTCACATTAACACTTCTCAGTGCAAATGAGTTGTTTTAATTTCATAATTTGGTTTGCTGCAAAAGAAAGGAATAACTTAAGAGTTAACACTGTGTATTATCAATACAAGAAAAACACAAAGAAAATCTTCCCACTTAGTTAACTAAAAACAAAATGATAAAGTAGGTTCAAAAAAAGATATTTTTGAGATAGTTATCTTTGAAATAAGGCTATATATTTGAATCAGAAATGTCAGTTATTCAATGAAGTCATAACATTTGGAAAAAAGTGCGTAATGAGCTGTAAAAATACCATAGAATTGCTTTTATAGGACCAGGCAAAGGCAAATAATGATTTTAAAGTTTTCCTGCATGAAAAAGATCCAGTCCTTCTAATATGTTTACTTTTGGCCTTTGTGTTTTCACTGTGTTATGACTCAGAATGGTAATCGCTTCTTTTTGAGTATATTTTTCAAATTTCTTTTCATAGTTAACATTTTTTTCAGCGGGAAAATGTAACTAATGAAACTTTCATTTATTTATTTCTATTCAATACATTTTGAGCTGTAAAATATACAAAGACTTTGTGATAGGTGCAGCACGTCTGCCTGTTCTCAGCTCCGTTCTCAGCTCCATTCCCAGATATTGATGCTGATCCCTTTTGAAAATAGAGATGCCCAATATTTAATGGCCTATGTGAAATAAATAGCAGCAAATAACATTTTGTCAAGCTGAAGAAAGTGTTTCTTTCCTTTCAGAAATATTCTTAAGCCTTATAAAGTAGTGGATAGAGTACATTAATGACAAAGTGTAAATGTGTCTGTCTGATTTGATATTTGAGAATTTTTAGTAGAATATCTCTAAGAAGGATAAGGGTAGATGTGTATTTTGATGCTATATAAAGAGTTTTCAAATACTAGCATATGCTATTTATTAAACGAAAGAACCCAGACTGTACTGAGAACGTTCACATTTTTTAAAAGCTGCCTACCCATGTGTACCAGTACTTTAATCTGTGTAATGACATTCAGAGTTCTATTAAACTATGTTATGGTTCTATAATTTATGTAGGAATTGAGCCACTGAGATATAAAATTTTCTTGCACCTTTGAAATATTAAAATACTACTCTTATATTTTGATCTTGAAATTAAGTAGCCATTCTTTGATGGACCCTGAATGGTTGATAGAATTGACAATATTTGTACTTTTTGCTTACATTTCCTAAGTATTATACTCAGGGGTTTTTTCCCATTTCCTTTTGATGTATGAAGCTATAGATTCACGATGAGTGTGACAGAGACATTCTAAAATTATCCAATAAATAATGCAAAAGACAATTTAGTTTCATCCCCCAAAAGACATGGTAAAATTCAGAAGTAACTTTTTAGTATGACAGTTCCTCAATAATATTAATGAATGATACACTCCTGTATAAGGTACCTCATCTTTTTATGTCTTATATAGACATTAGTAAAATTGCATTATATTCTGAATCAAATTGAATTACAATTACATGTCAGTTCTTATGCATTTAGATATTTGAAATTGATTTGAAATTGATTTGAAAACTACATGGGAATGTAATTATATTTCTAAAGGATCTTTAACTAAAGAATTTCTATCCCTTAATAATTACTGCACATCATGAATATTCCAGTCAGCCTGTTGTGTCTGTTGCCCAGTGGAAATGGACAACAAAATCAAAATATGGGAGGTAACTAGCAACCATCAGCCACCTAGGACATGAGCAGAAAATCTCTTTTTTCTTATACAAATAATGAAATGTGAGGTGCTTGGTGCTGAGATGAATAAAGATGATAGCATCTATTGGATTTGTCAATTTCCAGTTCTGCGTATGAAGCGAAAAATGAGAATAAAATGTAGAAACATATGGGACTGAGATAAAAGAGCCATTTAACTTACATGCTTTGATGCTTTCTTGCCTTGGCCCTCCTGGCATGTGGTGTGTTTACAGCTGGCACAAAACCAGTACACCAAAAGGCAGGGCAAGGGGAGTAAGGATGTCTCATTCTTTATTGTGATGTTGTCACTTAGAAGCTCATCACATCATCTCTGTGGTCTATGCACAGAGCTCTCAGTGGGGAGCATTCCATTTCCATTGTCAAAAACTGTTTGTCATCTTGATTTTCAAGCTCTAGAGAAATGGGAAGTGTTGTGTTAGTGTATAACCTTTATTTAAGGACTTTGAAGGTTGCAAAAATGGCAGACTCTGAGGCCAGTGTGTTTCTGAGTTGAAGTCTTAGGACTCGAAATACAGATCAGCAACCTTCAGCCGATTTTACAAAGCATGGTTTGACCATATACAGTAATTGTAAATGTGCACCTCTGAAGATTTCGCATATAAAAGCATTAAAGTTGTCTTTGTTTATGTAATCTTAGTCCCAGTTCCACCACAGTGAAACAAATTAGCTGTTTTGTATGAGGTCAGGTTTCACTTGTATTTATTTATCACCCATTTATTTATTTATGGTGTCCATGTTATTATTTTATATTGGCGTTGATGTCACATTCTGTATGCCATTTCAAAAATTTACAACCATTAGCTCTTTTCCCAAGATATTACTTTGCTTACTTTTTATGGAAAGCAAACAAGTCTATTCATTGGAGTGGGGATTGGAGTCTGTGTCCCAGTGTCCAAAGTTGGTGCTGTAGCTGCCAGGCTTAATGTGTGTTCAATTAATGGAACTGAGATAAACTTTGCAGCTCCTCCACATGGGTCATGAGGAATGAGTGTGAGACACGCGAGACTGCCTGGGTACTTATGAAAAGCAGAAGTCTGTGACCCAGAAAGTCCCAACAGAAGCTCAGTATTCCCTCCCTAAAGCTATAAAATGGCAGCATCTGGGAAGAATACTGGAATTTGTCTGATCTGAAGCTTATAGTCCCTGCCTTAAAAAGGCTCTAATCCCTAAGTACCACTCAGCCAGTACGTCACCTTAGGGTCGTGTAGGTAGGGAGATGGTGCTTTGCATAAAAACGAAATCAATTGTGCCTTGTATCTCAACAGTCACTAAAATCTCTACTTTGAACGCTGTAGAACAGTGTTAAAGAGAGGCAAGTGGAGATCAGCTACTTACCAGAATAACTTACAGCTTATGACTTGCAGGGAAATACAACATCAGAGTCTTCTCTAGCAACCAGTAATGCTCTAAGCACAGAGTGCTGAGTAAAAAGGAGGCGGGCAGTGAGGGTTGTATGAGTTTCTCTCTTCATTTCTTGTGTCTTGTCAAAACTTTTTAATGACAAAACAGAGCACATCAAGTAGGATAAAACTCCTTCCTAAATGCATTGCTCTGGTACTGACTCTTCCAAACTTGCTGTGTATGAACTCAGGAGAGAAAGAATTGCTTGGCTGCTTTTGGGACCAAGAATGATTTGTATGTGATAGGAAAAGCCAAAACACAATTCTGAAATTGGCGAACTTAGCTGAAAATGTGTTTTCTAAATGTATTCTGTGTATTATTAGGTACTTCTCACTGCACTGGGAGATACTTTTTAAAATTTAAAAAAGTTTTCCCCCCTTGAAGGTGGACTGAATGAATGTATGCAATTCTGCAGAAGAATGGATACCCAGTTTGCACCAGCTACCTTTCTTTTGCTCCTCAGGAATCTTTTTGGGGCATCATTTTCCTCCACAGCTTGTGGAGAGAGAGCATAGGTAGTATAAGCTCAAAGTAACTACAATTACATTACACAGGAAGAGAAGATCTAAGTGCTTCTGGCTCTGTTCATTCTAAGTCAGGAGCTTTGATATTAGCAGAACATCCAGATGGCGCATTCACAGATACTCTTTTATCTGGTAACTTTAGAGGTTTTTCTGGGACAAAAACATTTATACTTGCTTGAAGACATAAAGATCAGTTCTGCAGAAGCTCAGTAGATCTTCTAATACAAAGCATTACGTGCCATTAGTTGGAGCGGGCAGAAGTACTTTGAGTTGAAGTAAAAAAGCCTGGCCTGTTTGCAATTTCTGTTATGCACCTTTTGTTGTACCTCTGTAATTACCACATAAGTAGAATTTCAAAGACTTAAAAAAACCCCAACAAACTGTTACATGATGTGTATAGGAGACATTTCTGTATCATGCTTTGTAGATGTATTTGACTATCTCCACGAGATAAGATTGTTGGCTAGTTAAGTGGAACACCTGACTTAACAAAATCCTTTCATTCCACTTCTCAGAGAAGGAATTTTCAGTTCATCTCTCCTGTAAACTGGATAGAGTTAGTGAAGAAAAAATTATGGTAAATCAGTTGCACTTGAGATTACTGTCCTTCAATCAAGTGATTGTTTTTGTCTCATTAGCTATGTTTGTTAAGAAAGAAGCATTGTTTAGGCAATTTCTGCTCTTGTAGTTTTTCCCACTTTATTTCCTCTAAACAATAGAAAAATTTAAATAACAATGGGAAAAAATGACAACTTAAAGATAAGAGAGTTTCCAAGCTTTTCTTTTGGTATTTCTGTTTATTTTGGCCTTGAAAAACTTCCTGCCCCTTACAAGAAAAATATCTAAGCAGGAAAAAATAAAATCACAGATGCAAGCCAGATTCTATCAAATATTTAAATTGCTTGTACTAGAGGAAGAAAACATTATACTTATCCGAAATTACAAGTATATAATAACTAGCTAGTTAGAAGCCAGCTACTCTTTTTTGGTTTGTTTTCCTTTAAAGCAAATTAAATACTACATATGTGACAGAGCTTCTAACTCTGAGTGGAAATCAGCAAAATGAAGATTTTGTAATACTTATGACTTTGCAAATAAAGTGATGAGTAAAGCTTAATTCCACTACTAGCTGTATTTTAATAACTATTTCATTCAGTCTGATTCAGCACAATATTTCTAATTGCTTTAAAGACAATTTTCAAGTGACAGGTGAAGAAAAGGAAGCTTAAAGGATATAATTTATTAAGTGCCTGATATACAACAGAACATTCCTTTTTTTTCAGATTCTTGCTCCCTGGAGAAGTGAAAAACTAAACACAAGTGTAGCAGCCTTTGTGGTTAGGCTGTTGTACACCCAGTATGACATCATCCTGATAGACATGTGGTTTGAACTTCTTTACCATGCTTTTCTCTCATATCTGCAATTTTTCACTTAGTGAAACATGAAAGATGCAAATAACTAAGATTTAAAGCCACTGACTTTCCAATATGCCTGTAACATGATGGCAATTTCTTTGCTTTATTTGTGTAACAGGTATTATTGTTGAACACAGTGACTTGAGATCTCAACTGCTTGGAAACAAGTTGAATATATAAAGAATTACTTATATAACAAATAAAGGGAGAAGTTGAGAAGGTTGAAAGAGATGAAGGATGGCATAGTTCACTCTGCATTTCATCTGATTTACAACTTTGTGAAATTTAGGAAAGAGGCTTTCTGAAGCTTGTGTCTCTGAGAATGGGCAAACCAACTCAAAAGAAACCCCTAGCAAACAGGCAAACAAACAAATAAACCCCCTGGGAAATAAAAACCACAGTAAAAATTATTTTTTTGAAATGCCCAAAGCTGTTTTTCATTCTCTTACATATCCTATTCCACTATGACAGTAATATTTAAGGAAAAGCTCAAGAAGGTTTGATTAGATCCTTTATAAACTGAAAGTATAGAAATTTCCAGAAGCAAAATTGATTGCAGTCTTAAAAATGCACACTGTCTGGATAGCTTTCAAATGTAATATGCTCTGTCAGTTGCTGTGCCCAAATTGCAAAACATAAAAATTACACTCCATGAAAAGGTAACTTGGTTTTGCAATATGTGGTGTATATGTAATTTACCAGTGGCCTCTAACCATTTTTTAAAAATGTGGTATAGATTAATATTTTTTAAAACTCTGTATTGAATTTCTAAATGGTAGCAAAAAAACCCCCCAAATTAGAAACCCCCCCACAAGTTCATCTAGGGTAATATTGGTGCAATATCATGCTGAAGTATGGGAGTTAATGGGCTTCTTGTTTTATGTTGTTGGCTGTTGTATTCTGAACTAAGGAATTTTAAATTCTCATACATAGAGGTTAATATTTTAATGGAATTTTCAGGAGTTGGTGAAATTATTTCATTTACCCACTTCCATTATATTTAGTATATAAATCATGATTTCCCTCCTTTTGCCAACCTGCTACAACAGGTGTTTGTTTGCAAACAAATAGTATTTCCTAAACCACGGGTTCTATGCCTGTTGCTTTGCTAAGGTTCTTTGCTCTGGGTTGAAGGTATATGGCATGCCACAGGGAATCTGTTTACTGTCCTCTATGCTTGGTGCTTATTGCACTTCTTTGCAGGAAAAAAGGCTGTCCTTTGTGGAGAATGTAGATGTAGATGCACAGGGGAATTAGGAGTGCAAATAAGAGGCACTCTTGAGGTGACCTGCTAAGAGTCCTGGTAAAAGTGTGTCAGACCAGCAGACCTTTCCTCTGAAATTCCAATCTTGGAACCGATCTAGGAAATGGCCATTTATCTCTCTAGAAGGAAATAATAATTGCAGCTAAAATATGCATGTATATAAATATGGACTTGGTAAAAGCTGGCAAACCCATTCTGTTTTGCTTTAAGCAGGACAAGAAGCATAAAACTGGGTGTTAAAACCATGAGCTTTTAAATTATCTCCTTTATTATATATTTTACTTCTGCGTGTTCTTTGGTTTCTTCAGAGGCCTTCTTCCACATATATATTTCTTTTTATTGGAAATGAAGAATATTTCTTCTTGCTGCAATCTTATTTTTAGGTGAAACTTCTCCTTATGTATTCTATTCTCTGGATACTTGATTTTTCTCTAGTAGTCTTTTTGAACTGGTTTTGGCACTCTGTCCTGCTTTCGAGAGTGTAGTTTGTAAATTTGCCTGGGGTGATATTGAGAGAGCTTAAGGTGATAATGGTCTTTTACTTTTTACTAGAGATTGTGTTTTATGTAGTTGACTGCATCAGCTGAAAATTCAGTTTGTTTCATGTTTTTGTTTCTGTTTAATTTCCCATCTATTAGACTCTCCATGGCCTTATGATTACTAACGTTAATGAAAAGGTAGAAACAAATATGATAAGGGAGCCATGTGGAGGAAAGAACAGCTTTCTTTATACCAGTGATGTCTGCAGCCTCCGCCATGGATAATGTTCAAGGAGTTGTTCAATATAAAATGTGGTTACTGCTGCTGTTCTCATGCAAGAATGCTCTATGTAGCTGCTTTTTTTGCAGGAGCATTGAGGGAGGAAGGCACATCTGGAGATCATCTGGTGCAACCCTCCTCTGTTTAATCTGGAGTCATCTACATCTACATTGTGCAGGGGCCATCTGCAGTTGTGTGTTAAATATGGCCACCCCTCTCAACACCTCCCCCCCAAATTTAAGTGAAATTTCCTGTCTATTGCCCCTTTTCTGTCACTGTATACCACTGAAAAGGGCCTGGCACTATTTCTTTACTCCCCCCATAGCAGATATTTATATACTTTGAGAATTTCTCCTAGGGTCTTTAATTCTCGAGGCTGAACAACTCAGCTTTCAGCCTGTCCTCAGATGTCAGGTACCAGTCAGCCCCCAGTCTGCACTGCTCCCAAGTGCATGAATTTGCATTTCCTGTTGTTGAACTTCCAGTTGATTGCTGTCAGAATCAGCCAGTCCAGGTTGTTCTGAGTGGCAGCGTTGCTGTCAGGACCTCCCCCTGATTGTGGTGTTTTGTGCAGACTTACTGAAGGTGCACTCTGTCCTATCCTGTGTGTTGTTAATTAGAGATGTTAAACATTGGCCATGTATTTATCCTGAGGAACCCCACTGGTGGCTGTCTTCCAGTCAGTCTTTGGGCTGCTGATCACAGCTCTTCAAGCCTGGCAGTTCAGCCAGATTTCAGTTTTCGATGATCAATGTATTCACAGATGTGAAAGCACTATGTACTGTCTTAATGTTAAAAAGGAAGCCTGGCAGTGCACAGGTGTGCGAAGATGATTTGGCAAGTGCTTCACTGGGATCCATTTATTGACATGAACATTGCACGTTTCATGTGAAAATATTGATGGGAATTTCTTTTGCCTTGCAGGTTTGGTCAGGAGTTTTGCAATTGGTGTGCCCTTTAGGTTTTGCCTTGTTTTATTATTTCTCTGATTGATCTCTGTCATTAAGCCCTCAGATGCTGAAATATCTGAACTGTGAGACAACTGTCATCTAGTCAGAGAAGGATTATGTCATTTCAGAGAACATCTGCTCTCGGAAAGGGAAGAGAATTATTGTACACACAGTAAATTTCTAACTTAATCCTATAAATTTAGCAAAAATACATGGTTTCCTTTGTGAGAGTAGATTAGGCTGATAATGTGTTGTAGCTCCTGTGATATGAAGGGTAGAGAAAGATAGCTTTTCTTCCTTGAAGCTGTACAGAGGTTCTACAGCTGAAGAGTTCAGATTAAACTTATTTAATGTCTTGGTTTCTTCCCTTTTTTGTTGAGCAAATTGTTATCTTCAAGTTCATAGCAGTGGTTACTGTGGAAGCTGTGATGTCAGGAACATGGAATTATGCCTTTGCGTAGAGTGAGAATCAACACAAATTTAAAGGAAGGCAAGTTCATCTTGTAAAATGAATACAACTTCCAAACAAGAGCGAAATTACTGTTTGCCTAAACGCTGTGAAATCAGGAGAGAAAGTGTATTTACTTCATAATTGTGAGTTTTACAGCTTTTAAAACAGAAGAGTTAGAAAACTAAGAATGGTCTTTATACCAGTCTTTCATAGCATGCCTGTGCTGGCTGTGCCAGGAGAAAGAGCATTGGGCCACTGTGACTTGCTCAGTCATCCTTTGAAGATTCCTCTTTGCAAATGAGGTGTGTGTATCTTCTTGCCCCTATACACAGAACATGGGTTGCTGCATCTTGCTGGATGATTAGCATGAAGAATCAAAGTGTCACCCCTTAAAATCTTGCCAGAAAGAGTACTGAAATCTGGCATTATTTTTAATAGACGCTGCCTGTGCAGTAGGAAGCTCTTGCTGCCTCCCAGTATTACAAAGTTATTCTAACACCAGGTAGAAGCATGTCAGAATGATCAAGTTTGTTTTCCCGCTTTCTTTAGTTCAGCAGTGTATATCAAAGCATATACCCTGTCTATTACTAGTGTATATGTGCAGATCTTATTGTGTTAACTCATGCTGGGTCCCAGGTTAGGTGCTTTATTGGCATAAGGGGAAAAGAGACGTACTTACTGGTCAGGTCTATGGCTCTTTGTCTCATCTGTCAAACCTTATTGTCTTCTAGGCCACTGCAAAACAAATTTTCTGTCATGGACTTGTCCTTCACCGTGGTTGAAGATGCACAGTTCTGTTCTGTTGTGCTCCTAGGAATTTCCTTTTGCCTGTAATGAATTGCTTTGAACTCTGTCTCAAGGGAGAAATGTACCAAATTACCTCATTTCTTAGTGTCGGAGTCTGCTTTGCCACACTCCTAAAATAAAGTGAGACTGGAGAGCTGTCTATAAAAAGCCTCTGGCTTTTCTCCATTATTTAGTCATATCACTTTTCTGAGACCCTCCCTTAAATGGAAGTCAGTGGCTCTCTGGGGTCATCCTTGAAAATGGCCCTCCATGCTTTTCCTCCCATCTTGACAGTTAATATTTGAAAAATGTTTTGACAAGCTTAAATGAACCAAATGTTGGTTTATAAGGTTTATAAGACTTACAGTCTGGAAATAGATTGTAAGAACCAAAGATTGATCTAGAGTATTAGTTTTGATCTCACCTTTCCTGGCATCACAAAAGAGGAACTTAAAACTGCTCTTGTGCTTTAATGACAGCTCCTCTTCTGTCAGTCTATTAGTTAGTCCAAGTTTGGTTTAGTCCAGGACAATGAGCATTTTATATTTTTCTGCTTCTCTGGGCAAACGTTTCTCTTTTTGCTTGTTCCAGTAATTGTTAAGGAAAATGGGAGTGAGTGCTTAGTAGATTTCATCATGAAAAGTGCTAACAAGTAATGAATGAATTTTCCATCACAGCTTTGCAAATTATTTGACATGAATGATTTGAGAATCATTGCATTAGTAATATGAGAAGTATTTTATCTTTTATTCTGTTCTTGTCTTGTACAACGTGGAATAGGTGGCAAATACAGAGTGGAACAGACAAAAAGGGGTGCGGCACCACACCAGTCTCTCTCTGTTACGGAGAAAAGAGTATTGAATCTTCAGCAAAATATGTTTGAGTCATTCACAGAATAAATTACTTTCGGAAACAGAATTTATCTTTAAAATTAATTGAACATATCACACAAAAGTAATTTTGTCCACTTTTTTTTTCAATGACTACAAGCAGCAGCTTTGATATAAAAGTCAGTATTCTGTGAAAACTAATTATTTTTTCTTGTTGCTGGTTGGATTGCAATAGTGTTCACCCAGAAACACTGAAAAGTTTTTAAAACAGTTCAGTTCTTTGATTGTTACATTGTGTGCATCCAGAAGTTTTTACTAGGATTTTAGGTGAGCTAATTAGAATTGGCCTTTTGTTAGGGAAAATGAATTTTGTACTAAAGAACAGCCTTCTTTTAAATCATGTTGGCTTCCTTTTTCTGGTATTCTGTATTTACTGGAAATTAGAAAAGAACTCCAATCAATAGGGATGGTTTAACTCCAGCCAGTGACTAGGTACCACACAGCTGCTCTCTCACTCCTTGCAGTGGGATGGGGGAAGAAATTGGAAGGTGTAAAAGTGGATAAAGTCATGGGTTGAAACAGAGATAGTTTGATAGATAAAGAAGCAGCCACATGCAGAAAACAAACAAAGCAAGAAATTAATTCCCCACTTTTCATGGGCTGGCAGGTGTTCACCCATTCCCAGGAAAGCTGGGCTCCATCATGTGTGACAGTTACTTGGGAAGACAAATGCTAGTTCTGGGAATGTGCCCCCTTCTTTCTTTTTCCCCCCTCTTTATTAACTGACCTGGATGTTTTATGGTACAGAATATCCTTTATATCCCTAGGATATTTCTGTAAATAGCAACTGCTCCTTATAAGTAGAAACCCACTTGCAATGGCTGTTGATTTGATATTTTTGTAGGGTCCATGTTAGGAGACCCTACAAACATAAAATACAACATAAAATTAACCAGTATTGAAATATATATATATAAATCATTAACTCTTCAAAAAGTAGTTTTTAGTGCAAAATTTATTAAGGAATAATGAATCATACAAAAAAAAAGAGACTGGTTAACAGAAAAGCTTTAGATCTGTAGCTTGCACTTACTCTAAAATGCTGTACTAAAATTGCTAGAAATAATAACACCTTTCTGATAAAATATTTTTTCCTTTAGCATAGCTTAAGGGCTTTGGCTAAGTTTGTGTGTGTTCTGTGTTAAGGAGCTCCCTCTACTTCCTTCACATTTTGTTCAATTTCAACACACAAAAAGGTGTTACTCTCAAAATACATTGCTACTGTGAGCATGAATATTGGCAGCCAGACAGACAAAGGCTCCTAGTCCCTCACTGCAGTACAAATACAGTGCAAATTATTTTTTTCTGGAGGAAAAATCAACAAAACAGAGAGGTTTTATGAATTCCTAGCTGCAGAAATAACTTCCATTGGAGTGCTTATTAGACATCAAATAAGTCAACCATGAAACATAAAGCTATAGGAAACAGAGTGTCATTAATTTTGTTGCTTATGGAACAGTTTGTCTTTATAATATATGGAAATAATTTGTCCATGAAGTACTAAAATATGAAATTGAAGAATATAAATTAGGAAAAGGGAAAATGGAAGAGAAGGAAAATTAGTCAAAACCATGTGCAAATGGAACATGGATGTAAGAATTATGTTTACTTTCAAAAAGTTTTATTTGTTTCTGAATTACTACTTGTATCTACCTTTCAGTATAAAAATACTGTAATGAAAATGAATCTCAGGTTACAGGCCTGTTCTCCAAGAACAGGAACTCCATAAATATTGCATTTTAAGTTTGTTATGTTTAAGTATTCTCAACATTTCCTTTTGATAGATGATGAAATGCTCGCATTTTCAGTAGCGCGCTATATACTGAATATCCTCAACACTCACTGTGCCTGCAGTTTGGAAATACTTAAAAAGCACAAAATTTTGAGGTGAATCTGCTGATCACTCCTAGTTTCTTCACTTTGGATCAGAGTGTTGGGATATCTTCCTCTTTTGGAAAGAAGCCCTGAACTGCAAATATTCTCCAGCAAACAAAGAATTATCTATTCACAGTCTTGGGTTAAAACACCTTATATAATTGTGCTAAGTCTTAAAAAGAAGGCCCTTATTTGTGGCACTTCAGCAATTTCTTTTCCTCTAGAAAGGTCTCTGAAACATTTCTGCACTCTTAGGTAAGCATCAAGGTGGGTCTAATAATTTTACCTGTCATGGAGCAGTTGTATAAGAAAAGTTATAGAGTTTTTTTTTTTTTTCCTGAGGCTGGAAAAAATAGCAGAAAATATTTTGTGTTGCTTCAATATTCAAAAAAATTTAGAAAAAGGTCGCTTTGACATTTTTCCCATCAGTGGATTGAACATAAAGAGAGAATTAAGTGAACAGTGTTTAGTGCACCTTGAAAGGTTGTTACAGGTTTTCTCTGTGACCATGTGCACTGGTCCAGCTGCTTTCAACAGGACCAGTGTTTTTTTGGTCATAACTGTAGGAGTCTGCTCAGTAAAAGTCATATGAACTCAAAGCAGATAAATGGCTTTGGAAGTTCCTTGAGCTGAGGATGCTATAGGAAGTCATGACCTTCCTGTCTTGGGCTCTAGACTGATACAGAGAGCCTTGGCTGCATGGAGATGTTGGGGGTTCGTTTGAAGGAGCTGAGGGTGTAGGATAAGTGGCTCAAGGACAGGCTGGATGTGTTCTCTAGGAAAGGCAGTGGATTACTGGGAAATAACCTGAAGAGAAACAGGGCTGTAGAATCTTGGGTGTCTGTGTCAGGCGACTGTTGGGCTCCCTAACCTGTGAGAAGACAGGGGTGAGAAAGAGATGAGGAATTATCAGTGCATTTGAAGGATGATGTAGTTTGCAGGCTCAGCTCCCCAGATGTTCTGCATGAGTCAAGGTCAAGCTCTGTTTTCTCTGCTGACTCCCAGCCCACAGCTGCATTTTAGTGGGTAGGATCTATACATATAATCCTGCTGCTGCAGCAAATGGCAGTGAGGGAAGAAGGGTTTATAAATTCAGCCCAATGCTCTGTCTTCCAGCTGTTGACTAAGAAGATAAGGCTACTGAATTACCAATAACTGAAGAGTACAGAAGTATTCCTGTACTGTTAACACTGGGTCAGATTGTTGACAGTGGCTCAGAAGGCAGATTTGCATGTAAAACATGACACAACTGTCACTGCAGATGCTCTTGTTCATTGGAAATCCTTCATTCAAATATTGACTCAGTCCTTTCCTATTTACTTGCTAAAGTCTAATTAGAGCACAGCATGGAGTGATAGCACTGTTATGTACTGTGTTCGTTGTTTGTACATTGTTTAAACCTCATTTAAGTAGCACATTAAGAATGAAAAGGAAAATAAACTTTTGTATTTGGGAAGATACTCTACCAGATTAATAAAACGGAGAAATTTACCTTTCTTTCCAATGAGAAAGCTTTTATATAGCTCTCCCAAATTTTGAGATTTCAGGAGTCTGTAGAGCTAAGTAAACAAAATATAGTTAAAGAGTGTGATGCTAATCCTGTAGGAACAGGCTTATGGAATTGTTCCCAAAGTACTATAAAAGCAATCAGTTGATGATAAAACATTTTGAAATAATGAGGCTTTTGAGTGTAGTAATGTCATCAGGAATTCTAAGAGTCTCTGGCTGTTAGGGCGAAGTGCCAACAGTGTATTGTAGAATGAACCATTCCAACAGGACAAATAAAGCTGGAGATTCATAACAAGATTATTATTGTAGTCTGTTGTCTAATATTTATGAAGGTAATTCAGTACTTACTTAAGCTCTTTGAAGTGCATTAGAACTACTAAAATAGCTGCAATGTAAACAATCTGCTTAAAAATCTTGAATTTTCCCAATATTATGGAAATGACAAGGCAGTGTTATTTACTTAGTACATGTATGGAGCACATTTTAGGCTGTAAAAGGATTGTGTTTTGTCTCTGTGGTATTGCAGAAATTACCACAATTTTCAGATCATAGGAAGGTATATTGAGTCTTAAGAGCTGCTGTCAACTGCTTTCACTTAGTATCAGCTTGAGGGACCTAAAAATGAGGCTGACTGCCCCCTTTGTGAGAAACTAAGTGGTGCTGAGAGAAGGTTCTTGACCATTGGTGCTGGCAGAAATGTAATGGGGCAGGGCTTTTCCCACAGTGCTCCAAAGATCTCTGCTGCCAGTTCTTCTTCCTTTTGGTTATATTAATTCTGAGAAGAGTTTTAAACTTTTTCTGAGGAGTGTAGCAGACAATATGCAAAGGTGTAAAGGCCTTCCACAAATAATACCAAAGACAGATTTAAGTTGGAAGGGACCTCCTATTCCCATCGCTGACTTCCAAGCAGAGCTGCCTTCACAGTTGCAATGTCCTTTTCCTGGTGCAGCTGAATATACATTTAACCTTTGTTGCTATAAGGGTGCACTCGATAAAAAGTGCTTTATTTTCTAACTACCTTGTCAATTACACTGCTAGGGTGAGAGTTCCTGATTTTAGTAATTCACGCATATTCTGTGAATCTGAATCTAAGGTATGACCCTAGGAAAGATGTCATGGTAGAAAGAAATGAAGAAGTGTTTAGCAAATAAGAATGGGAAGGCTCCAGATAGGCAGAGAGGTGTTAAGAAATGCACAAGGGTTTGTGGGTATAATTAGGGGAAATTCTCTAAGGGGAAACAAAGTCAAAATTATGAGGGTTTTGTTAAAGTGAGTGGAATAGCATCACAGAGATATTTTTTGCAATGAAATAATGTGTTTTTAGTAAGCTTTGCCATATTATCCCATTCTTTCGAGAGCACCAGCCATTAAGGTGTCTATTAAAATACAATATCACTTTAAAATTAGATCATAAGATAACATCTAAAACATAYAGTATTTATTTGTGTAAGTGAAAAAATACAGATAAAATCAAATAGGACGACAGGATGAATGCAAATTACAGAGATTTTAGATGCAATCAGATATGTATTTTAAACAAATCATTAGTCATATATATAAGGATAATTTTTATTTGGAGGTTGTATTGTGCAAATATTCTGTATTCAATTTGTTTTCATTTTACAGTAAAGCATGTCACTGTTTCCTGGTTTTCTGTTCTTAATGTAATAGTTTTAGAGCCATTAACATGGCACTGACTTGGTATAGCTACTACATGTGTTCACTTTTTAGGTATTAAAATGGATGTACTGTGCAATGTCACGTACATTTTCAGCATGTATTATGTGTATCACTGTAGTTTTAAATTTTACTTCTGGTGCAAGGTGATCTAATCCTATTTAAGTCTGCGATAAGAGAAATAAAAAGAACAGCATCACAAATTCCAATATTTTTCATACCAGAAAAAGTTAACACACTCTCAGCACAACATTTTGATTTCACTTGTTTTTGCCTCTTTTTATGTAAGGCACCAACAATTTCCTCAGCATGGCTATTATGTGCTTATGTTGTTTTCCTCTCTTTTTCCTTGTCTTCCTTTTCTTTGTTTATATATGAGTCTCTTCTTTCCCTCTCCTTTTATATCCTCTGCAGTGACTTTATGCTGGATAAATTTGACTTGCTGTTTTTCTTTTAGGCTGGTCTTGAGTTTATCATCCCTAAATCAAATGCCACTACTGTTTTCTGGGAAAATGTATACTCTGATAATATGTGAAAGACTAAGAAATGGAAAAGAGCAATATATCAAAAGATAGCTGCTGCTTCCACCAATTCAGGGTTGTTCTTTTGTATCTGGGGTGGTGTTTTTTTAAGCTGATGCTTAATGTAATTGCTGCTGCTGTCTTTGCCACTGCTGCCACCAGCAAGCAAAGCTGTAGCTGCTTTTGCTGCTTCTGGGTTGGAAGGCTGTGAATTGTTATAGGGGATGGTTTCAATTTGTCTGAACAGCTTTAAGGCTGGTATTGATCTGTAGCTGTGCTGAGATCTAGATATTTATTTTAGTCATACCAATTTTAAGTACTTTTGTGTTTACAATTTTCTGCAGAGAGATGTTACTAAGCAAAGTAAACTGCAGACTTTGAACTGACAAATACTACTGTGCATGTTTGAGGTTGTAATGCAACAAAGAGAGTGGATATGACATACTTTGAGTTTCTAAAATCTGAGTGAGAGTTATTCTGAATACCACTAAAAAGAAGGCTGGGCTGGGCCATTGCTTATGAAAAATCTCATTGACGAGGGAGTAGTAATTATTCCTCCTTCAGAAATTTCAGTTAGCAACTATGATATTTGTAAGAATTCCATCTGGAGTGTAAAGGATGTTTTCCAGTTATAAAGGTAGTAATAACCTGTGAAAATATAATTTTGAAATGTAGTCAACAGCAAAGATCCAAATAAGGAAAAAAGATGTATTCATATAATGTAAAATGTAAGATTCATTTTTCTATCAATTCTGTTAGCTCTTTCCATATTTCTGTATTTCTTTCAGAAGTAATTATTATCAAAAATAATCTGTATAAAAGGAAATTAAATGCTCCCACATTTGTCTGACATTTAGGAACTGAAGGGCAGTAGTGTTTGGGAGCTATTCCTATTTAGTTTTTTTATATGGTTGGATAATAATGATCATAACAGTTGTCATTAAGCATATTAAAAAGACACTATAAAACCTAAAGATTAGATTTCTATAACAGCTTTTATGCTATACTGAAGTTGTAAATGTTGTAAATGTTTTTCCTTAAGGCATTGAACATGTCAGGTAAACAATTTATTTTTTAAATTAAAAGGAGCAGAAAAGGGGGTAATTAAGGAGTCAGGGAAAAGAAATGAAGATCCTACATTTCATTGAACTGAAGCCAAATAACAGAGCAGGTTTGGGAGGCCCAACTAATTTGATTCAATCAAATTAAAAGATCCATGGGGTGGTTTTCAAAATTGTTGAAAAGACTTAAAAAAACCAGAATCAGAATGGGACAGATCATAGAATATAATCATAGTGTGAATGTATAGTACCTGCTTTTCTGATGGGAATCTTCAGATTGTTGCTACTTATGAGTAAATCTAATTTTAATACCTTTTCAAATATTCCTAAAGTAATAGGGTAGTCATTCTTAAGAACATAACAATGTTTTCTAATGCATTAATAATGAGGGTTAAACAAGAGGAAATTGTTCCAAGTTAGTGTGCCTGGCATTAAAATACTGACATTTACCTGCAATTAATGTTGCTGCAGTACTTATGGCCCACCTCATATTCAGCAGCAGGATTTTCACAGCAGTGTTAGTTTCTTGTATATGGCAAGGATTAATATTTGAATGCTGTACTTCATTATTTAATTTCATTTTTAAAAGGTAGAATGTGGAAAAGATTTCCCTGGTTTATCTTGGCCTTAATAAGATATTAAAACAGTTTTACTGATATTCCCAGGGAGACAGTGCAGAAATATATATTAGATGTGCATGATACAAATTGAAAACACAAATTGCTAAAACAGACAAATAATATTGCTGTTGTTTTTTGCTGAATTTGAAAGATTGAGATTAGTTTTGGAGTTATCTGCTAAAATTTCACAGCTCTGATTTTCCCCTATTCTCCTTTTCCTCAGATTTTTTTTTTTCAATATTTTCTACTCAAAAAATACTTTCATTTCCCTTCTGGCAGGATGGGGATGAAATCAGTTCATGAGTTGTCTCTTGAAGTTTTCAGCTGCTGGCAACTCAATTTAAACTGTTTGGTGGTAGTTGTTAGCACAAAGTCCTTCATACTGAAATATCTGGCCAGTGTTACTCTTTCCATAATAGTTATGGCAAACTAAAAAATGCTCTGACTGTGGTATTTATACGTCCATAGGATGTTCCTTAGGTTTATTCTCATAGCAGAATTGTTTTGGAAGTTTGATGACTGGCTGCTCTTCCAGCAGTGTTTTCCAAACACCTTGGTTGCATTAAGAAATTTTAAATAATATTCCATCTTTTTTTTTGCTGAAGAGCCTATGCTGTATGATGCTTTCTATCAAATTCAGAGTTAAACTGTACTATTGGGGTTGCAGGTAATGATCCAGGCTCTTAGCTCCTTCCCTGATCTACAGCCAGAGACACATCTGATGCTTTTCCTACATTTTACAACTCTTGGTACACTGAAGGTTGGCTATTTAATTGTACTGTGTTTTATTTGTGATACAATTTTAACATAAAACTGCAATTTTTTTTTAACTTGAATTAAAAGTAATGGGGCAAAACAGATATGAAAAGACATTATCCAGCTCCAGTGGCTTAAAAAATTAGTTTTTCTCCAACACATTACAAGGCAATTGTTAAATATAGGTATGTAGGTTCACGTATTAGTAATGGACATATGCACGTGCCTAATTTTAATTTGTTTTTCTATTTCAGCACACTCTGTGAAAGGAGGAAATTCTAAATTCACATCATTAACAGCTTGCCAATCAGTGTCCTTATAGGGTAGTTAAGCTAAATAGAATTTGTTCATTTTAAAAGACCACAGAAATCTTGTCTTGTTGCAGTGATTGTTGGTGAAGGGTTTTCTCAAGTTTACATCTCACATCTACTTATTCAAACATTTCCAAACACTGCATTTTCTGGCACTTGTGTTAGAGGTGTCTTATTAAAAAAATTGTCTTAACTGCTATTTTTTTCTTTAATATTGGGAATTTGAACCAAATTTTTAAAATGCTGTGGAAAGAAATTGAGAAGAGTTTGCCAGTTTGAAGCATAAAGTTCAGAAGCATTATCCATTCTTGAAAAATACAGTGCTGTTTTATAACTGCCACCCAAAACCTTTCTAATTTCAATGATTTCTGAAAATATTCAACTCAATGAGTTTTTGTCTTGGTGGACAATGGCAACCAAGTTGCATAACAAAAAGAGTCTATTCTGCAAATGCAGTTATTTGAACAACACCTGACTGGGCATGAATATTTTTGAAAAAATGAACCAGAGTTTTTGAATGTGTCATCTGGACTGACAGATTATGCTACCTAAAAGTATAAATATTGGGAGGACAGGCCAAGGAATCAGATAGAATATACTAGTAAAGTGATTAGGATAATCATTAACATCTATCTGTTAGTAAATTAGAATTATGTATTAGTACTATGATTTTATAATGAAAAGTGTTAGTAATACTTTTTCCCTCTGCATCTTAACAAGGATTTCCATTGTTAGAAGGCATTTGTAACTGTTGGTACAGCAGAGATTAAATTTTTATCCCAATTCCTCCTAATTTGGATTCAAAAGCTGGTTAGTGTAGATGTTGTAAATGTAACACACATTGCTGAAGGTTTGTCTCTTCTGAACTGTTGTTAAAGGCCTTAGAAAGATTTTCCTTTAATAACCTTAAAATGACAAGAAATGTTAAGATATTGCTTATGATAAATAATTTCCTCCTTCCGTTATCAACGTTGATGGTCAGCAGATTTGAAATTATAATTGATACAATTTTTTCATAAAATGCCATTCACCTTTGATGAAAGCAAATGTTAATAATCAGCTCAAGGAAATAAAGACCAATAAAACTGGTGTCAAAATATCTAATAATGTTTTCTGGTCTCATAATTATTGAACAGATATATGAGTCAAGCTAATTTCTAAATGGGATGTTGTTTGAAAGTTTACACTGGCAAAGAGAACATAAACTCTGAATTTTCCATGTTGTGATTGCTTTTTATGTTTTGTATTGCTTCAGAATAAGTTTCTAGAAATAGTTTGATGCATTTTATGCAAAATGAAGCTTGTAATCATATGAAATAACATCGGACAAAGTAATAGCAAAACGTAATGCTCCGCCCTTGGGTTTTTTTTCCCAAAATTTAGGTGAAATAAGGTACAAAAGAATAAAATAGATGTAAAATTAGTGTGACATATACTATGGAATAACCTTCTATTATTTTGTGTTGCTAGATACTTTCAGCTGTAAGGATGCCAAAGAAACATAACAAATATGGTGAGGAAAAAACCAATAAAACAAACATTATATAAGCAGCATTATTTTTACTTACTGGGAACTCTATGTAAATGGTGAGCTACAGTTGCTTCTGATGACTTTCTAAGTGAATGCAAGTTTATAAAATGATACTTAATGGGTATTTAGAATTTGATCCAGATTTCTAATGGGTAGCATCTGGTATCTGGTGAATGAAGTAAATGATTCTCATTGACAAGTGAACTTTGGAGTGGATCCTTAGGCTGTAACTTTTGTGGGTTTTCTCCCTTCTTCCTTTATTGGAGAAAGATACTGGGAACACCTTAAAAGGAAATTATAAATGTATTTTTCATTATATCTGTACTTCTGTTATTACTTAGCTATATAGAGTTGAGGGAAACCAGTTTAGCTCAATGTAGTGAAGTGCACATGACAGCTTCCCTAGCTGGACACCTGCATTCTTTCTTTTTCTTAGTTATTTTAAAATACTGTCTGAATGTGAAACTTTCAAACTACTTATGCAAACCAGAGATTGTTTTCTGGGTTATGTTCCTCTTTTTGGGGGAGTTTAACTTCTAGCAGAGCGGGCGCACATTGATGCTAAGGTGTGTGACAATGCTTAATGTGCAAAAGTTCCAGTCATGAGTGTAATGGCTGGATATCCTTCTTCAAGGCAGAGGGGGAGCTGTTAGAATTCAACCACAGATATGTTTTCACAAAGCTTTGTCTTTAAGGGATTTCAGAGGAAATTACTCTGTTGTTACAGTGCTGTATTGCTGATGTCCTCTGGCTCAGGAGGTAACCTTCGTTAGTTCATCCTAGTACTCATTAATAAATGTATTTGTTTATTTTCTTATTTCCATATACTGTTTGAGCTATGGTGAAACTTCAAGAATGTTTCACTGTGAAGTAAATCTTTCCTGAATGTCTTGGTCTACTTCTATTCTGGCTGCAATTGTCGAGGTTTTGATTATTCAGATCAGAAAACTGGCTCGGGAGGGCTTCTCCTTCCTTCCACTTTGCACCATTGACTTCATGTTCCTTGAAAACCATCGAAGTGGACGATAGTATTTCATCCTAGAACATGTCACAGGATTAAGACATTTCCAAGGTAATGCATATACTTTGTTTCTTGTTCTTTCTGATATTCACCACAGCACACTACTTGCAATATTTTCCATTCTGGGTCTACCCTGTAGTTTCCTCAAATTAATTGGGGCCCTTCTTCAAATTACTTTAGACCATCGTTTTCTTGGGTAGCTGTCTTCATATATGATGAGAATATATTTTCCAGACTCTTCTGAGAAATTCTGGTACACTATTGCAAAATGTTTTTTATAGGATTTTAAGTTTCTGTTGAATTAAAACTTTATTTACCCTTATTGTGTAGTGGAAACAGTTTTCTTCTGCCAAATAAAGAATTACTATTCATTGTAAAACTTTCTTCTAGTTATTAATGTACTTGTTTTAACTCTGTACTGTGTTAAATTATTTAGCTGTACAACTTTGAAAGAATCATTGATTCCATATGTTCTTCTGAAAAAGCTATTTTGCTTCCATTCTTAGTGATTGAACTATGTGACACTGATGGTGATCTTCACAGGACTCATTACCTCCATGTGTCTTAACTGTGCCTGCAATTTGTTTCTATTTCTTTTAGGATACATTCAGTCTTATGAAAAGGCCTAATTCTATGTTCTGAAGTTCATGGGAAAATGAAAGCATGAATGGTGATGATTTAATTTTTTCTCATTTTAGACTGAGGAAAAGACCATCTGCAGTAGATGAGTAGCTGCATTTCAAATGGAAATTTAGGTAAGTATGGGTGTTGTAAATGTTAAGATTGGAAATGTTTTGTCCTGATGCTTCTCATGATGCCCTGTCATCTGCAGTAATTCCTGTAAGTAGTGCAATTGGAGCCATTCATGGTGAAATTTGTTCCAAATTATGATCAAAGCTAGAAGCTTGTGACCCTGCATAATCTCTTTTCATACTTGTATTTCCAGATCCTTGGTTCTAATCATCTGTTATTTAATATCTGAATATACATTTAAAGCTATACTGCATTCAGTTACTCAAAAGCACATTCTTTACTTTTTTAATCCCTTAAGGAGGTCTTATTACTGAATTTATATGAGACAATAATTCTCTTATATCTCTTATGTCTGCATTTGCAGTGAGCAAATCCCTGTGTTTCTCCATCACGTATTATTTGTGAGTACAGGATTGCCCTGTGGGGATCTCTGCAGTGCATTTGATGTTTTTAAAGAAGTCCCCAATGTCAACATTTCATTTTTCTCCAGGCTTCTGGGATTTGGAGGTTTCCAAATCTTTGTTAGATGGGTAATCAAATGCTCCTATGTCGAAATCCATTTCCATTGATATGTGGGTAGACTGGAACTCTGTAAATGTTTATGTTGTGGTTTTTCTGACTTTTCTGACTTTTACCATGAATCCATGGTAAATTTTAATCACTGAAATAATGTGAGGATGGGCTTACCTGACGTCAGATTTTGCCTTGAAAGGTTTGCACATGAAGCTAACAAAAGGATCATCTTTTTAGATTGGTTTGAACTAACCTCATATTTGTGCCCTGTTGGGCTGGGCAATCCCATTGACTAGGACAAAGAGAAGGCAAAGCAGAAAAAAACCTAAAGAAATCCATGCCTTTCCCAGCTGTAGCATCTATCACTAATTTCCTTTTTTTTTTTTTTTTTTTTCTTAAATTTTTGCTTATTTGGCTCCTAAGTCATTGCATGAGTCATCTGAAGCTACGAGCAGGAAGTCAGGAGGCACTCCTGTGTCTTGCTTGTCTTCATTTCCACATTATCTTTATCTTTGGAAACAAATGGCAGCTCCCTAATATGCTTCTTTATGTGTATGTAGAAAACATCCCAACAATTTTCACACTGTCTTCTGTATGTCTCTAAGAGATACAAGGTACATTTTTGACCCAGAGTCTTTCATTTAGTTGAAGTGTAAATAATTAATATCTAGTGTGGGCCACCAAGCTTTGGTGGCGTGTCTTTGTGGGTTTTTATTTTTGTTTCTTTGTGGATTTCTTTGTGTGGTTTATTGTTTGTGTGACCAGAGCATGTTGCTGTAGTCTGTTTTGTGCTGGTAACATGATGCCCAGGTTTCACCTGTGTAATCTGGAGTTTGTTTATAGAAGTGTAATGAATTGCACCTATCTAGATTTTAGGGCTACTTGTCTTTCTAACATGAAAAAAAAAAATCTGTAGAGCTATTAAGAAAGTAGAGAATTGCTTCAGCTGCAAAATCTGGCTTTTGGAGTATGCTTAAATTACAACTAAGACTGCTTTATTATTTTCAGAAATAGCTTTCCTCAGTTTGTCTTCTCCATTTTCCATTTTTCAATTCAGAAACGAAAATCAACCAGTTGCTTCTTGGGGACTTTCAGTGGGACTAAAAGTCCTTTGTGTGTTTGTGTTTTAAGGAAGGAATCACAAAGGTGGGTTTTATTACACAGTTTGTTTTGTAAAAACACTTTAATTTTCTTAAGTGATGAGCAAGGTTTTCAAGACAATGTAATTTAAAAACAGGTGGAGATTCTGGAAAGTTGTCTATGCATTCAGTGGATCTCAGTAATTATCTTGTCGCATGGAGCTGCACATGAATTTCACTGGGCTGCTCTGCCTCTGCTAAGGGGCAAATTTTTGAGTTACTTTTGAATACAGTAATAAAGTTTGAGGTAATCTTTAATGGGACCTAAACTGCTAGTGAAATAAACTTTTGGGAGTGGATAGTTGTTGGTGTTTCGTTGCATCATTTGTTATTCAAGAAGTCTATATTAGTTGCTATTGTCCATTATTCTGGAATCTTTCATGGTGAGATGAACATTTTCCTCTCTAAAGATGCCAGGCAAACTCAAAACTTCAATTTATTTCACAGCAGGCAGAATATTTGTCAAGGATTTATATGTATTTCAAGTTAATCTAAATAATTTTTGACAACTCAAAAATTGTATTCACTCCAAGGAGAGAAAATGGCACTGTATAAAATCATAACAACACAGTAGAGTATGAGGAGAGATAATAGTTGTACAGTAAATAATTCTATTTATTTGTAAATGAAATTCACCATACAGTATCTCTTTCTGAACTGTGTTTTCCACTAAAGTTATTTTGTAAGGATTAAATTGAATTCATTCCAGGGTACATGCTTTCAGAGATTGTAACAGTTCCTGGTTGTTTGAAATATAACATAAATTTCTTAACACTGAAAGAAAAAGTTCAAAAGACAGTTTTCCACCTCATTGCTTCTTTTCATAGAAGTACTCATACTTCAAGTGCAGGATTTTATTGAATACAAATTGAAGTGAACCTATGTCAGAATGGAAATAGCAAAATCACAGAGCGGTGCTGTGCTTTGCTCTTTGCAAGTGGGGAGAAATGTTGTTACCACTGTGATTACTGAGAACTCCGGCAGAAGTGAGTAATAGCTGTATTAAAAGTAAAATGAATGTATCGTCCTTCCTCTGCAAAAATCCTTTCCAGGGTCTGAGTTTTACTTGCTTCTGAAGTAGCAGACTCTATTGTGACAATCTGTCTGACCTTTCACAGGAAAAATGTGAAGTCTTGGAAAGGTGTGAAACCTTAACTCTCTACTTCTAGAGATGACCAAATGAGCATATTTACTTTGTGTCATCACTAAGAGAAGTGAGAAGAAATATAAATATTCCTGTAGGCCATCTGAGGATACTTAGGTGGCAGGTTACTGTTTCTTTCTCATATGAAACATACTTCAGAGAGTGATAGGATCTTTTAACCTGAATTTCAGTTTAGTATTTTCACTCAGCAGCCATCTCACATCCTGAGCGGCACAGAATGCCAATATTGTACTAACTTGTTGATTGAATGCATAGGACTTGAGATATCTGATGAATTATCAGTCATTCCTCTCTAAAAGTACAGAGCAGAGCTCAGGAAAGTGTTGGAAAAGATACTCAAACCCTCTGTAAAGCACTGTAATCTTTGTTTCTAAAAGCAATGTGCATCATTAAAATTAAAAAAAAAACCCTCTCACAATGCTTTTACGAACCTCGGTAAACAGTATTTTGGAAGAAAAGACAAAAGATCCATGCTGTGAGTACTTTTGCGATTACAATTCTGTTTTAAAAAAAAAGTAAAAATCAAAGACTGTGCATGTGTACATGGATAATTTTAGTTTGAAACATAACTCTCATTTTACTAAATTCCAATAGGAAAAGATTAGACCAAAGTTTTGCATCTCAGAACCTTTATTTCAGGCAGAAATAAGCCCTATCTTTTGCAAATCACACAGAAACTTGCACTTCAGACTGATATTTCTCGTGTGTATGTGTCTTTTTGTTTATTTCATTTGACTTTTCCATGTGATATTTATTGATAGAAAGAGTTATGTATTTTATTGCAGGAAAAGCACAGAATTAATATGCTATCTTGTAAGCTTTTTAAATTTTGAGGCCTATCCCTCTGGAGTGTGAGGCAATTCAGAATAATTTTTCAAAAATTGCTATGGTCATTTAATTCTCTTCAGGTTCAGCCAAATGTTACCTAGATTTTTGGAAAGTGGAGTTGAAGTGGCTGGATGATCACAGGCTTTCTTCATCTTTAATTCTCTGTGGATTTTAATGTTCCTCTGAAGATTGACTTCCATCTGCCAAATAATTTCTGGCAGACTTATCTAATAAATTTACGCATTGTAGGAAAAGGAAAAAGTGTAAGAAGCAGTAACAGGTAATATTACCTGGAGTTTAGCAGAGCTTTTTTTGTTTCTTTTAAAAAGATTTTTAATGTTATTTGGCATGCAAACCTAACATCTCCTAGTCCCTAATAGAGTATCTGGGGAGAGGATTGAACCTTTAAAACCCAGTGAGTACATTTTTTTTTCCATGGCACTTGCCACCTGGTTTGAGGGGTGTGTTGGTAGTGTTGGGATAGTTAAGCTTTCCTCTCTTCCTCTTCTTCCTTTCTTCTTTTCCTTTTCCCTCATTGCCTATAAAAATAAAAAAAAAATAGAACTAAAAATGTCTGGTTATTCAATGTTGAAAATCAGTTGCTTTCACATAAGGGATCTGTGAGGTCTGCAATGTTTTTGTTGCATGTATCTCTTACCCTAAATTACATATACATGGATGCAATTGCCCTTGAAAATGTTTTTGGAAAATTCTAGTTTCAGAATTCATCTCTTTTTTCCTCCTATAGGAAATAATGTTTAAGTTGGCTTGAAAAGTTCCCACCAAACTGAACTGATCTCATTCTTCAGATGATCATTGATTCTTCTGGGGAGATGTAACTTATCCTATATAGGGATCTGTGTAAAACCTTGTCAAAAACAATGTGTGACTGTGGCTTTGGCTTTTCTGGCTGCTCTGGCTATAGAAGGGCTGGAAATCACACAGCAACTTCAATTCCAAATCAGACTATTCCTTCAAATTCCTTTGCCATTGCAGCTCAGCATTGATGACTTCTTTTCACAGAGTAGAAGAGTTTCTTTGTCTCCTTTTGCATTCAGTCATGCCTGTAAATAATTTTTTCTCTTGTAATTCTTCTGGAGACATCAGTCATCTTAATGGTCACAACTGTCACTTAAATTTTGTAGTTCCTTTGGATCTACCCTCTAGAGCAGGGAGTGTGACAAATTCCAGCTGCTATAAAGTAAAAGATGCTTTAAAGTCTGTGATGAGATCAGAGCTCTTCTTTTGGAATTCCTAGTGAATATAAGAAACTTTGAATGTTTTTTTCCCAATTAGTATTGCATGTATCCAAAGGTTAATTTTAGCAGCCTTTGCAATGCATCCAGATCCTATATTTGTAACTGGAATTTCTTGTAATGGCATTTAATTAGAGAAATCACAAAAGCTTTTGCATCACAATAAAACATCAGCATTTATCCTATGTAGTTAATCAGATGTTTACAATATTAAATAGCTCTCCTAACACCAATCCCATGACAGCTCAGTGTTACTCTATAGTAGTGCAGGAGCATTAGTTTTTGTTTCTTGCATGAATTTAGCATTTAAGTGCAAAGTATTCTTAATCCCATGGTCATTTATTTTTCCTAATTCTATATAATTAAGCAAAAATATGTGATGATTATTCTTTATAAACAATGATACACATTTTCTATTCCAGTGAAAACAGGATTTTGATTTTCCTTAGAGAAAAGTTTCTTGCACATTGATGTATCTTTGTAATGCTCATCTATTTCTTCTTTCAAAAACATCTTCTTATCTAGTATCAGGAAAAAACTCAGAGCAGCCTCTGAGCTGTTGAAAAGTGTGACTGTGTATTTACAAGAGCATAATTTGCAGAAACCTTTTTCTTTATCAAGAGAACAAAAAGAAAAATGAATTAGGAAAATTTATTCTCCGAAATTGCAAATGTTATGCATGGAAGACTTCGATGTATTTTATTTTTTGTTGGTTAGTGATGCTATTTACAGCAATAAGAAAAGAAAGAATCAAAAAGATTATTTGTGCTTCTTTAGTGATGTATTCGTAGCTGATTACATGAAATGACAGAATAAAGGGAACAATTTCCCTCCCCTAAGGAGCTCTTATTGTTTTTTTAAACATGATTAATGACAGATATGCTATCAGGTAAGTAATTAAAGTTTCTTTCAGAAGGGCATAGAAACAAAACAAAACTATGAGCATCTAAGAAAGATAATTCCATATTTAACTTGGAAAAAAACTTACATCAGTGAACAGCTTCCAAAAGCTGGAGATAAAATACCTCAACAGAATTAAATCGTTGACATACTTTTTCTGAAAGTATGCTTTTACTGATTTTTTCACTAAATTAGGCTCATTAATCAGGAGAAAATGTATGCTTAATTTATGTACAAGGTAATGCACAATGTGTGTAATTTCTAATTAGTGTAAAATATGATTGGTTTTTAAGATTGTAGCACGCATGTTTCCATCATCAACACAATATTATATATATTATATAAAATAGTATGTGTTACTGTATTTAACACTGTATTCTGTAAGAATTTTGTTCATAAAATACTGAGTCTCCACCTAATATTTCTTCATGTGGAGCTCCTGATTCCCTTCAAAAGATTGTTATTTTTATCTATGTCAGAGTGAAATAAAAACCCATTTAACTGTAGGAAACTGTATTTTTATTTGCAGAAAGAGGTTTGTTTTGTAAGTGTGTAAAACTTGGGAAGGGGTAGGTTTGGGAACAAAAGAAGAATTTAGAAGCCCTTTGTTTCAATTGCCTTTGTGTAACTGCTTAGGAATAAGTCTGGAAACATTTGTGTCAAAGCTCCAATGTAAGTCGTAACATTTCATATTTTCATATGAGAACAAAGTTTATTTTTCAGCACTCCTCTGCATTTTTCATTGCTCTATCATATAATACACACTTTCTTAAGTTTTCCCTGCAACAGAGAAAATTAATGAGCCATTAAACAAACAAATTGATATTGTAGCTCATTCATTGTTTTCCACAATCAGCTCCTAACCAGGAAATCACAGTAGAAAAACTCCCATAGCTTTCTGGATCTATTGACATTCCCTTTTATTCATTCATTCTGGAACTTTTCCCACACATGTCACTTTATGCATATCTCCCATCCACTTGTACCAGGATCTAGAAGTATTCATAAATTAAGAAATCGTAGTTTGGCCTTACATGTTTTCTCAGCTCCTAGCTTTTAACTATTTTTTTCCAAACATATAGATTCTAGGGGTTTATACTGGTATGGATTGGAAGTTAGAGCTTTCCTGGTATTAGCCCTCTTTCAAGGTCCAATTTGGTTCTGCCCTTGTGTGTCCACAGTCTGTCAGTGGTTTCTGGATTGTTCTTCTCTGAATTTCTATCATACAGAATAAGCTTTCTCACCATCTGAATTTCAACTCCTCACCAATTTTATGAACAGCTCAAATGCATTCCTTCCACCTTTTCTTACTTTTTTTATCTTTTGTTACTTATTTAACTTACTGTCACTTAAAAAAGCTTGTCAGAGTTATTTTGAGTTAAAAATGCTATGCCAAAGAAAATTCTATATTTACTTATGTGTCCTATGCTAATCAATATAGTTAGCATAGAAGTAATTTCCTTGAAAATTCTGTACTGCTACATTTAGATAAGATGATGTCTGTGGATATTTAACTTCCCCATTCGGTTTTCCATCCTTGCTTAGACTAATGGTGAAAGTATTTAGAACTCAATGTTAGAAATTACATCAAAATCCATTTGCATTGGCAGATCAAATAAGGAGTTCCTTAAATGTGCAGCCTTTCTTCCTGTGATCAAATTGCTGCTGCAGCAGGGCTCGATGCTCTCTGTGGTCTGAGAAAAGCAAGATGACACTATTTGAGATGAATTTAAATGTGAGATCAAAGCTAAGAAACAAAGAATACATATAAGTGACTTTTATCTCTTTTAGATAAAAATAACACCAGGGTTATTTAATACATTAAAAGGAAAAGTAAGAGTTACCAACATGTGTTTCCATATTGCATTGAAAGGATACTGAGATTTACTGAACAGAGAGAAATGGTAACATCATTTAAGATAAGAAAGATGTTTGTCATATGGCATTAGAAGAAGTCTGAGAAGCTTTAATTAAACAAAAAAAACTTGAAAGAAACTCTTAAAGATATTTCCCCGTGTTTTAAATTTTATTTTCTTTACATGATCCATATTAGATGGTTGTCATTTCACTATACATAAAAATAAATTGTATGCATATATATTATTTCTCATTGTTAAGGATCACTTAGAATGTAGCGGGAAATTTTTCTTGTTTAGCAGGATTAGATGGCCCTTTTTTGATTTGATTCCAAAATTTCTAAATAAATTTGCAATAGAAAATGTGTGTCCGTATTGCAAAAAACATAATATTGCTATAAAATTCTTACTATTTTATTCATGTGAAATACAGTAAGATCAGTAGAAGAAAGATTTTTACCAACTTCAGAAAATCGATACCATAATATTTTTTTTCTCAATTGCATTGATTTCAGGACTAGAGGAGTTCATGTGACTGTGTCACAGACAACATTGTTTCCTGGAACTGTTTTTCTATTTCTGATTCCAGTATCTGCGTTAATGTAGATCCTGTTCTTAGGAAATACTCCACTATGCTGATGAAAAATTTCAAATCATTTATCTTGATTTCAGTAAGTTATTCAGGGATTCTATATATTTGTCACAATAATCTGGTCTATTTAATCCATGAGAGCCCTTGCTTTTTTTTCACCTTTTATGGGGTTTTTGATCCTGCTCCTGCCCATTTCCATGCCTATATCTTTGATAAGGTACAGTATCATAAACTTATTTATTCATCTAAGTAAGCCAGGAGAGTTCATAATCTGTGATCATGTCATAATTTAACTCTCTTTTTCTCTCTGTCTGTCCTTTAGGTTTTGGCATGATATTTTTTTTTTTTCAGTGCTTTAACTATTCTTCAATCTGTCCCCTGAACCTCCTCGAAGCTGCTACCAATGTTGAAGTCCAGAATGTGACAAAATCTTTCTGGAGAGAATTCCCATTTCTAATATTAATGTAACAGGATGTCTACAGCCCTGCTTCATCCTTGTCTGCAGGACATATCTATAGATCTTCAGTGTAATTCTCAGGTTACCAAATATGTGCAGGTACAGAACACATTCTTACACTGTTTGGTATCTGCAGAGGAAGTCCAGGCTCTATTAAGTGGATAGTGAGGCTCCAAACATCTGAGGTGTGGGCAGGTGAAATGGAAAGGAGGAGGGAATAATTTCAAAGTGTATTCAGAAAGCAGAAAATTGTCAAGAATATGTGAACACTGATTCTGCTGTCATCCTAAAAGCAGTGTTGGAAGTTTTATATTTTTAAAGAATCTTTAATAATGAACACTTTTATTTTGAACAGAAACAAACTGTTATCAAGGATAGAATTGTGGAATGAAGATGGCAATGTCCTAAGTACATCAAATTTAAATTCTAGTTTTCACTTTTAAATAATGAGCAAGAATGTACAATTAACTTTTTTTTTCTTTTTTTTTTTTTTTTTTTTTTAACAGATAAGATCTCTTCTAATTTTGCTGCTGAAAGAACCCTACTGTAAGTGGAAATACTTTTGTTCCACTGATGATTCTTTAACATCAACAGTCACGAAGGGAATATGAAAATCTGATGCTACCTTGGAACGGTTTGGGGGGGTGGTGGTGTATGTGCATGTATGCATGAAAATTATATAATGTACAAACCTGAGACTGAGATTGGTAGGTGTGAAAGGGAAAAAAGACTTATTAAATAATATAGAATATCAAATAAGAAAATGCTACATTTTTTCTGTGTGAGAATCATGTCATGGCAAACATCAAATAAACATCGTGTTTCATGTCCAAAGAAGAAGATGATTTTTCTGAATCTCTAAATAGTTTGGTTATCTTTTACTGACAGAAAATTATTGCCTTGGAAACTCTAAGAACCTGTTTTGTTTCCTTCTGGTATTTTCCTTTGCTTTATTAATAAAATAGGACAACTACCTCTATCAGACAGCGGGCTTTGAAGAGTATAAGACAGAGAGCATGAGGGTGCTTGATCTACTCAAAACTTCCTAAAGCAGCAGAAAATCAAAACCTCTCAAAACTATTACTTTTGTAGGGGCTTTGCTTTCCTTTGGCCTGCTATTTTTCTGTAAAGCAAGAGCACTGAGGAGTTTTTAAAAATGTGCAGTGTAATGTTTGATCAAAAGTGATACAAAAGTCTTTTGGCTTCTTAATCTCACAGTGACTCTTTCTGACAAGAGGGAAATATTCGTTATCTCTAAATGCTTTGCTTCCAAGCTCTTGAAGAATTATTTTGATCACAGTTTTTATCTTGTATATAATTTACTTCAAATATGTGTATACAGATATACTGAGTCTTACCATCTAGGTTAATATGTACCCTGTCCTTCTATATTCAAAGTAATTTGCATTTGGTTCCATAGTTAAAGCTCCAGGCCAAATTTACATGAGAAGTAAACTGCTGATGGGATAGAAGCTGTTACTGAGGCAATATTTTGTTCTAATATTCTCAAGGTTTTCTGAGTAGTTTTGGGATTTTAAAGTTCTTCACACAATAAAAAAGGGGAATTTTTTTTCATTTCTTACAACTGCAGGGTTTTTTATGATTACGATACTTTGAATCATACTATGGAAGGGTGCAGATACAAGTTAAGTATTTCTTAATTTTTAAATATTCTGGAAGTTTTAAGCAAAGAAAAAGCTGGTATTTTCAGATAACAAAAGATGAAAATTGAATTGACTTTACTGGATCTTCCTAATCTTTCTTTCAACATCTCTGTCTCTGGACAGTCAGATTTAAGGCTTGCAAAAGGATTATTTTAAGTGGGTTTTGACTGAGGTTATATAAATTCAGCTGCAGATTGTTGCAGTAATTGGTGTTGTACTAACTCACTTGGTGTCTCTCACGCTCCTTGCCATTGCTTTTTCTTTCTTATGTTTGATTTAAACCTCATTGGATTCCACCTCAAAAATTGTTTTTCATGGTCTTATTGGCCTCTCCCATGTCTCTCTGTGTTTGTATGTTCTCCCTGTTGCTCTTTGACAGTCTGCTCTCAAATTGTCATTCACCTGAGCTCATCCATAGACAGCTATAACCCAGCATTATTAGCTCTTTGATTTATTTTCTTTTAACTGCTTAAGATACCACTTGAAACACTGCCCAGATAAATGATGTTTTATGCTGGTATTCTTTTCATTCAGCTTCTAAGATTTTGCTCCTTTTAAGCTGTTTGCTTGCTAAGATCTATTAATGTCTTTGCAATAATAAAAACATATTGATAGGTGGAGAAAGCTGTTTTGTGGATAGGCCAAAACTTAGTTAAATTATGAAGGAGGAATCTACAAGACTTACTGCTCTGACATGAGAATCAAAAATGTTCAAGTAAAGGGTTCAAGAACCAAGTAAGATGATGATATTATCTGTGTCGTTGAAAGTTGTTCCAGAGACTAAAATCCATCACCTTCATTAAATGACAAAAGTTATCAGCAAGAATATGTTAGGGAGAGACCAAAATCTGGTTTTCTTCTGAAGATGAGTGTCTGGCAGTTTTTTACTCATTGGTTAGACATAAAAACTGAGGTTGCATTAATAGATAATATCTGAGGCTACAGAGAGAGACAAGAATGACAACTGTGGTAGACTCCTATGGAGAAACTTGTAGCACAGAAATATGTAATTATAAGGCCCTTGTGCAAAAGTTCGGGGATATTAACTCTTCCTAAATATGAAAGTGAGGCTTGAGATGCTGACCTTATTTTCATTAAAGAGTATTCTAGTCATAGTTTATTTCTTCTGAATAATTTAATAGTCTTCTACATATTTTTTTTTCAATGCTGAATACAGCCTAGCATAGTATTTTTTTCTGCTTTGAAGTTTGCTCTAACTATTCTTAAGTACTTTGTTAGATGTAATAATATATGGAATCCTGTTCTTGGTGTGTCAGTCTTATCAAAAATTCCTGAGGCCTATTGCTTTCAACAGGGAAAAGATTTGTTATGTGAGGGATAATGGGCCAAAATTTAGTTTGTCAGCTGTTAGATGCTGAAGTATCTTCATTTTTGCATGAGTTTGGGATTAATATACATAGTTCTCCTGCTTGTATATCTTCTAATTTGAGGATAACAACACAAAGAATCATTTACCTGACTCTGAAAGTATAAAAATAAGTTTATTTTGTGTTTGGTTGTTTGTTTGTTTTTAAATGTTGCTGGAAGTGATTATCATTCCATCTTTGGAAACTAGATGTACACAGAGCAATGTGAGAGTAATAAGATGATATTGCTATTTCCCAAACCTGCTGCATTTCACAGACTAAAAACCAAAAAAGTGTGCTTGTTCTATGAAAGTGAAAAAATAAATAGAAAGAAGGAAGAAAATACTGTGACTGCAGAAAGAACATTCAACTCTTTTGTGGTGAGCAAAGAATTATTCATTAGGAAAAAACAAAGAAAATGCTTAAAATGGCCTGCTAGAGCATGAATGACATAATTTGCCTGGAAAATAGATACAGACATCAAATTAGTGCTAAAAAGATAAAATGATACATTAAAGGATAAAGTATTGAAGATCCTCCCCTGTCGAAGACATTTATTTCTCCTGGTAATTTTTTCTTGTAATAATTTCTGGAATGAATTTAGCCTTTGCTGGTAGTAGAGGGAATATTATGGTTTCATTCTTTAGTGCAGTAACGTTTGCTACCTTTCTGAAGTACAGTTCTTAAATCAGCATGCATGCAAACAATTGTGCTGTAATAAAAGCTCTATCACAGTGCCTTAAATAGTCTCAAATTTCATATTATGAATTATAAAGGTTTAAATATTATGAATTATAAATGTTTAACCTTCTGTTTTTCCTATATCAGTATAACAACATTTTTTCACATAGACAAAACAATTCTACCTATCTCGAGAATTATTGTTGTAATACTTTTAAGTGTATTTGGACTAGTTTCTCTCAAGTGTCCTTCCCCTGCAAGCTTACCTCTTATGTACTTCTAGATATCTGTGTTTAGATAGCAATAATGGGTCAGCCATGTTCCTTAATGATAACAGGTAAATTGTTTCAGGCAGCAATATTCAAGAGTCATCCTTCTTAAAAGATACTGTTAAACAGTGTTGCCTAAAAGGTGAAAGCAGCTCAGCTGAGCCTTGTTAGTAGCAGTGATTTAGATGAAGATGTGGATTGAAAAGAACCCAGAAGAAACGAGCCAGGTTGGTCCTAAATGGATATAAATCCATTGACTGTATTTATAGAACCTTAATTTGCAAATAGTCAATTGTTGTTTTAAGAAAAAACCTTTTTGCATGAGAATAATTTGTGCAATAACAAGTAGTTTGTGAAATATTGATTGCTTTTGATCAAAACAATGGCAAGAAATGTCAGTGAATGGATATGCTATGTGATATGGGAGAAGGGGATAGATTATTGCTTCATCCATATTGTGATTTCGGAATGGTACTTTCCAGGTCAGTGCTTTCACTGAGACTCTCCAAACCATGCTGCTCTTGCCTGCTCCTTCCCCTCCTCCTGTGGCAGGCTGGAAAGGAGAACTGGAGGCACAGAATGTGAAAATCATGGGTTGAGATGAGAACAATTTAGTGGAAACAGCAATGAGCAAATGTTTCACAGGTGATTGCTCAGAACCAGCATTACCCCACTGCTCCCTTCCAATACCTGAAGGGGGTTTACAGGGAAGCTGGAGGGGAATCTTCATCAGGAACTTCATCAGGACAGGACAAGGAGTAATGAGTACAATTTGAAAGAGGGGAAATTTAGGTTCGATGTTAGGAAGAAATCCTTTACTGTGAGGTTGGGCAGATCCTGGCACAGGTTGCCCACCCTGGAAGTGTTCAAGGCCAGGCTGGATGGGGCTCTGAGCATCCCGGTCTAGTGGGAGGTGTCCCTGCCCATGGCAGAAGAGATTGGGACTCGATGACCTTTAAGGTCCATTCCAATCTTTAAACATTCTATGATTTTTCAGGAGAACCAGAATGGTTACTATAATTTAAAAAAGAAGGTCTATGGGAATAATGTTTAGCATAAAGGACTGAGTATTTTTCACACAGTGAACAGAGGAAATACACAAGTTTTTCTGAAATGTTTGAGCAGCGTATTCGCAACATTTTCTGAAATAAATTTACCTTTACACATGCCAAGCTCTGGCTCTGACTGACTGCTTTTCAGGAAAAGAAATAGTCAGAATTCTATCTCCATCTTCAACCATTCCTACAGATTCAAGGCACATGATGACAACAATGCAATCTTGTTATTAGTACATTTGTCAGTGCTGTGTCTAATGTAGTGACTGCAGATGATCTTGAATATTATGTAAAATGATTCTGTAATTAAAAAAGAATCTATTCTGCAGTACCAGTAATCACACAGGAAAGCTTTAATTTTTATTCATTCATTTTTTAATTGGTTACCTTACACTGCAGGTAACTGAAGCAAACACATTCAAGGACATTTTGTAATTTCAGTGACATACAGGCTTTCTGAAGTCCAGGTTATATACTCAAAATGAAATTCTTACTTTTTCTGGGCCTACTGTGAATCTCTTTTCTTCCCCCCTAGCTTGTTAGTTTTATGAGGATTGCTAATATTTTGGGACCACTTAAAAAGGTGTGGTGTTTAATTTTCTTTCTATTAAAAAGTGTATTTTCATAGATAGTAAAAGTCCCTAGAGTGTTAATTATCCACTTATTATGCACCAAAGTGAAATTAAAACTGTTGATTTTCTTCCATATAAACCAGAGTTGTCTTTCACAATTTTTAATTTTCTTCTACTTTCATATAGCAGTCCCATTAAAATCATAGAAGTGTGACTAGATATTTTGCCCTAAGGTAGATACAGCTTTATTTCTTCTTTTTTCACTTCGGAAAATATTACAGAGCTTGAGAATAAACCAGCCAACTCAGAAAAAAAAATCAAGAAAGAAGACCTGAAAAGTACTGTCAACTTGGACAATATTGTTTCTAATCTTGGGTCAATTTGACAAAATCCATTTCCTGTTTTCTCAAATTGTCTGATAGTCTTCATGCCACATATGACAAAAGCAGAGTATGTCAGGAAGTTACTCAAGATAATTTTAATAAAGGAATTTATATAATGAAAGACTTTGTAAACCTAATAACCAGCTCAGTCCATTAATATAATGGAAAATGTTTTAAAAACATTTAAAACTTGAAGGTGATGGTGATTGTCTCTTTGCTGTATCCAGTGTTTTCCCTTATTTCACAAGAATAAATTACATGCCTTTTTTTTCAATGGGTATAACAGGCTCATTCACATGTGCAAAATGAGCATTCAAAGGAGAGAACTACATTCAAAACCTCCTGTATCAAGTCTTCACCTCTACTGAGAATAATAGATAAAACTTGCTTTTGATCTTGTAATATTTCTTGGGAATAACTGGCAGGACAGAAGCAGAAGTTGCTGAGGTGAAGTTTCTGTTTCCCCTAATCTCCAAGTCCAAATGGTTCAAGTAGCTGTAGTACTTATCCACTTGTTATGGTGCTCAGACAGTTCCAGTTGTTTCTGATCTGTGTAAAGGACAGAGCTGTAGCAGTGCTTGCAGCAAACCTGTGCAGCCTCTCTCAGTTGTCCTGTTTCACTTCATCCTTTCTCCCTTATCTTTTTTTCAGGCTTTTTTTTTTCATTTCCACCAGCCCTGAGGTTTCAAGTCCTGAATCAGAAAAAGAATACTCTGTCTTTTAAATTGTTGACTGTTCTGTGGTTCTGACATTCAATCATAAGGTGAAGGACCTGTGTCCAGTAGTCATTTTCAGATCTGAGAGAAGCAGCAAATCTAAAACGAAAATACAATGTGTGAACCACTGCTTTGAATGTAATTGATTGTGCATCAGATCATCCCTAAGGAAAGATAGCTGCCACCTGTGGAATGAAGATAATTTTGGCCAGTCATGTGACATTGGTATCAATTTCTAATCTGTGTTAGTTAAAGTGGACAGAAAATTGGTTGTTGATTTCCAGGATGAATCTTTACTTCTGTATGCTCTGCTTCCAAAAAGAAGGCCCATATTTTGGCATACTTGTATATTATTTTGATTTCATGGAAGTCTTATGAAATAATACTCATGCATAGGTATTTTGGTATTTATCATATATTTTTATGATATCTGATTTTTCCAGATCATAAATTTGTCTAGAAACTGAACTTACAAAGTGTATTGTTTTGCCTAGATAGTCATTTGAAAACCTTTGTGGATTCTACTGTAGAAGCTTTGGGTCATCCAATAATTTTTCCTATGTTGAGAAAACTTATGCATTGTTTTAAAATGCCAATTTATATTAAATACTAAGATATAAAACCGTAGTCCTGACATATCAATGTGAATTTTAAGAGTCGTCTTTCCTTTCAAGAAGGACTGGAATAGTCAGAAAGGCTTTGTTTTTACCCCCCTCTTCATCTTATGTTCAAAGCTTAAAATAAGTATTGAAAAAGTAATTGGTGTTGAGCAGCTTGTAGGTTCTAAGGAAGTGAGAGGTGTGACATTAGTTCAAGGCATAAAGAAGCCACAGTCTTTGAAAAATGCATCCTTTTAGTAATGTTATGAATGCTATTGTTGGCAGATTTCGACAGCAGCAAGTTAAATAGCTATGGCCTTTCTAATAGTGTCACTGTAGTCAAAACGTTTTAAGGGAATATTAGACAATTTGATCAATGAAAAGGTCAAAGAAGAGGTGCATTGCGGGAAAAACTTTAGGTATTTTTTTTTTAGTATCACTTGAATGGAAATTAACACATAATTTTAGAGATTGACTTGAGTGGTAAGAGTGCTATGAAGTTAAATATGCTGTAATTGCTTCTTTCTGGTGTAATTTTGATTTATTATACCCATTAAGGGAATATTCTTGTTCTTATGTTTTTTACATTCTTTTTGTACCACTGATTTTGGAACCAGAGGTGGAGATGGCTCTGAATTTGAGTGAAAGCATTGTTGGCAAATGTCCCATTGTTAAGGTATTGCTATGAATTCATATATTCTAAGACTTGAAGGTGAAACCATGTTTCTTATAGTCCTACTTAAAATACAGTAGTAGTTAGTGAGTTGCCTGTCCTTTGCTAGAGCGAAACTATAATTTGGGATAAAATCATGACTGGAGTTATTAATTCAGGAAGATATAGAAGAATCTAGAGACAATGTGTGCAAAATAATAAACTGTACTTAGGAAATGAAGGATTAAAATAGAGAAAAAATATATGCTTAAATAATGTGATGAAATGTAAGAAATTTGTGTAGCTTGCTTTAAAAACCCCCCAGCTTTTAATAGTTTCATGACATAACATTGACATTCAGATCTAGCTTCAGCATTATTAGTCATTTTCAATAATTCCACATTTTAGGTGTCATTCCTTGTATTTGAGTGCACAGTTGCAACTGAGCAAGTTAATATCTGCACACAAGCTGACGAGTGCAAAATGGCTGTGGTGGGCATCTTTGGAAGGTGGCTAAATGGGGCCATTTTCAAATTTCAGAGCAGCCCTTTGCTTGGCTGATGGTCATTAGTGATACAATTTGTGCTAATGGTTAGCTCTTGCTCATTATAAATCATTAACGCAAAGTATTCCAGCAGATGGTCCGTAACGATCCCATCCCACATGAGCTGAGCAGGTACAGCCCCACTGAACTCAGCTGGTTGGGCTAGAAGTTGTAGAGGGGAGAGTTTACTGCTTCTGCTGAATGTGGTTCACAAGGTACTTAACAAAATTCCACAGAATTGGGATTTATTTGGAATTATATATTCAGAAAATTGGTGAGTTTTGGGCTGATTGGGTAAAAATCTGTAATAATAAAAAAGATATTTTAATTTGTCTTTCCAAAGACATCACAACACAGTGTCAAACTTTCCATGCCTATCTCCACTTAAGTTTATTTCACATGAGCTCAAATTCTGGGAAGAAAAATAATTATGGACTCAGAAGAGCAAGAAGAAATAGTATTTAGACTTTAGCATCTGGTCTTGTGTTCCTCTCTTCAAAGCTCTAAATGTAAGGGCTTGGCATTAAACTGTGTCCTGCTTTACTTTGTTTTATTCACTGAATGCTTAAATTGAGTTATCAAACACTTTTTATTTCAGGGAAACAGATTTTAGATTATTGGCATCATCTTTATAGGCAGGAAAGAGTTTATTTCATTGTTTTGTTTGCTTTGTTGTTGTTTTTTAACATAAAAACCAGGCATAAAAACTGGATTAATGTTGGGATTTTCAGCCGTGAAATCAAATTTTCTCAAAGGTGGCCTTATTCTTTGAAAATTTATAATCTTAGAATAAAAATGTACGATCTTGGTATTTTCCCATCGTCTTGTGTTCATAATTTAAAAATAAAAGGAACTAATTTAAAATTGTCAGTAGTCAAATGAGCATTAAATTACTTTGTAGCATGAGAATACACATATTTATAAGGAAGCATCAGATTTACAATTATCAAGCTTTTTCTAAGCAAGGATATAAATGCATTTTATATAGTAAATTGGCATGGGCAGTAATGGGGTATCAGTTCTCATCTAAGTTCAGAAAACACCAATTCCCTTCTAGGCTTGAACAAATATTACATCAGTGAGGGCTCTTGTAAAATGTTATGTTTTGAAATAGATTTCATTAAGGGTTTCTAGTGATAATTTATTTTTTCCTTTATGCCTATGTCTCTCCTCAAACTAATAATAGATAGCTTATTTGCATATAAATAGATTTCACTATTTGCTGAGGCAGAGACCTAATACGTTTCCCTTGTTTTTTTTTTTTTTTTCGGTTGAAACTCCTTAGAGTGCTTCACTTTTGTGCAGACCTTAGAGTTTAGATATCACTTACATTTCCTAAACCATGATACCCTGTTGCTTCTATGAAGGTGTTTTTTATGCTGTCTCAGAAATACTTACTGATAGATGCCAAAACTGGTGGCTCTTTGGGTACCTGTTCTTTATTAGTTCTTGATTTGTTTTTTTGCCATTTCTAATTTAGAAGTATGTGGCTATTCTATAGTGCAAACATCATACTGCAAATGAATATAATATAGTTGTCACTTGTTTTTCCGGATTATAGTGATCTCATGGTTTTAACCTGTTTTCTTTAGAGAGTTGCATTGAACAGAACCCTTTCATGGTATCATTCTGATATACTTAAAAATAAATAATTTTTTGTTATGCTCCATTAAGGATGTGTGAAACCAGAGATAACTAAAAATAATTATCAAGTAAGACTTGATTAAATCAGTTCATGAACTCTAAAAACCCCTTTCAAAATATGCAAGGCTGCATTCCAGATTCATCTGCATCTCCCAGAAAAAAAAAAAAAAAAGAGTGGAAAAACTATTATGTACCATAGTATTACCCCAGACCTATATGTAAGAGCAAACTTCATGTTTATACTTCGTATGTCACTACTTGTTCAGTAGCTGCTCCTTCAAATGTGCTGCCTCTAAATGAAGTCCCAAATGTACAGTTCTTTAAAAGACTCTGAGAGAAAGATGAGCTGAATGACTCAACAAAACAAATCAATTCTTCTGGGACACTGACTTCCTGAGCATGCAAACATTTTGGTTTTCTCTGTCATCCACCAGATACCGAGAAAGATGAGTGAATTATGTTCGTGATTTAACCGTGAAGGTGCTTTTAGCGGCTCAAACCTGTGTTATTTTAACTGTGTAAGTTATTTTGCCAGCAGAGGTCACTCGGGGTAAAGTGAACAATTGCTTCATCTCTTAAGGAAGACCAGAACTTCATTATGAACCATGAGATGCATATTGAAAAGCACACATCTTCAAGAACACCCGGGCATACTACACTTACTTTCCCTTTCCTTTAAATATTTGTTGTTCCCTATATTGGGAATTAAAGAACAAGTATATCAAAAACTTGTAGGCTTACAGTGATGCATCCCAGAATATAGCCATTAACATGTTAGACTGTATAAGGCTAGTGATTCTTTTACTAAGCATCACAGTAAATATGTAAACTTCATTTCATGTATTACTTCACCAGAAAGAGGTAGTTATGTGTTAGCCTAGTTTTTTGATCAAAGTCTGATCAATCACCATTAGTTAAGTTTTGTTAAAGGCTACTAGATAGTAATGGCTAACTGGAATTTATTTTATACATATCTTATTCTTTTTTCTTTTTTTCTTTTTTTTTTTTTTTTTTTTTTTCTTTTCCTCTCTGCCTGGTGAACATGTAAATGCTGTTCTCTTAACAGATTTCTTGTAATATATATTTAATGATATCTAATGCTTCTAGGTACAAAATATATTTTAAAATAGATTTCATTCCTGTCACTTGTTTTTAGGCAGTTTTTGGAGGAGGATCTATTCCTGATGTGATATGAACACTGTGAGTTGAGCAGTGTGACTGAGAATATAATGTAGCCTGCTGTGACAAAAGGGTACATGGCAGGATCTTTTTTTATTTGATAGTGATGAGCAAGCAGAAAATGCCTATCATGCTGTCAGAGCTCAGGGATTTGATATTTTTGAACTGAAAAGAAGTAGTTGGAAGGTGATAAAAGTAGAAACTGATGTTGCTGTTGCATTCGCCTTGCTAAAAAGAATTTCCTTTAAAGCCATCATCAAAATAAAAATAAAAAAGAAGTATCAGAGTTATAATATATTGCAGTTGTCATGTATATTTTAAATATGGCATGTCTTCCCTGGACACCTAATAGAAAACGTGTCCAGTTCTTAGCCCATCCCCAAAAGCCCAATTATCACCTACCTGAAGAAAATATCTAGGATTTTTAATAAAACAGTATGACTCGTTAGACAATTATTTTGGTAATTCTGAAGGAGTTTGCTAAACCATTTGATATCAGAATGTTGTATGATTCTAGGCAGAATATATGAGAAATTATTTGAGTGTTATAAATGCTACTTTTTATGTTTTCTTTTCTTTAAATCCATCTGTTTGGAGGCCAAGGTCTATATGATTCCTTTGGGACAGTCACAGGAGTCCACAGATTTTAAGCTCTTACACAATTGAGTTGAGCAATTAAGGAGGTAAGTAATAAAACTAATAAGCTTTTATTTCCATGCCTCTTGTTTTCCTATAAGTAGTATCTTTACACAATATGAACAACTTCCGAAAATTAAAAGAAGCATCTGGCTTTAAGAGTTACTTTCTAGTTCACTTGAGCGTTAAGGAAAAGCCATTACAGTTCGGTGAAAGAGCTTGCTACAGGTGAGAGAATATTTTTTTTTTCCTTTTTTGCCCTATTGCCTTTTTGCTTGGATGTCTTGGTTAAAGCATTCAAAATTCACAAAGTTGTAAAGGATGAAATGTCAAGAATCAAAACAATAGACCTTTGTACTCCTCTGTATCTGGTGTTTAAATTAACAGAAGTGGTCAGAGCTCCACTCTCAAAGACCTCAATGGGAGAGACTGGATTTAATTCCTGTTTGAGACTAAATAAATACAAATATCTGCATGTATCAACAAAAGTTTAGGGACTCTAAAGAAGAGTTAAAAGAAAGGGATTTAAAGATTTGAAAGTTTAAAAGTTTATGGGCAAGGGTTCTATTCAGAAATATGATACTGCTGTTACTGGTAAACCTGCATCTTTTGCATTTTTAAATAGCTGACAGTAAGCATTTTTCCATTTTTTAATATAGAAAACTTCCAATGGAATGGTACTTCTTCTTCATTTTCTTTTATATATGAGTATTGTATCCTTTCTGAAGTTCTTTTGTTCTTGGTGACCCAATAATAAGAATCAGGAACATGCAAATAATTTACATTAAACATGCAGAATAGATTTTCAGTTGGACTAGGCCCGTAAAAATATTTTGCATGATGTATATGTTTAACTGTATGCAGCTTTCACACACTGAAAGAGGTAATTCTGTACAATGCTTTTACATGCTCCAGACTCTAAAGTTAAAAAAAATGAAGTATTTTATTTTCTTTCAATAATTTCCACCAGGGATTCAAGAGCCCCTTAGATCTGTAAGTCTGTTTTTTATTTCTCTCCCTTTTTCCACTCTGGATACAGAGAGACTGTAATGGCACCCCTAACTATTCCAGTGCTTACGCAGTCAATGAGCTTAACAGGTTTACAGAAAGAGTATTGTGGATAAGTGGATATTGCATTTCAGCTTCTGGGATCGTTCTTCTACTGCTTGCTTGCAAAACTTTACAGTGAGGAAAAATGGTCTTGTTATGTTTCTAGGAGAGAGTGGGAAACCTCTTGCCTACTGCTGTTTGGAAGCGTATACCATAATAATGTATTTTTGTTTCCAATTTCCCCAGTACTTTTGTCTGCATTCATCACAAGTTTAATCATGCCTTTCCTGTGCATTTATAATTACAAGTAATTGGAGTAACCAGAGCCCATGTGTGTATATTTGCTCTGAAGCAAATCAGAGAACTGTAAAAGATGTGCTTTGCAGCAAGTTCAGAGAGTTGACAAGTCAAGGCTCTAGTCAAAGATGGTTCTTCAGCATCTCATTCTTATTATATGCCTCAGATCTTCCTAACCTAGGATATAATCTCATATGTTGCAGAGGAATCCCTTAGATAAGCATATAAAGCTTTAACCTTGAAGTGAACAAGATTACTGGTACAGTGACAAATTACAGAACTATGTTTTGTAAAACTCAACAGTTGTTTACTGGCTTCAGTTTCTCAATAGTATAAAATCTTTAAAAAAATTAATCTTGACATGCTAGTCATGCAAATAAGTGTTCTAAAGTCCAAATGAGGAAAGAAAATGTATTCATTTTCTGAATGCAATACCTACCCTTGTTCATGGGTAGATAAAAGTTCCCTGCCTTCATCTTTTCCCTGAGCATCTCCTAATTTCACAGGTGTGGGTGATGAAGGGACCCCCTTTTATGGGTGTGTTGGACCCTGCACTGAACCCTCTCAGAAGGGGGAACCTGAGCAACAACATGCAGAATAATATTCCGTTAGAAAACTGAGAGAGAGAATGCTGGAATAGGGGGCAATTTGCTATTTACATCTTTAAAGAAAGGATTTATCACACACAGCGCAGCAAGAACTTACTGAATTGCCTGTTGTAAAAGATGTAGGTGATGGGTAAAGATGTGGGGACCGAGGCAGCCTCTGAGTAGAGAGGGCCTGCTCAAATTCCTCATCTCTACTTGACTGAAGCAGTTAATATCATTATTGTCAAGTAATGTTTTTTGAACAGATGATCTATCTTGTTGAAGGGATTAATGTAGCCCCAACAGCATCCTGGAAAAAAAAGGTTTCAGGTGGAAATATTTCAAATGATTTGTGTGCTTAGTTTTCCTTGTAAGACAAAATATTACAGTATCTTTTTTTTTTGTTTGTTTTTTCTGTTAAATATTTTGGAGCGGTTTGATATTCATTTTACTAAAAATATTAATCAGTTTTTCCAGTAATATGTTTTTATAGTCCTGAAAATATTACTGTACTTTTCTTATCATAAACAAAAATCAGATCACACAAGTTCAGTAAGGGCTGGTACTGTCTCTTTTGTATATATTCCTATGCAATATTTTACTTTATTTCCTTGTGTTTTATTAAAATAAAGATTAGTCAGTAATAAGTCTTTGTTGTTTCGTATCTTGCTTTTATCCAATACATAATGGACAGAAGTATCAGAAGAATAAACCTCCTGCCTCTTAGACAGGAATATATTATCTCCATTATGCATTCATTTTCCCATTTCTGGCTGCTCCATCAGAGTTTGGGAAAGGAAGATTGAAATACATCAGAGACACAACTTTTCAAAACTCCACTATGAAATTGCACTTTATTGTATGCCCTCTAATACACATTTTTATGCCTCTGACTTCATTCATAGCAGTTTTTTGTAGCTTGCATAAAATGTTGTAAAAGTAGCTACCAGTAACGTAGTTGAACAAGTGAATAATACATGGATAACAAATTCTTTCCTCATTACAAAGACAAATTCATTCTTCTGATCTAGTTTGGATTTTAAATCTCTTATTTGTAAAAGTAATAATTCTCCAGACCTCTTCTAATGTAGTAGAATGCTCGGAGTGTGAAACGAGAAGCACAGATTTTCATTTTAAATTACCCATTTCTCATATTCTCTGCTCTTTTTTTTTTTGCCCCATAGCATTGGCTGACATTTCATAGAGAGTCAGCTACCATAGGACTGGAAATTATATAATTACAAGGATCACCCACTTTTCTGATTTTTTTTTCATTATGTACCAATCAGAATGCAGACATCCTTTTCATAGGTATTTAATTTCTAATGAGAAGTTTTTATTCTTCATTGACCTGTGATTAAAGTGTGGCATTTTATTAAATAGAGGGAAGATATTTTTGACAGAATTCAGCTCAGAAGTTATGCTTGATAAGCTATGCGGGTCTTTGACCTGCATCATATGAGTCACAACATAATTCAGAATTTAATTTTTGATAGAAACTGTGTAGTAGAGAAAATACTTAATGTTTCTAAACAGGTATAATATAGGAATAGAAAAAAGATTGCATCAAGCAGCATATCAAATTCTGTCTTTTTAAATTACTCAAACAGTGAGAGTGATTTAAAAATAATAAATTTAATGAATAAAGTAGAAAATTAAAATTGTTTTTTAGTATTAAGTCATATGCAGGCATTGGAAAAGTTGATTTGTTCTTGGTTTTTGAGGATTTTTATTTGCTTTGGGTTTTAAAAGTAAGGTCATGACAAATGGTAAGATCAGAATACTTGTTGGGTATCAAGCCATGGATGAATAATTTTCAGAACGAGTTCACTAGAAAATATGTGTTCATGTTCTATGAACCTAATCAGATCTTGATCATAAGATGGTTTATATTTTTCTTTCTATTTAGATTAATCGTGATTCTATCACACAGTTCCTAAAAAATGTGATCCTGATCCTTTTCTATCAGACTACGTTGTTTAATGGAATCCTACATGCTGTCATTTCCTGGACATTGTCTGGGAAAAACAATCACTTATTTTTTATCACAGCAGTGCCTGGGAGCCCTGATCAAGGCTCCATTGTGCAATTTGCTGTACAAACACACAAGGTAAAGATCACTGCAAAGACAAGTGTTACATGCCTGGGCTTGGGTAGAGATCAGAGAGTAAAACGGAAAATAAATTCACAGTGAAATTCTGGACTGATACTGACAAATTGAAAATTACAAAAGGACAGTTTCCTATCTAGTGATCCTTGTGTGGTAATCTCCTACTTTTATGGTTAAGATTAAATTAATCATGAAGCTTCTGTCCTTCATTAAGTACTCACCATAAGAAAAATACCAATTCACATTAAAGGTAGACACAGTTGCTTGGTAACGTAGCATGAAGTGGTTTGCAATTATGCTAGGTAATAGAATATTTGAATAAGAAAAGGATGGTATGACTCAAAATCTATCAAGGTGTAGTCATAAACATATTTAATGTTTTTCAGATGTTGAAAGGCAGAAACTAAATCTGAAGAGAAAAAGAACCTGTGAAAAGGTGCTGTCGTTTACCTACCAGACCAGCAGAAGTCAGGATAAGTTTTTATCCTCACTGACATACTCTTTGCTTGTGGGGTGCACTGTACCTACTCCTTTGCTTGTGGGTTAAATAAGCAGAAGGGTTTTGATTCCAGTAGACACAGGTGCTTTTTAGCATGGGCTCCCACATGTATTTTTTGGGATATGTTCACCGGTGCTTGGTCCTGAAAGTCACTCTTACCTTGGTAGCTTTGTCCTTTCCCAGCTTGTGCTTTGTCTCTGGGGGACATTGCATTGTCCCCTGTATGCACAGACTCAGTTTCTTGCTCTGTTTTTGCACAAGTGGTATTTAAGACAGACTGACAGTTGTGACAGTCAGCTCCTTAAGTGAGGACATTTAAGAGGGAAAACTTGTGTAAGCTGCTAAGAGAAGCAGAATGTTTCACTTTATTGAAGGAAAAGAAATTCATTGGTTTACACAGTGCAGCAGTAGGCATCTAAAGGATGAATTGCAGGCTGAATGGCTGTTTCAGTGCTGAATGTGGTGTTCTCTTCAATGCCTTTGATCATGATGGATTCTGGGCAGGACAAGCATTTTGTGTGTTCCAGGGTTTTCCTAGTTCACAATGGATATATGTTATTTTTCAGACACTCAAAGGTTTCTGCTGATGGAAAAGAGCATAATCAGGAAAACACAAATTTTTGTTTACTTAGAAGAATGCTGGACAGAATTTAATGAGTGGCTTTTGAACTCAAATCAATCCTGTAGTGCTGTTGACTTCAGCAAAGCTATCTTTCATTTTAACTGGATGCCTAATATTGTTTTTTTTTAAGCTTGTCTGAAGATAACAAAAAAATTGATTTGCTTCTGGTATTATTTTTTAATCTGACTGCTCCTCCTCTTGCTATGTTAAAAAAGAAGGCTGCAGAATACACACAGGTTTCAACAAATTTTTACCACAATTTGTGTTTTGTTTTTCATTAGAAATAGCATTCATGACTTTTAATGGTAATTTAAATGAGTAATTTCTTCATCTGAGTTACCCAATGATTTGCCTTAGTGTGTTCATGTTGATTACCATTCTAGTGCAGAATCAGAACCAAGATGTTCTGATTGATTCCTCTGTATGGACTGGTTGTAGCAGGAGGAAATGTAATGGTGTGTTGTAATGTAAACCAAAAGTAGTAATCTCTTATTGTCTGTTCATAATTTTTTTCAGCTATTGTAGAAAATTATTGAAGTGATAGCTGTAGTAATTGCAATACAGAATTAAATATCCATGACATATAACCAGAAAGACAAATTGTTTATATTATTGTGGAACTGCTAGCCATTGCTCAGTTTTAAGTGTGACTGTGCTAGAATTTAATATGTTCTAGAAGATTCATTTGTGCTCTGCTTCCTTGTAAGAACTGTTGGAAGAAAAGGCATTGAAGGCTGAGAGACATCTCGTGGAAGCAGGTTCTGAGTTCTGAGGCTGAAGAATGCAAATTGTGTATATAGAGAGAGTTCTGTACAAGTTTGTGTTTTTATTACTTGTGGATACCATGCTTGCAATTAAGGTGTAAAAAAACATAAAGAATGAAGCAGAATTTAAATTGCTCCTTGTAAATCGATTATAGTTTCCTATTCTTTCCCCTTGTAATCTTAAAAGTTGACAATTTGAGGCAGAGGAACATAGTAAGTACTATTGGAAAAGGAAGATTTTCTTTGCTGTAAATATAATGGTGACCTTGTCACAAGAAGATGATACTGATTGACAAAGTAAGCAAATAAAGTAGAAGTATCTATTTTTAAAAGAAGGAACAAGGGGCAGTTTCCCTTGGAAATTTCCTGTTTATTTTTGTTGACCTGAAGGAAGAACATATTTAGCTTAATTATGCACCGTAGAAACCATTAATACTTTTTCTACAAAGCAGAGGACTCTTAAATTTTAACAGCAGCATTCATAACATTTAGGGAGCAAACCAGCAACAGTGATTCAATCACTGCATCTGTTTGTATTTTGATTATAATCTTTTTTTTTTATTTAAGTAGGGGGAAAAAAAGTCAGTGTGAGCTTTCCCTTCTTTAAGGGAAGAACATTATTGAGTAAGTTTACAGGAGATTGGGAGTTTGCTTTGACAAAAGTTCCATAGTTAGAAATTCCCCTCAATTTGATAGTGTATTCAAGATTTTTAGCCTGTTCTAAGAAATGTATGTGTTTGTATAATATCCTTAATTGATAAGTTTATGCTTATACATCACTTCTGAAAGAAAATGTATTTATGGGTGTTTAGATTTATCAGGCTTTATTTAAAGGAGGCAAATACAAATACGCAAAACAAAAATCACCAAAACCATATTGCAGGCGCTCTTTTCCCATTATCAACTATTTTACATAACATTTGTAAACAATACAATTGAATTTGTTTGACAAGCCTGATCTTAATTATTCTAGTGATGATTACCATTGGGAAAGCCTTTGGTACCAGCTCATAAAAATACTTCTGGAGAGCAATAATTTTCTTTACAAATGCATGCAATTTGATTAAATAGTAAGGCATAGTAAATCTCATTCTAGTGCATTATTGTTCATCTCACTGGAACCATAAACTGTATGGATTATCTCTCAGTACTGTGCTTTAGTTCTGCTTCAGGCTGAATCAGAAGAGGACAGAAAAGGGAAAACCGATCTGAAATATTATTTTCTGGAGCACTTGGCGGACAGGCTTCAGTTCAAGTTTGTACTCCTACACAATGACATTACAAAGTTGTTATCTGCAATTATCAAAAAGCATATTTTGAAAACTTTTGTTTCCTCAACAGATAAACACCTTGATGTGCTGATATTTTGGATTTTGTACCGCTGCAAAATTAGGTTGCTTCAGTGAAGGGCTGTCTTTTTTTTTTTCTTTTTATAGAAATTACATAATCATGCTAATGTGGACCATTGATTTTGGTTTCAAATTGGTTTCAATAAGGATTTTAGCAATATAATTGATGANATACTGACAAATTGAAAATTACAAAAGGACAGTTTCCTATCTAGTGATCCTTGTGTGGTAATCTCCTACTTTTATGGTTAAGATTAAATTAATCATGAAGCTTCTGTCCTTCATTAAGTACTCACCATAAGAAAAATACCAATTCACATTAAAGGTAGACACAGTTGCTTGGTAACGTAGCATGAAGTGGTTTGCAATTATGCTAGGTAATAGAATATTTGAATAAGAAAAGGATGGTATGACTCAAAATCTATCAAGGTGTAGTCATAAACATATTTAATGTTTTTCAGATGTTGAAAGGCAGAAACTAAATCTGAAGAGAAAAAGAACCTGTGAAAAGGTGCTGTCGTTTACCTACCAGACCAGCAGAAGTCAGGATAAGTTTTTATCCTCACTGACATACTCTTTGCTTGTGGGGTGCACTGTACCTACTCCTTTGCTTGTGGGTTAAATAAGCAGAAGGGTTTTGATTCCAGTAGACACAGGTGCTTTTTAGCATGGGCTCCCACATGTATTTTTTGGGATATGTTCACCGGTGCTTGGTCCTGAAAGTCACTCTTACCTTGGTAGCTTTGTCCTTTCCCAGCTTGTGCTTTGTCTCTGGGGGACATTGCATTGTCCCCTGTATGCACAGACTCAGTTTCTTGCTCTGTTTTTGCACAAGTGGTATTTAAGACAGACTGACAGTTGTGACAGTCAGCTCCTTAAGTGAGGACATTTAAGAGGGAAAACTTGTGTAAGCTGCTAAGAGAAGCAGAATGTTTCACTTTATTGAAGGAAAAGAAATTCATTGGTTTACACAGTGCAGCAGTAGGCATCTAAAGGATGAATTGCAGGCTGAATGGCTGTTTCAGTGCTGAATGTGGTGTTCTCTTCAATGCCTTTGATCATGATGGATTCTGGGCAGGACAAGCATTTTGTGTGTTCCAGGGTTTTCCTAGTTCACAATGGATATATGTTATTTTTCAGACACTCAAAGGTTTCTGCTGATGGAAAAGAGCATAATCAGGAAAACACAAATTTTTGTTTACTTAGAAGAATGCTGGACAGAATTTAATGAGTGGCTTTTGAACTCAAATCAATCCTGTAGTGCTGTTGACTTCAGCAAAGCTATCTTTCATTTTAACTGGATGCCTAATATTGTTTTTTTTTAAGCTTGTCTGAAGATAACAAAAAAATTGATTTGCTTCTGGTATTATTTTTTAATCTGACTGCTCCTCCTCTTGCTATGTTAAAAAAGAAGGCTGCAGAATACACACAGGTTTCAACAAATTTTTACCACAATTTGTGTTTTGTTTTTCATTAGAAATAGCATTCATGACTTTTAATGGTAATTTAAATGAGTAATTTCTTCATCTGAGTTACCCAATGATTTGCCTTAGTGTGTTCATGTTGATTACCATTCTAGTGCAGAATCAGAACCAAGATGTTCTGATTGATTCCTCTGTATGGACTGGTTGTAGCAGGAGGAAATGTAATGGTGTGTTGTAATGTAAACCAAAAGTAGTAATCTCTTATTGTCTGTTCATAATTTTTTTCAGCTATTGTAGAAAATTATTGAAGTGATAGCTGTAGTAATTGCAATACAGAATTAAATATCCATGACATATAACCAGAAAGACAAATTGTTTATATTATTGTGGAACTGCTAGCCATTGCTCAGTTTTAAGTGTGACTGTGCTAGAATTTAATATGTTCTAGAAGATTCATTTGTGCTCTGCTTCCTTGTAAGAACTGTTGGAAGAAAAGGCATTGAAGGCTGAGAGACATCTCGTGGAAGCAGGTTCTGAGTTCTGAGGCTGAAGAATGCAAATTGTGTATATAGAGAGAGTTCTGTACAAGTTTGTGTTTTTATTACTTGTGGATACCATGCTTGCAATTAAGGTGTAAAAAAACATAAAGAATGAAGCAGAATTTAAATTGCTCCTTGTAAATCGATTATAGTTTCCTATTCTTTCCCCTTGTAATCTTAAAAGTTGACAATTTGAGGCAGAGGAACATAGTAAGTACTATTGGAAAAGGAAGATTTTCTTTGCTGTAAATATAATGGTGACCTTGTCACAAGAAGATGATACTGATTGACAAAGTAAGCAAATAAAGTAGAAGTATCTATTTTTAAAAGAAGGAACAAGGGGCAGTTTCCCTTGGAAATTTCCTGTTTATTTTTGTTGACCTGAAGGAAGAACATATTTAGCTTAATTATGCACCGTAGAAACCATTAATACTTTTTCTACAAAGCAGAGGACTCTTAAATTTTAACAGCAGCATTCATAACATTTAGGGAGCAAACCAGCAACAGTGATTCAATCACTGCATCTGTTTGTATTTTGATTATAATCTTTTTTTTTTATTTAAGTAGGGGGAAAAAAAGTCAGTGTGAGCTTTCCCTTCTTTAAGGGAAGAACATTATTGAGTAAGTTTACAGGAGATTGGGAGTTTGCTTTGACAAAAGTTCCATAGTTAGAAATTCCCCTCAATTTGATAGTGTATTCAAGATTTTTAGCCTGTTCTAAGAAATGTATGTGTTTGTATAATATCCTTAATTGATAAGTTTATGCTTATACATCACTTCTGAAAGAAAATGTATTTATGGGTGTTTAGATTTATCAGGCTTTATTTAAAGGAGGCAAATACAAATACGCAAAACAAAAATCACCAAAACCATATTGCAGGCGCTCTTTTCCCATTATCAACTATTTTACATAACATTTGTAAACAATACAATTGAATTTGTTTGACAAGCCTGATCTTAATTATTCTAGTGATGATTACCATTGGGAAAGCCTTTGGTACCAGCTCATAAAAATACTTCTGGAGAGCAATAATTTTCTTTACAAATGCATGCAATTTGATTAAATAGTAAGGCATAGTAAATCTCATTCTAGTGCATTATTGTTCATCTCACTGGAACCATAAACTGTATGGATTATCTCTCAGTACTGTGCTTTAGTTCTGCTTCAGGCTGAATCAGAAGAGGACAGAAAAGGGAAAACCGATCTGAAATATTATTTTCTGGAGCACTTGGCGGACAGGCTTCAGTTCAAGTTTGTACTCCTACACAATGACATTACAAAGTTGTTATCTGCAATTATCAAAAAGCATATTTTGAAAACTTTTGTTTCCTCAACAGATAAACACCTTGATGTGCTGATATTTTGGATTTTGTACCGCTGCAAAATTAGGTTGCTTCAGTGAAGGGCTGTCTTTTTTTTCTTCTTTTTATAGAAATTACATAATCATGCTAATGTGGACCATTGATTTTGGTTTCAAATTGGTTTCAATAAGGATTTTAGCAATATAATTGATGATATTGCTCTGTATCCAGAGTTTAAATATGAGTAAGTGGGGTGGTTGCTTAGAGTCAGGAAAATACAACTGATAGGTCGTACACCCCCCCAAGAGTCCTCATGTTGAGCAAGGGAATAATGCATAATATGATTGACTGCTTTACAATTTTGTTGATGTGAGATGGAAATTTTTATACAAAGTTTACTTAGTTTCTAATCCAGAATATTACAATACAAAAGAGAAACAGTATTATCAGGGTTCTGGGAAATTGTTTACAGAATATACCTGGGGGTGAATGTTTGTTTTTTTTTAGTTTTGGGATACTTACCACATTTTTCCACTATCTTTTTATGGAAAAGGCACTGCATATAACAAATACTAGAGGACTACACTGTTGGAATGATACTGTAACTTATAAATAGGACAAAATCAACCACAGTGCTATTGTGCTCAAATCATCATTTGTTGTTTTCTATAATTAAATTGGTTTCATAACTGTAACTGGTTCTGCATCATCTCCTAAGAAAACAGTAGAGTTATTAAAAAACAATAAAAGCTTGTCACTTTGTCCAATAATTTAATGCCTTTGACTACTTATGTTTTAAACTATCTTGGTAGGAAATATTATTCTTCTGATTCTTTTCTTTCAAGTAACTTCCAGCGACTAGTTATTTAGACAACATTCTTAGTCAAAATGAAAAGCATTCCTTTGGAAAATAGGCAGCTCCTCCTGGATTTGTAGTGGGGTGGTTATATAATAAAATAATTAATATGCTGTCTTTATCATTAATTATTGAACTTTTTTTTTCTCTTCTGTTGTAGTAAATCTTTGTATATATAGTGCTAAAAGGAAATTACCAGTCTGCTGCATATGAAATTACCAGATACTGTAATATTATTTAGTAATTGCTATAGTCTTTGATTTTCTGACATTCTGTATTGTCAGAACTGCTGCAGTGATCCACTTGTTTGTTTTGTCTTGTCTTGTGACTGCACACTACACAAATGAGCATTAATAAGAATCCTTGTTATGAAAGTTTTGAAGGCCCTCAAAAATTAATAAAGACTGTTGATCATTCTGAACATTTTTTGGCAGTGTTAGAGGGTTATATCTAGTCCATCTATGCTAAGACTTATCTGTGTGTACTGGTTTTCCTAATAATCTTGTAAAATTTATACTGTTAAAAGCTTTGAAAGGTCTAGATAAAAGGTGTCCACCGGTCCTTTTAAGCCCATGATTTGTTTGGCATTCTCAAAATATTCTAGTGGTAAAACCAGCTCACTATACAATTAGAGAATGTATTTTACTCTGTCCCTGATTTATCCTTTTTCTCTGAATTTTAAATTGTTTTAAAATTGTTTGCTGACTGTAATCCTGAAGTAGCAGTATTTAGAGTCTCCAAATCTCAGGTTACTTTTAGTGCCCTGAAAAACCCAAAACAAAACAGGAAAGCATGAAAGAAAGAAATTCATCTATTTCTCAGGTAGAACTAGGGAGTAGAAGCAAAATATTTTTGAATAATTTTTTTCACTTGCATGCTAATTAGACATGTTGTCATATGACAGCATTTCCTAGGCAGTAAAATGAGAGCAGCAAATGAAAAACGCTGTAAAGAAAACATTTAGCTGCCAGTAAATCTGGGCTTTAGTATTTTATTTGACTAAATGTATGGAACTAGTTTCCTATCTTTGGAATGTTCTTAAAGGGTGTAAAAGCATGCACGGGTAAACAGGCACATAAAAGGAGATTAGGGAAAATGGTAAGAGTGGGAGCGAGGCATCTGACTCTTCCTCAGATCCATAGGCAAGTAACTATGGATTTCAAAAGGCATAATGTGTTACCATTTCCATACATTTCCATCATTCCTTCCACAGGCAGTCAAACCTAGACCTTGACTTTTCCATCCAACTTGACTTCCCCGTTTGACATCAGAGACTTTCTATAAAGCCAGCAGAGAGGCAGAAATATCAAAGAGGCCAATCTATCCCATACATGCATTTATTTCAGCTGGGAGCACCCTTTGCAGTGGCACAAAGGCCTCTGCTGACTGCAGAAGCAGCGTAGTGACTGGCTTAGACCAGATATCCAATTTATAATTGCACAGGTAAGGTTAGATTAGATAATCACACTCCATGTTCCTGACTTATTTCATTGGAATATTATTTTTAATATGAAATTGTAAGGTACTCCTATTGCTAGACTGTGGGACCTTCAATATTATTAAAATTAAATTATATATATACATTCATTTTACTTGTGTGTATATATATATATGTATATATACACGCACACACACCCACCTAATGTTAGAATTGGCAATGATAAATGCCTGAAGAGTAGGTTTATGATTTTGCATGGAATATGTGGAGTGCCTGCATGTGAATAAACCTCTGGATGCACAATTCAAAATGAAAGAGAGAGTTCACTAATTCTGCTTGAGATGATGCTGCATATCATAGATCATTGCCATGCATTACACAAATCTTCTGTAGAGGTTTCCCTAAGTATAAATTCAAGATCTAAACCAGAGTTCTTTAAATCTGTAATCACTGTCTTCCTTAAAATGTGTTAAGTTGAACAACCAGTACAAACGTCCTTATGGAGGTAACGTGACCAAAAGAATCAGCAGTTTTTAAAGTGCTGTCACTGATGGAGGTGCAAATGTAAAGATTCATTGTAAGCCTGAGTGAGCAGGTTGGACATGAGAAATGTCACATCGGTTTTGAGGGTGTCCTCAGAAATGGTTTTTTATCTATACAATAGCCCTGGAAACCTTGTTTTCATGTGGTTTAATCTAGTAGATTTGATCTGGATTGTTAGAATTCAGCCTATCCTGTGAGGATTACAGTTGAAGTTTGCAAGGACTATGGGAAATATTGTGACAGTATGCATTAGGTAAAGAGCTTCAATGGATATTGAGAAAAAAAGGTTCTGCTTAAAACCCATTTTTACAAAATACCTCTCTATGAAATAATTTCCCTGTTAAAATGGGAACAGCATAAAATGTACTACTTGTGCACATTTTACCTTGGATATTTGACACTTGACAGATTAAGACATCTTCTGGGGTATGAACAGTGAACCTCTGTTCTTCCAGAAATGTTTTTTTTTTTTTTTAAATTGGCTTATAGATTCACATCCTGATGCAGAATTAACTGCTTCAAGCCCAGGTTGCTCCCCACATGATGTAGTGGTTACATACTCTATACTGAAAATTGGAAATTTAACCGATCCCTGAAGGGACAAAATATATATAGCAGTGGAACTACAAGACTTAATTAAAATATGTCTTCAACCACTCATAAACATTATTAGATTGGATTTAGACAGATGGGACAAATTATTATTATCATTAGGGGGAAAAGACACTATCATGACAATGAACATTCTCCCTTATCTCCATTTTTAAATCTCATACCAATAGAAATCCCCAAGCTAAACTTTGCTGTAATAAATAATGCATCAGTAAAATTTTATGGGATTGCAAAAGCACAACAGAAGATCTGTAGCTTTAAAAAAAAAAATCATAAAAATAGGAGGAGTAAATTTTCCAAATCTTGTCAAAATTTATCATATCACTCATGTTGAAATAATTGCTGTAAAGAAATGGGAAAACTTAGCAATGGCTTTTTTTAAGGAAGAATAGACGTGGAGGTATTGCCTCCTTTCTTATGAAAGGAAAAAAGATTAAGACATAGATTTTTCAGCTAATTGTGACTCTATTCAGTCACATGGTTGCTGTTTTGCTTCAGTATTTTTTTGACTGTGATACCATAGGAGAATGGAAGGCTTTTATGAGTCTGATTCATTTTAGATACAGACAATGTGAAATGACATAATCCTGAAAATCTGTTTACAGTCTTTGACACAAAACAGGTATGAATTCCTTTTAACTGTAGTGGTCTGTGAATACCATGAAATTTAAAAGGATGTGGGGAATTTTCCTTTTGCCACAGTAGTTTTTAGCCATGCTAATTATGAAGCTCATTAGCATCAAGAGCTGTCCTGCTGCTGTGAATTACCGCAAGAGTTTAAGATTGCAAATGTCTATAAAACTACTGTGGAAGTGCCAGTGTATTTTATATACATGCATATATATATATACATACATATCTTCATAGCCCGTAAAATGTGATTTAAGGTGCTTTGTCTTTTCCTTAGAGCCATTCAGTATGTGATTGTGAATTGAGTATCATAACAAAGGAACCTGTATGTGGCTGGAGGCCAGCGGTACTTGCTTGCTCGCCTTCTGTCTTCAGCTGCAGTCAAGGTGCCTTTCAGGCAGAAGGGATGACAGATAGGTGATGTCCCCACTATCAGATTCACAGTCATGGGATGCTCTTGTCAGGGGACAGCAGGAGACAGAGTGCAAGGGGATACAGGTGGAGCTTTTCCAGCACTTTAGCAAGATGAATGCACCTATTGTCACTGCTCCCCTGCTTTTCTGTGGCCATTAGTATGACAGTGCTGTAAATGATTACCTGACATAAGACCCCTTTGGAAATTTTTCTCTTTCTTGAAGTTGTCCTTTGAGCTTTTCAGCAGTGTATAGTTGTCCGAAACTAAGATACACTGGTCTTTCTAGTGCAAGCTCTGCAATCCTTGTAGTGACAGAAGATTTTATGTACTTGTAACAGAAGAAGGTGATATTTAGGTTTGAAGGCTGTGTTAATGGCTGTGCATGGCAATGGTCTGTTACGTAACAGTGGTGCAGGTCAGGATGATATTTATCAAGGTGAGGAGAATTGTCAATATAATTTAACATCAATTTACTCTAGCAACATACTTTGCATGTGAAAGCTCTTTATTTTACTTATGTGTTTCCCTCTGGATTCACTATTCAAAATGAAAAAAAGAAGGAGTTCACTAGTTATGCTTGAGATGATGCTGCCTATCATAGATCATTGCCATGCATTACACAAATTAAGTGCACTGGAATTGAAAGCAATCCATAACAGATTGGCCAGATTATGAAAAACTCATCGTGCTTCCATTCTAATAACTGCTTGAAAAATATTGAATCCTTCAGAAACTATTGGGAAATGTTTTTAAATTTAATTATGTTTTTCAGCTTTACTTTATAGCAGCTCATCATCTCATCTCATCAATACAACACATTTGGGAATACACCAAGAGAAATATTGTAGATTGTTTAGTAGTGTCCACAAAATGTTGCCATATTTCGAACATTAACTGTTCTCCACTCAATATTCTCCTACCTTGGCAGGTGTTACTGGCAGTTACGAGTATTTATGAACATGTATTTGGCTTTTGATTTGAGATTTATTATCTTTACTACTTTTTTTAATGTCATGGTGCTTGCTTTCTTAAATCAAGCTGGAAAAGAAATGCTCTCTAGCTCACTGGCTTATTGGTAGCTATGTCTTTTTTTTGGGAAAAGGTGGCCATTTAACCTATGGTGACACTTGTATAAGCTTGTTCACAAGCTTATACTCAGCAAATCAGTTTCTAAATGTATACAGAATTTTCTGTATTTCGATTCCTGGGACATGCTCCAGCAAACTTACAGATGAAATTGCATAGGTTTAGCTGTAAGAGTTTTGTTTCTAGTTTAAACCAGACTAACAAAAGAAAATCCTACATCAGAGTAGAAGGCAGCCTTTTTAATGGGCGTGGACAGAAGAATCTGTGGATTCTCATCTTTTGAATCTGTATTCCTGATTTTATGAAAATGTCCATATGCTAAAATTAGGAAGGACAAAGTTTATAATTGTGTTCTCAATGAAATTTCTAATATTGATAATGACACTTTTATATTTTGCCAAGGAGCTGCATGAACTCTGGTCATGGATGGCTTTGATTTATGACAGCACTCATATTTATAGTGCTTGTTAGTCATTCAGAATTGTTTGCTTGGGCGAATTGTTAATGTCAAACTAATATAATTTTATTGATGTAATTATTTCTTTCATTATAGCAGTGCCTGCAAGCATATCTATAGTTAGTTATATTAACATTCTGTTCTGAACCCTGTATTTCAAGGATTTATAAATTAGCTTTAGAAACTTGCTCCAAGCTAAATCTTCATATATAAAGGGGAAGGAATGTATACTGTTTGGAAAACTTTCAGAAGACCTAATCTGCCTAACCTAGCTGCCTTTTCTTTTTT
>CM019217.1:59165047-59460467 GCA_009741485.1 Malurus cyaneus samueli | reverse complement strand
CTCCATTATTTCTGGAAAGTGATCAGAAAGCCTGGAAGAAAAGTGCCAACAAAAGTGTGCTTGTACTTACGGAATTGAGAAAATGTTTTCAGCATTGAAAAGAGGGAATATTATCTTAATGTAAACCTGTAAGTTATATTCCACATTTCATGGTGGTCATTAAAAAGGGTCATGACAGGCTCATGGGCTGTGGAATTTAAACTTCCTCCATGTACTGCTGTCTGAAAAACTGAATCTGGAGGCATGGTATTTTAAAAGTTCAGTGTCTGGGCAGACTTTGTTAATGAAAAATGTGGAAAGAAATGTGTGTGAATAAAGATCAACACAAAAACTGTAAGTTAAGCCACATTTGAAAGAAGTAATCCATGGCTAGTTTTTTATGATAAAGAGTAAATGCCCAATTCTGTCAATTGTTGCAATTTTTTTTAGTTAAATCCTGTAACTGAAGCATGTTGCATATCTTGGGATATTAGTTAGGAAACACAGTGAATGAATTCACATGTTTCACATATATGTGTAATTTTGTGAAACCATATGTGTAGTTTTTGAAATCAGATTCACACTTCATGGTATCTTTTGCATCAATTAACCATTTAAGAATAATACACATTTCTGTACATTTTTCAGTAAGTGAGGACCATTTTGCTAAATGGAGAACTCTGCATAGTTAACAGATGCAAAATATTCTTTTCATGGATGCAATACCCATGACACGCATCCTCTTTTTTTGTTTGTTTGTTTCTGTGTTGTTTTGTTGTTTTGTTCTGACTGTTGATTTGCTATATTTTGAAAAATTCAAAATGTTTGACAATAGCAATTGTGAGGGCCTATATTGATAATTTATCAGTCATTTCCAGAGTGATTGTGCTAAAATTAGTTTAAGGACAAGTGGTGGAAGTTTTGCAGGCCAGGTTTCACCTTGACTTTCTCTCCTCCTGTTCTGGAGGTGAACAATCTTATGATTGTTTGCAGTCTGACATTGTATCCTTAATGCCACCCAAAAGTTCAAGTGTAACAGAAGTGTGTGTCAACTCTGGTGGGAGCTATGGTCAATAAAGTTCAGTGTCATTCCTGATTTTGCTTCCAGTATGATCCACACCTTCCAGAACCTCTTTGGAGACTTGTACATGTCACTGTGAGCAGCCTTTTTTGTTTTTTGCTGGATTAGGTCCTGGTTCCTGTGAGTACCTTGTCTTATTTCCTTGTCTCTTTCAGCTGTGATACGGTGTTTAAGTGCTTTAAAACATGTTTTGGCTGCTCTGTGGAAAACTGGACAGCAATCCTTGTTTTGACACTGAAAATGGCACCTGTCACAACTGCTGATTTTGCTGAAAAGAACGAATTGTGCGGGTGACTCAGGGTAACTGTGCCCTGTGCTGTCTTCTTCTGCAAGACTGAATTTATATATATTTATATCCTAATGTTAGGACGAGCTTGGTTTTTGCTTGTATATCTCTGGGGACACAAAGAGCTGGCCGGTTTAGGGTCTGGAAAGCACCAAGACCCTGCTGGGTGTGTGGCTGGGAAGAAAAGTGCCTTAAAGGAGTTTTCCACTTTCACAGAGAGACCTACTTCTGTCCTCTTCTGTTGGAGCTGAGGGTGGGCCAGAAACCTTGGTTATCCCTTCTGGAACGTGAGTCAATTGCTCTAATAAGCATAGTGGTTTGGTTAAATGGTTGCTTTGTTTGCCCCATCAAAAGGCGATAGCAGCTCCTGAGAACAAAGATCCACACCACGTTGAGAAAGTTTCTTTTCTCTTTTGTTATTGTCCATTCTGCCTGCTGTTTGGAATGTGTAAAATGATTCTGACAAGCTTGATATATGCCAAAACACAGCATGCCCACTGGTGGGAAGATTATCATCACCCAAATATAATAAAAAGCTTCTGGAGAAGTGCCTCTAATGATGGGCTGCTTTTCTGGCGCTGACAGGGTTTTCTATTTGTTTTAGCAACACCCGCTAGCACAACTGTAGCTAAAGGCCTGTTAGCATTTTCATTGGAAATTCATTCCAGGACTTTATAACTCAGCTGGAAAATTTGCTTTGAACTCAGGAGCCACACAGAAGACTTTTGTAGAGCCTCCTCTTTATTTTCTTGTATTTTTGCGTTGTACAGAATTAAGCTATTTAGTGAATAATAAATAAATGGGGAAACCCCAAATATCTTAACTACTAAGAATTTCACTTAGGAAAACATGTAGTATAGGTTTGATATCATCATCTGAAAACTAAAACTGTGTGTAATTACTTGTTGAATCTGAGCTGAGTGCTACAGTGTTTAGCCCAATAGAATACTATTCCTCATGAGCAGTAAAAATGTGTTATAAGGCAAAAATGTGTGTCATTTGCTGGCTTTCCCACCTCAAAAGCACAGCTGTGAGTTTTGCAGTTATAATTCTTATTTTGGGATGTTATAATCACTGTTCAGAAGTAATAATTACATTATATTTCAGACTCTGACTCTTGTTCTCAGCAGTCACTCTAGTTAAAGTGACTTTATATTTTTTTTTTCCTATATTCAGTGGGAAGTAAATAGATAACTGCTTTTGAAAACCTTAATATCATAACCCATTATACTTACCTAAAATTTCAAAATAATATTCAGATATCTGTCATTACTAAAACAATTTAAATAGATACCATTTTCTTGATACTGTAGTAGAAGAATATTATAAATGGATTTGGATTTTTTTACTATGTACCTTAGATCTGTTTGGCTGTGGAAAGTAAACTCAAATGATAAACAAACATGAAAATAATGGTGTAATTGAATGAATTAGTGAAAAATAAATTTGTATTTAACATAATGACGAAGGTAGCAAAAATGTATTCCCAATGAAGCCCTGTCTATAGATAAATAGGAAAATGGGACTTCATATTGCATATCCATGACTTTTTGTAATGTTTTTGATTATTTATAACTTATTCATGAACAACTATTTGCCGCCTGAGATTAGTATTTTAATAATCCCCAGCCTCCTGTCCTGTGAGGAGTGGCTGGGGACTCTGCATTAGTCCAATTTGAAGTGAAGGAGTCTGAGGGGTTCGCTCCTTGCCCTCCACAGCCTTCTGAGGAGAGGACCTGGAGAGTGGACATTAGGAAGTATTTCTTTATGGAGAGGGTGGTTGAACAAGTGACAAGATTCCTAGAGAGGTGGATGCCCCACAATTCCGTGTTTAAGCAGGATTTGGATTGTGTCCTTAATAAACTGCTTTCACTTTTGGTCATCCCTGAAGAGGTCAGGCAGTAGGACTGGATGATCAATGCAGGTCCCTTCCAACTGAAATAGTTCTGTTCTATTGTTCTATTCTATTCTATTCTATTCTATTCTATTCTATTCTATTCTATTCTATTCTATTCTATTCTATTCTATTCTATTCTATTCTATTCTATTCTATTCTATTCTATTCTATTCTATTCCATTCTATTCCATTCCATTCCATTCCATTCCATTCCATTCCATTCCATTCCATTCCATTCCATTCCATTCCATTCTCCTTCCATCCATTCCATCCATTCCATTCCATCCATTCCAATTCCATTCCATTCCATTCCCTTTCCATTCCATTCTCCATTCCATTTCCATTCCATTCCATTCCATTCCATTTTCATTCCATTCCATTTCCATTCCATTCCTCCTTCCATTCCATTCCATTCCATTCCATTCCACTGTGTTTCACTAAGCAACAATACAGAACGTGCTATATTCATGCTCATAAATGAGTTCCTCTTGTCTTCAGCCAAAACTGCGCCTGGCATTTCAAACAGGTACCAGCATATGGAATTCTTACTGTGTAGAAGAGAAAGTTCAAATGCTGTGCGTGCTGATGGGCGACCCTTTTTCTAGGTGGCAAGAGAACACTTGAACAATGAGCTTGTGCATTTGCAGGGTGATAGATTAGAAATAAAATCAATATTGGTCATTAAAATCCCCCAGCTACTTTTCAACATGGTGTTGCTGATGCATTACCAAAGCCATTCAGTTGATGGAAAAGAGGATACATTTACATAAAGAGGATTTTAGTAAATACTTTTCCATATGCACTTACTGCATTAAGTGAGATTTATTTTGTATACGCTATTGAAATTTGCAATAACATAAATAGCTCAAAAATCGAGTATTTTAGCAGTGCTTCTCTGCATCTTCTTGAAATGTTATCCATTAGAACCTTTTACCTGTTGGAAAAATATTGCCATCATGTTACCACAGTGTAATCACAGGAAAAAAAAATTAAAATAAAGGTCATGTGCAGAAACCAAACAATTTACAAACAATTTAAGAGAATTTCAGTTTTGAAAATGTTGAAAAATTTTAATATATAAGCAGACATGTTTCTCAAATTAGAAAGAGAAACAGGTTAATTATAAGCTCTTGTCATTGTCCATAAGAGATTTTTCTCCAATTTTTTTACCTGTGTTATTCAGTCTGCACAGAAAAGGTTGCAAATTTTTGGTCCCACAGTACCAACAATTGGTTGGTACATATTTTAAAATCTCTTGTTATGTAGAGTGCATTCCTGTTTTTTTCCAGCAGAGCTTAGAAAATGGCTGTCATTTCTGACAATGTGCTTTTTTTTTCTTTGGGGCTCTTATGATTTCTTGTATTAGGAAGTAATGGCTACTGTTTTTGTAAGAGGGTGGTTATACAACCATGCTGTGGGGGTTAAAAATTCCCATGTGGATCTATGGCTTGTTCCTATTGAACTCTTTTCTTCCCCACACACATATCGTCAAGGAGGGTTATAATTATCATGCTTTCTGAGGAATGAGGGCACTTAATATGTTTCAACGGCACACCCATCAAGGCTGTTCCTGTAAGCATATGTTTTAGCTTTAATTAAAGTGAAAAGAGATTGTTTTCAGGAGTAACCAATACAATGATGCTCACTGACCTCTTCTACAACCCAGGCCACAGAGTTTTGCAATAATTCTCACATCCTGCACTTAACTTCTGGCCAAGGAAAATGAGCCTCTCAATTTGAAGTCTCTGATGACGAACAGTTCAAGTACATCTTTAGATAAACTGTTCTCATTGTTCATTATTGTCACTGTTAATTCATTTTCAGTCCAATTTGTTTGGTTTATTTCTGGCCTTTAGACCTTATCATGTCTTCACCTACTTGAATAAGAAATCTCATCCCTACTCAATTAGGTACTTTCATATGCTGACCAAATCACCTCTAAGTCTGTTCTTTGACCATTGAAATGGAAATTGCTGTTTGCCATTGAGAGATATACGCTCTATGGATTTTATTATTTTTTTTTAGATTATTGTTTGATAAAACTGAACTGAGGCTCTTTGGATGACTAAAGTACTTTTGTCTGGAAGGAGAAATCTAAAACTCTTAGTGTTCTACCTGTTTAAATTTTGTTTTCTTGACTGTTGGACATATTTGGAAGTTCACATGTGTGGGGAGGAAGACAAATATCATATGGTATCTGTTATAATATATTTTTTTAAAGTTGCTGGCATCTCTCTCTTGAAACTTAGGACTTACTAATTTCATAAATGCTGCACAATGCCTTAAGAGAGAAGGTGAAGAAAAGCATGGAGCTGATCTCCATGGCAGAAAGTGAGGATGACTAGAAAACTGGCTATAGGATAGCAGCTTGGGTTTGTGATCACTTCTCAGACTACAGATTAAACAAGCAAACAACACAAAGAAAACATTCCCTTGAATGGTTTACTGGAATAATTTGCTTTAATATATTTGTTTTCTGATTCTTTCATGCCCTTCCACTCCAATCAGTTTTAATGTGGAAACTGAGACCTACAAAAGCTGTTAATTTACAGTACATGTACCAAAAATGTACTTGCCAGTCCTCCTGGATGGGACACAAAAACTCAGAGGTAATTGGCAGTAGGCAGAAGATAACATTGCACTTCCTCTCACAGAGGCTGCTAGGAACTTTAGTCATCAAAATTCATATGCTACTGACTCTTCCTACAACAACAGCTCTTTTTCTGAGCTCTTAAAGTCAGTTAAAATACAAATCCAACACTAATTTATATTGGCTTTTGTTTTTGAATGACTAATGTTTCTTTCTTCAGGGAAAAGGATTGTAATTTTAAGTATTGAATAAATCCACTTCTTAGTGGCTTTTCAAATTTGATATATCATAGGATGAAAGCCCCGGTCAGGCACTGGCTGAAGTAATTTCCATTATTGAGCCTTAACATTTTATTTGTGTCCCAGGAAAAAGAGATGACTTTCTCCATGTGTACAGGAAAAAAAAAAATCATTTGAAATCACTCTCTGAAGTACGAAACTTTAAGATCACAGAGGTCAAATGTGGCTAAATAAAATTTGCTTAATTTTACCAAAACAACCTATTTTACTCTTGCTATGACCTGTTAAATATAGGTCATATTAGTTAAATAGAAGTAATTTTTAGGTTAATAATAAAATATTAAATATTTTATTCAATATAAAAGGCTAAGGAATTTCTCTTAGATCTTAAGAAAACAATGGGATATTTTTACAGATATCTCCTAATGCTTAAAATAATTCAAATTTGAAAACTAGTTGCATAGCTGTTGCATTATGGCTGTTTTCACGCCCACAGATGTGCTGCTGAAATAGCTGTGCATGTGCAGGTTTGGTTTGAATTTATGTATCAGGGCTCTGTTCTTACTGTTTTGTATTTAATGGAGTAGGTAATACTCTGTACAGGTTTATGTGTAATGCTTTTATTTATCGTATAAGTAAAAAAGCCTCTTCTATTCTCAGTCATGACCTCTTTGATCTGTCTTCAAAGCACAACTCATGCAAATAACATCTAGCAAAATTTCATTTACAAAGACAAAAGCAGTTTCTTAATACACATGTTTTAATGTACTGCATTTCATTTATATGTCATCCATATATGCTAGAAGCTACTGAACCAAAGAAGTGTGATTTCAGCCTCAAAAATCTCAGCTTCAAACGTTAATATGTTAAGAAATGCAAATAGGTGATGCATGAAAAGGAGAAAATAGAAGGTGAGAAAAAACCTACTCATAATTCTGGTTGAATAACTCAGTAGGCCATATCATACCCTCATTTTTAAGAGAAAATAGCAGGTTATTTTCTTTTAAGATCTTAACCTTCTCCACTAACGTTGAGGCAGTCGCTGTTCCATTGAGGAAAATGCACCTAAGAAAAGGTTTCTGTTACAATACGTTTCCATCATATGAAATATCAGAGTAAACTGAATTCAGAGAAACTTGCACCTCCTACTGAGAGTTAACAGATGTGTTTATTCTTTAAAACATGCAAAGTCAGGCTTGCAAGATCTGCACCTGCATAAACCCTACCACCTATGTAAGGTCAATGTCCTGTATTGCTGCAGGCCAATGCAGAGAAAGCCAGGTGTAAAAAAAAATGTACCAAATGTATAAAAATGACCTCAAGTGAGTTCAGACAGAAGAAGCCATTGAGAGATGATGATGATAAGTAACCTAACATCCTCCAATATCAGAATGATACCACTTGCCTTTAGATCCATAGGAAGTGTAAACTTAATATCTGGAAAAGAAAATAAGACTTCAGTTTGTAGTAATTTTAACTGTATTACTGTTGAAACTTTATTGAATTGAAGAATTTTTCTTTTTTCCTGGTAATATCTACACATGTACTCATCATGAATCTTGGATTAGGCTTAAGGTTTCAATAATAATGACAAATTAGGTTATTATACTCATGTTAAATTATTGGTTTTGTTCCTCTCCCTATAAACAAGATTTTGAGCATAATGCTCTGCAGTAGTCAACATCCATTTGTGTCTCAGACTTTGACTGATTCCAGAAACCTCCATATCCTAAATATGGAAAGGCAAAACTCTGTATCTGGCTTGCCAAAGAGATTTGATCAGAATGAACAAATGACCTTCTTAGATGAGAATTTAAGGAAGAGAAGTTCATCAGCTCTACTTGGCTGTTTATTCTTCTTGTACTTCAGTCATTAACCTAATGATGTTTTTGAATTTACCAATTAACCCATGGATTTAAGTTTCCCTAAAGGGAACTGAAGATTCAGTAGACCAGTCTATTCACATATTTAAACATGAATTTTCCAAGAGTCTGTTCTGGCTATATTTGTTTTCTCACCAGCAGACCTTCTTCTCCCTGAAGATGAATGGTCCTATTTTGTTATTTAGATGATGGCATGATGACTTGACAACCAACATTTTAACTTAGCTTTGTTTATCCTGAAGCAGTATAATGAAGCTGTTGGATCAGTTTGTGTCTGTAGTTATTTTACAATTATTCATGGAGCCTCAGCAGGTGTCGGATCATATCTCATTTTGGATAGGATAAAGATAAATTTTTTTTTATCCAAATAAGTAGATTAGAGTTATGGCTAATGCAGTTACTTCATTGAATTTGCAACTGAAATGACTGAAGCACACTTCTCAAAGTCTTCTTTTCACAGGCAAATACTCCTAGCTGTCATTTAAACTGTCTTGGTCTATGCCAATGTGAAAGACTGCAGCAAAAGTTCTCAAAACTGATATCTAAAGTAAGTTGAGATGATATTTTACACTAAATAAGTGGTCTGACTGTTTTTACTTGAAAGTTCATATTAACAATGACAAGAGATTCTTGACTGTTTAAGTTAGAGCTCAAGTAATATGCAGACTTTCCATCTGTAGACACTTATTTAATCGATTTAGTGAAGTAAACGACTTATTTTTTAACTTTGCTTCTTGTTTATAGTTGGCGGGGCCTTGTCTGATGACTTAACTGTGGGATCTTCTAACATGGAATTATTAGGAATTGAAATTAATCACCATACAAGTCACCTGGAACAATGCACAATAATTTTCTCTTAATGCCTGTGTATGTGTTAAAAGTTATTTTAACGAAAACAGTCTGCCCTAGAGAAACAAAACACTCTCCTGGCATATAGGTTGTGGATTACAGAGAATTTGAGATGGATGAAGAGCTTCTGCCAGAGATCCAGAAAGGTTAAAAAACTCAAGAGATATTGCTGTTGAGCAAAACTAAACACTTTCTGTAACACCAAGGTGTCAATTTACTTAACATTTGTGATGCTGTAGAGATAGGGATGATGCAGAACTGTAACACTCAGCTGGGACCTCTGTGAAGGGTTTGCTCAGGTTCAGCTCGTGTCTTCAGTGGATGGAATAAATGTGCCAGGACTGACTCAAGTGCTTGAATTTATGTGCCCTTGTCCTTGTGCAGCTGCAAACAAAATATATTGCATCAGCCCCATGTCCTCAAGCAAGCAGAATTTAAGCACTCATATACAAAAGTTCCAACTTTATAGCAGATAGTGTGTCCTTGTTTTTCAGAGTACTTTGTAAAGAAAAGTGTAAAGTGTAACAGTGCTGCAGATTATTTGCAGCACTTATTTTTTCCTCATAAGAGAGAGTCACATTAATTTTCTTTAAAAGCAGTCAACCAAGCCTGCTAAAAGTGGAAATAATAATGTGTAGTTTCTGTCATTGTTCAATTCATGGCAATGCCTGCTATGGTAGCTGTGTGATACAGACTTGGTTCTTACTCAGAGGTCTTTCCTACATTCATGATTATAAAATCGAGTTGTTGGCGTGGTAGGGATAGAAAACTTGTTTTTCCCCAGATTGAGCCCTCTGAACATAAAATTCTTTACTGGGCTTAATCTTTAAATAACAACTTTTCACCTAAATCCAGTAATAGATTCTAAAGGATTTTGTAAAGGGGGCTTAATATGCTGCCCATATTTCCTCTAATAGCTGAATAATTGCAGCCATGAAGTGAAAGATCTGATCAGACTCTCTCTGAGCAATCTCCAAATTAGTGGTGACTTCATAGTCCTTATGTATTCTGCTAAATATGTGAAGAAAAAGTTCAAGAACTGTGCCAAAACAGAGACTGTGACAAGAGGAGCAAGATTCTGTGATCACAGCATTTACCTAGGAAAGAGGAACCCTGCAATTAATTTCCTGGGCTCAGGATTGTTAATGAGTTTTGCCCTGTGACTGCTTAATGAGAAGAACAACTGCTAAGCTGTGCTGTCAGCAGTACCTGACACAGCTCATTTTGAATTAGTTGTGATGTTACATTGATACAGAGTTGTATTTTGCAAATGAGATGTACCCCCAACTTCTTAAATCCCTGTCTGTGCTCATCAATGGATGGTAAAGAGCTGCTGGAGCTGGGGGCAGTTTTCCTTCCCAGGATACTGATAATGGTGTAACCACTGTTGGGAGACAAGAAGTTAATGGATAAGAAAGTTTTTTCCCCGCTACAATAATTTAAAAAAAAAATTGTTCTAATAATCTGTAAATAAAACAACAAGTCTTAAAGTGGAAAACAAATGTTTTTCTATCAGCATGAGTTCCTGCTGGAACTGTTTTCCAGTTTGTACTGGAAAATAAAACCAAGTCACTTTCATAATTTGCTATTTTTAATTTTTGAGCATGGTAGAAGTAGATGTATTTCATTGTTTAGACCTGACTCGAGTGAGGAAAAAAATCAGTGAGGGAAGGAGTGGTGTATTATCTGGTGAACTTAATAATTTCTTTTAAAGAGAGTCTGCAACTTCTCAGAACCATGCCAGCTTTCACATTTTGATGAAAATGAACCATGAAACAAAAGGGTAAAGAAAAGCTGCATTCAATATTCATAACTTGTTCCTTGACAAATATTTTTTCCACCCCTATTAAAGTGTAGAGGAGAATGTAGAAGACAAAAGGCAATTGCTTTCAGATTGAAAGACTTCAGAGATTTTTACCTCTTTGACACAACATAGCATTATGTACAAAGCATTCAGGAAAGTATGCTTTGCTTTAGGATGCCTTGTTGAAGGATATTTAATCTTTTGAAAGCTGACTTTCATTTGTTTGCAATATTAATCCACTGACTTTTCCCATGATCAGTTACATCCCAAAATACAAAAGGTCATGTAGTCAAAGAGATAATGAAGTGGAAAAAGATAAGAATGCTTTAAACTCTTTCTTTAGAGAGAAAATATAAGGCACTTGACTAAAACTCATATCTGTAAGGAGGAAAGCAGCGTGATAGCATTGATGTAGTATTTTCCCTTTGTATTTGCTGTTTGTATGGGTGAATATGAAACAATAAAATTCAGACAGAACACGGGCATCTGTGTCAGTTTGTAGAAAAATGGAACCATATGGAGTGATTTAAAATACAGTGGGTTTGCAGCTAGCTCTAGTTCCACCTCATGGAAGCAAAAGCATTTTCAAAATATCAGTGAGATGTAGATGCTTTCACTTTACTCTGTGTTGGTGCCCTTATTATTTTTTCTTTTTTTTTAGTTGCAAGGTGTTTTTGCATTAAAGTATTTTGTAGCTTCTCCGACTCAGTCCTGTCTGAAAATCTTTGGCTGTATGATACCATTTTACTGTTCTAAAATGATACTATTTCAATTTATATAACAATATGTTGTAACATTGAAAGAAAGGATATTGGATTAATTTGAGGGATACTCAGGAGGGATGTGTTAATGAGAAGGTACTGTTAAATTTCTCCTCCACGCTTCTCAAAAACGGCCTTCAAATTCCTGTGTCCTCCATTTTTCCACCAGAAAGCCATTGATTTGAAGCTAAAATAATTTACAATCACAATTTGACTCAAAAAGGGCTTTTCTAGATTTCAAACTTTCAGTTTTTATTTTTGTTGCCCTGCTTTCTGTTTCCATAAAATGTAAGTCATTTTAAGTCATAGGTTTGTCTTGTTCCTTCTACAAAACCTGTGTGATTTGTTTCTCCTAAGAGCCATGATTCTGCAAGTGATTGCCCATGAAATCTTTGCCAGAATTTATTACTTTGTGTGTGATAATATACTAGTGCTCTAAATTGTGTTTCTGAAGTAAGAACATTAATGTGGGTTTTGTTTCAGATGGATTGTGACTTTTTTGTGTATTAGAGGGATAGAAGATTCTTTTGTGGCCAGTCAATCCAAGAACATTTTTTAAAAAAAAAAAAAAGATTCCATATTCATAGGAAGAAACCAAAAAATAAGTGGTGTATAATGCAGTAAACAAGCACATTAAATGCAGCCTTTACAGAAACATTCAGGTCAGTAAAAATGCTCCCTCCTGAATTTCTCGATGAAAAAGGAAACCTCTTTTGTGCTGGTGTCTGATGGTTGCTTGTGGGAAAATCAAATATGTTGTATTTTGCAAAAAGAAGTCTGGGACATTCTTAATCTGGTAATTTATCTTTGCTATAATTTAACTACTATTTTTAATTGTAGGATTTAAAAAGAATGGTATTATAGTACAGATTCACTTTCAATGCTGGACAATTTTTGAGGCAGTTACACTTTTTTCGACAGGATCATGTAGATAACCTTATAGATAAAGCTAGATCTGCTTGTCAGGATAAGTCTTCAAAAAATTAGGCTCATCTTTTCTATTGACATAGTTGTTTGTTAGATGTTCATGTCGAGAAAGAAGCCATATTTTTTCAGGATTTAAAAAAGACTGTTATTCATTCTATTAATATATATACAATATTTGAGTCCTAAAATACAATATTGTGGACCTTTGCATTACTCAAAAAGGGACCATGGTTCAATGTTTTGTCTATGAGAAAAAATACCTTTGCACTGTTGTGGTACCTTTTCCTGGGCAATTTGATTTTCGACTATACAATACAGAGATAGGGAAGATATCAGTTTTCAAAGACTGGATTAAGGATCAGAATTTCTATTTTCAATTTTTTTTTCTATTTTCTGTTATTTGTCTTTTTTGTTTTTTTTACTTTTGTTTGCTAACACCTCCAAGAATATTATGGTGATGTAGATGATTAAGGATAGCTTTAAAATTAGCTTTAGAGTGCCAGTCATTGACTGCCAGAGTAATCTCTGATAGTGACTTGGAAGATGTTCTGGTTTAGATACAGACAAAATCAGAAAAATTCTCCATATCTTTTTAGATCTAGACTGGATTCTTATTTTTAAGGATAAAATGAAAATTGGATGTATTTTTAAATCTTCTGGTGTGAAACGTATTTCAGTTTCAAAGCCGTGTGAAGTAGTTACTAAAATTAAATGGAAGAAATCTGATAACATGGGTTTCAGTTCCAGACAGCCTCCAGATTTATTCCACAAGAGATATGGCAGATTTGAATGTGCAAGATTGAATGAATGATTTCTGTAAAGTACTTAGAGCACTTAATGTTTTTTCTCAGTAACATTATTGAGGCACAGAATGTAGCTGCAGACCCGTACACTTAGGGAAAGCAGATTTGCTGTGAAAATCTTCATTTCTTGCTAGAATGGGGGTCTGTCTTAAGTAAATTTATTTTCACATATCTGTGCTTTCACTGAACTGTATGGTTTGTTTCAAATAGCTGCCCATGTGCCCATCCCTCTGCTGGTCCAAGTGTGCAGCTCTCTGCTTGAGCCCAGAGCCTCTGCATAACAAGTACAAGGTCCAGAGATTATGAGTGCTTGGTAGGGCAAAGTCCAGCAGCTCTACTTGATTTTCCCTCCATTATCCCTTGCTTCAAAATGTAGTTACTTAACGTCTAAATTAGGAAACTTCTATTTCTTTGGAGTTTCGGTAAGTTACCACTAGTTACTGCTCTGACCTGAAAATCTGTTGACTTTCACAAGTGCCTCATATCTATGTGTGTCAGAGCACTTGTCTCCTACAATCAAACCTCATGAACAAGTGCCTAAATAAATCCCATGGGTTTAGCTGAGTTAGCTATGTCTGCAAGGGGAAGCTCAGTCTTAGATTTATCCCCAGGGTATCTTTGTGGGAAGGCTCAGGCCAAAGGTCCATGTCCAATCTTCAAAACCTCAAAGCACAGAACGTCTTCAGTCCTGTTTTGCAGAGCACCAGCTCGTACTCTGGCTGTAGCTGCTCTGTCCTGATCTTTGATGAGGTGGAGAGTGTGGGCTGTTTCCAAAACCTTTGTGAGTTATGTTGACTGTAAGGATTGACTTCTCTGACACAGGAGCCTCTCTCCTTCTCTCAGTTCTCTATAAAGCTTCATGCAGGTCTTTTGAAGCTCAGAAGCTGGATGAGATGTTGTGGCCTTCACCAAAGCTGTAGTATCCATCTGTTACAGCTTTACTGCAACTACCCAACTCCAAATGCAAAATACCATTCTCGTGTTCTCAAATTGTGCTGGACTCACAGCAGTGTTTGACCCTCTACTCTTCCATGTACTTCTCCAGACCACCACCCAATCAATCTGTTGGAAAGTAGCAGGAGAACCCGTGTTTTTCAAGGGGCTGATAGCTCAAACAATGAGTTTGGACACCCTCTTGTTGCTGCACACTCTAGTTTCTCTATTTTTTTCAGTATACTGCTTTCCTTTCTAAGGCTGTTTTTTTCTGCTCACCGAATTGAGGTGACTTGGCTCACTGCCTCTCATCAAGTATCTCAGCTCACAGTAACTGAGCCTCATAATCCTTAGGTTTCCCTCCCCTAAAGTACTAATTATGACAGTATATATTTACTATTTTATTTCTAGAAACAATTACATTACTCCATGGGATTAGACTCTTCAAGGAGTTTGAGAGAATAAAATGCAGTATTACTCCCTATGTGCTATGAACTAGCCAAATTTTTTTTTCACAATGTATCTCCCTTTTTCTTAGCATGCATAAACTGTAAAATAATTGTAAAACACTTGCAGAAGTGATATTTGTGTTTTCAGTAAGACCATGTATTCTTAAGGAAAAACTGTTGGAATTTATAATGCTAAAAATAGAGTGTAACATAATGATTGTTACATTAAGTATACTGATTGTCATTTAATAATACTGCATTCCTTTTTCTCTTTCCGTTACCTAAAGTTACTTTGAGAAAAGTATAAATCAAATAAGAAGTATGTAAGTTATAATTTGTTGTTCTTAAAGTGTCAAAATGTATGAAAGGTTAGTTATGATGTTCTAAATTTTAATATGACTTATTTACTTATAATAATTGCCTTTTGTATTTGTTATCTGGAATATATTTGCATATATCCTGAAGACATGGGCCTCTCTTTGAGCTCTTATGTTTTTGAGGGCTGGAAGAAAGAGGTACTTTGTCTTCTTTTTCCTTTATACTAGACATCACATCTTTTTTTTTTTTTCTTAGTTCTATTACTAACCAAGAGGAAAAAAGTCAAAAGACACATATTCTGCTTTTCTCACAGTGCACAGCCTTGCACTGTCAAAAATGTCACAGGTTAATGGTACAACTGAGCTCCATTTATCTTGTTCTGACAGCTTGTTCAACGTCGTACATCTAGCAATGGCATCTCTCCTAAAGTAAGTGACATTTTTAGCCTTTGTTCTTTTTTATATGGGCCTATTAAAAGGATTAACAATAATTCTACACTGTGTTTGTAATATGTTTCTTCTTATTGTATGGAATTACAGTGGACAATTTAGGCTAATTTAGTTCCATAGATTAATTAAGGCACAGTTGAAAATTAAGGTCTCACCTTAGAAATCTGAAATTATTAAAGGAATGGATTTTGTGAAAAATGATGGTATGTATTTTTAATTTTACAACCTTTCTATTAGACTTTTTAAATTATTTATGGAAGCTAAAAAAGGCCAGCATGTGGTAGGCAGCAACTTAATTTTATACTCAAAAAAATATGAGTCCTAGCCAGTGGTTACTTATTGATGACTTATGTATAATTTTTTTTTTCTAAAGTGAGTTTTATAAATCCAGAGTTAACTAAAATCTGAATATTCCCTGCAAAAAATATTAGTTGTTTTATTAAACATGCTAAAATTTACTGTTGTGTCTGCATAGGCAATAGCTGTATGAAAACAAACTGATTGCCCTCAAAGAACTTGTCACATTTCATAGATGCTTGATTAAATTAAATTTTATGGACTGAAATGTCATTTGAACTTGAATGGCAGAAATTGTTGGTGTTTTACCCTCGACTTAGAAGAAGCAGCAATTTAAATCAGGTGGTTTTTAAAATGCTCTTAGTTTGGATAAATTGAGTGTTTGACACAAAGAGGGATATTTATCATTTATGGTCTTGGCACAAGGCAGCTTTACTGAATTCTCTGGAGAATAGAATAGTACGGAATATTTAAGTAGGAAGTGACCTACAATGATCATCTAGTCCAACTCAAAGACTGCTCTTTGGAGTATGCCTGGGCAGGAGTTCTGGATGCATCTGTGTTTCGGCAAGTCCATTCCCTTACAAAAAATTAAATTCTTAATTTATAGATTTGAAATAACAGGTATTTCCTTTGTGAAAGATCTGAAATCTTCTCAAAAAAGGCGTATTCTTTTTTCTCCTCCCCATATTTTTTAAAAAAAGCAGACCATGTAATCATTCCAAGACTGTTTTGCTACAAATATGACAACTGTAAGAATATTCTCCTTCTTGTATTTACAGTGCCTGGACCAGGTTCTGTGTGAAGTCTTCTGAATCAATCAATTTTTATTCAAAAATACCTAGCATTAGTTTACAAAAATCGTTCTTTGTGTTTCCACATTATTTCCTAATGCTTGAGTATTATTTCATAGAAAGGATAAAGTTGATGACATTTCTTTGAACGTTTTAACGTTTCAGGAAATTATTTGCATTTTATAAGGTGCAATACATATTTCAGCTTAGCTGGTTTGAGGATCCAGGATGATGAATGGAAGTAAGGGACACTGTTTTCAGAATGACAGTTCACTGCAGAGGAAAATACAACCATAGCCCATCTCTACAAAGATCTTCATCAATCTCTCCCCAAAACGCAACCAGACAACAAACAACTCTTCCTTAAGGTTAATTTTTGACTTTTATAGAAATACTACGACTAAAAAGACTAATGGATGTGAGGGATGGTGCTCTGGTTTTTGTGTTTGTTATTTTTTAACTAAAAAGTTGTTATATCTAAGATTTGATATGGAAATGAGATCCTCTCTATGCACTCAGCATTAACAAGCTTTAGATCAAGCATTAATAAACTTAATACTGGATATAAGTTTGGTGACCCATTTCAAGAAGAATGAGAGCAAACTTGGGAAAATCAGACTTTGTGACTCTTAAGGAAGAGCAGTCTGAGAGTCCACTGTTAGATAGACAACTGGAGGTATAGTGGCTTAAAAAGAACCCTAAAACCAAAACTGGCCTAAGCAGTCCTGATGTTGAATGGGAGCTGGACAGTGTCCTTTTGCCTGTGTTTATCTGTGTCTTTCTCAGTCTTTCAGATAAAGGCCACAATGTAGCCAGGGTATTATTTCACCAAATTTAACTGTTTGTTTTTTTTTCCTAGCATACATCAAATGAAGATTTGGAAAAGGCTATCAGATATCATTACCTGCGGGCTTGAAAATCAGAGCAGTTACTGTTAAAAGGCAAGATTTTTCTGCCAAATTGGATGGAAGTAAGAACAATCTGAGAATGGGGGAAAAGAAATGCAGATTGTATGTCAGAAGATGTTAGTTTCTCACTTCCCCAGCCTGTCTATCCATCTTCTGATAAGAGTTAAAAAATACACAGTAGCCATAAAAGTGTAAGTACATATAAAACCGCTGGCTTTGCTTGGCTGGAGTTTATTTCCTATAATCAACTATGACAGATGAAGGAAAATAACACTGGTCCTTAAGGTGATGTCATATTTTCAATGTACTTTAAAGTAAATTATGTTTGCTGAAAATTGAGCTGCTTTTTCTTCAGTCAATCATTGCTGATAAATTTAAACATAATGCAAGTTTTAGGACAAAGACTTGAATTTCTCCAGGTACAATATTGTAACACATTGACATATGGTAATAATAATCAAAATTATTTTATTTCAGCATTAATAGTACTTCTCAGAGGTTAATAAATCAAATAGACACTTTGAGTTTTGCATTTCATATAGAAGTATCTATTACCAATAGTGAGGCTGTGTCATCTACGTCTTTTAGTGGAAGTTTTTATGAAGGTATTTTGTGTACGCTAAAACTCATACTCTAAAATTTTCTTCTTTGATGAGTTAAATCTTTGTTTTAGAACGTAAAATGATTATTTGATATTATTTTGTGGATTATGGAATCCTGCCAACTGTACTTAATATAGTTATATTAATATAGTTGATATAAGAATAATTGGAGTAAAATTCACATTCACCAGAAGTATTAACAGAATACCTTTTAATAAAATGACTGGATAAAGTTAGTGTTTAAATTAATAAGTTTATGCAGTGATAAATGCATTTTTTAATATCATTTATAGATATTTTTCCCTCAGATTTTTTTTTCCTTTTCTGTCCTAATCACGTAACCATCTATCAAGTTCATATCATGAACATTATTTCCTTTCTTTTGTTTGAATGACATCACCTGCAACTGACTGTCAAACTGAACAAGTAGATTCCCTTCAGAGTGAGTATTTATGCTCTTTCAGCATCAAGAAGCCCCAGGTAGACTCCTGTAATTTAGAATCAGAAGGAGCTTAGCTACAGTGCTAGGGGAATTTCACTGAAAAATAAATAGTTTAAGTATTATTGATTATTTTAATAATGGGTTTTCAATCAGATGTTGATTTAACAGTATCTGGCATGACCCAATATATAATAATGATGAAAATAACATCAGAAGCAAGTAGATTTTAAAACAAGTTATCAGGAAATGTTTAAAACTATGAATGTAGAAATGTATCCAGTTTGTTTCACAGAATCACAGAATATCTCAAGTTGGAAGGAACCCATGAAGATTGTTGGGTCCAACTTCCTTCTCCTCACAGCACTACTTAAATCTAAACAAAATGACTGAGAACATCAGACACATGCTCCTTGAACTCTGACAGGCAGAATTCTGACACTTTTGAAGAATCATTGCAGTAATTTACTGATTTCCTTAACATTAAAACCTCTTTGCCATTTTAGATGGTTTTGACCTTTGTCATTTTGAAGGAATTTGATGCCAGGGAGGGTTTCATTGTCTCAGCCATTTGTGAGGCCATCTGTACATTGAGAAACAACAATTTTCCTCTGAGGGTGTCACTGAGCATGGGCACAAGTTGCCCAGGGAGGTTATAGAGCCTCCATTTTTCAAGATATCCAAAAATCCTCTGGACCTGTCCTGGGCAGCTGGCTCTAGGTGACCCTGCTAACCTCCAGAAGTCCCTTCAAGCCTGAACCATCCTGTGATTTCTTATAGATGCAAAATGGGCTGTTTAATACACTGAATATCAAAATAATGGGTCTGTTTTTAGCCTGATACAAATGTACCTAAAATATTGAGATATTCTATGTTTACTTCATCATGACTAAGGTTATGCCCAGCTATCTGGCAGGCACAGCAGAAACAAAACCAAGGTCCTTGTGTTGTTTCATCTCCTTTCTTCAGAAAAAGTGTCATTAAGAGAAATGTGTCAAATGTCCTGGTATCTTCCTTGACAAGAGAAATACTCTCCAGAACTATGTATTCCTTCTCAGACTTTGGAATTTGTTTTCCTGGTGGATTTTGTTGGCTTTTTTATTGCTTATGTGTCTTGAGGTCACCACAGATTCTTCCCTTCGCTCCAGTCTCTGTGGATTTATTCTGCAATGGGAACATATTTTGTAGGGCAAAGAAACTTGGACAAGGAGTGAAGGGCACTAGGTGTGAGGTAGATCTATGGTGCTTTCAGAACTGCTGCATTGAGTAATTGCTCCATGTAACAGTTTTACAGAACCTGATTAATTTCCCTACATAATACGTATGGTAGAGGAAGGAGATTTCACATATTAAAATGCAGACATTTCTTACTCAGTGGTAGGACAGACTACCTTAGGCAGAATTTTAAAACTGTAGGACAGACTACCTTACAGAAGAATTTTAAAACTGTGGAGGAGAACACTGTCTCTGTTGAAAGCTGGAATTTAGCCAAGAAAATGGTATAAACGTGTCTATTCCTGGAGAGAACCCATATATCTGACTACTCAGAAAAATCACATGTACTTCTCTTTCAAAGTACTCCAAGTTCTTTAATTCTTTTTAGCATAGTTGTCCGAGCATATGAACAATCAATGTGGTATTAACTGAGCAAAAGGAATATTTCTGAAGGGAAGTTTAGTTTATATTAATCTTTCTTGGCTACATAAGATCAATTTTTCAAGGGTATTTTAAATTCTTTTTCTGTAGAATGAGTGACTTTGATTGTTTGTATGCTAAGTCATTTGATGATAGAAATCTTTTTTCCCCTTATGTTTCTCATTTTCCTGCTGAACACAAATCTACCATTTCAGAATATAAATCTCCACAGAAGTTTTCCCATGTGTTTTTATCTCGTTTTGTAGAGTTGAGCTTTTGTTATGCCATCATGTCACAAATAACCATTTTTATTAGTGCTTGGGCTCTCCAGTAGATCAGTATCATGCTATTCCACACTTCATCTTACACTGAGAAGCAGAGGTTCCAGTTCTAATCTCAATGTAATAATCTAACACTCTATGTTAATAATCTAACCCTAATTTTTCTTTAATTTCTTCACTTCCCTCTTCTGTAGAATATGTCAGTCTATTTTGGATGTTGAGAATAAATATTTTTATTTTAATCTGATTTTAGATTAGATTAATAGGGGATCAGGGCGCTGCCTGGTGGAAGGAAATTCTGCTTTTGTAGTCCCTGCTTCAAAATTAATTGTAATATTTTTGTTTGCGTTTCTGTTTTTTTTGTGAGCAAACTTACCACAGCTTGTCAGCACCTCTTGCTCCTTCTCTCATCATTGGAGGTTTTTTACTGCAAAGGCACAAAATTGCTGGAAATGGTGTTGCCCTCTTGTACGTGCCTAATTTGTGGCCTTTACATTCCTGTCAGCTGCCTTAATGCCTTCTTCCCTGCCAGTGGCCTGTGCTGAATCATTAAAATGTGCAGCTCTGCTAATTTATTGCACTGACTGTACAATTGTCAGGTCTGCATTTGTACATCTCATTCTAGACCTTCTCCTAGTCCTGGGAATCTGGATGTGGTGGTACTTAGTGCTAATTGAATGTGATGGGAGCCTTAACAGCAGCAAAGTTCATGTCTTTCTAATGTTGCTTGAGAGACCATTATTGTTATTGATCATGATCAAATGTTCCATTGTTAATGCTGAAGAATTATTGTAATTTACAGCTGATGAATATATATGAGGTTAAAAAAAATGCTCATAGTTATTCCCTTAGGAAGTTGGTACAGTGATTGTCTAATAACATTTTCCCCCTCTCTATAAGAGTGCTAAAATGTAATTTCAATGAGTGGACTCAATGTCAAAAGCTATGATTTGTCAGGGCAATGAAGTGTGGACATGAATATATGATATTTTGCAGTTATATTACTGGTTGGACTGGTTTCTGTTCAATATTAATCCTTTGCACAACTTCATATCTCTATTTTTTCTCTGTAGGAATTTTTAACTGGTGTGTGTGTTTAGTTTTTTCTTTTCAAAGCGTATTCAAAAGTTTTAGGGTTATTTTTTTGAGAAAATTAGATTCCATTCAGACTTGAATGAGTTGATGTCATTTTGCAATCATCTAACAAAGAGCAAGACAGCTTGATTATTTTAAATCAATTGTCATATATATAGATAATGATTTTTGCATATATAGGCTGTGAAGACCAAGGAATAGTCCTCACAAATTTTGATGGTTTTATTAGATTGGGCACAAAAAAAGTCACTGGGTGATCCAGAAGTATATTGTTCTTTATTATGTGGCTCTTTCAATGTTGTCCATAAAAACAAGGTAACCACTGAGGCTACTTTTATTGCCACTTCAATTCTGACCTGCAGTTTTGTTTCCCTGCTGATAATTACAGTATGTGCATTAAAACCTGGAATAACTGTGCCTCTTGCTAGTTTAGGGGATGTACACAGAGAGGAGGATGTTCAGTGTGGGATGTCCTTGGGACGGCCCCTGAATATCTCCTACAGAATTCTGACTTTTCTCAGCTTTCAAGTTAATGAAGCTAAACCTGTAGTAATTGCTTTCAAAACATGATTAATGGTGGCACATTTGGCCAGTTGGGCTGTGACCCGGCAAAACACTTAAGCCCATGCTTATCTTTAAACATGTGAGTAGTTTTGAGGAAATCAATAGTAGTTTCACTGCCAGGCTCCATTCTTGCCTTGTAGCACTGTTGGATTTGGATTCTGAGAAACAAAGAAGCTAAATTGTTGAAAATGCTCTAGTCTTAATTACAAAATATGGTTTAGTCATGCATTTGACAAGTTTTAATTAAAGTAGTTTTATATAAATTATATGGCACTTGATATATGTAACCAATATACATTTATGGGTGTAGAATTTATCACGATGTCTTTTCAGTATATAAATGTTATTGTATTTATGTTCTGTAAAAGCAATGAAGTCACAATATTACCCCACAATAACATTTCATTTTGATGTTAAGTCTTTGGTGAAAAGTGTAGTGAAATATTCAGAGGTCTTGCTGAAGTACCTCAAAACTGGAAATCAGGTTTATGTTTTCTGCATGTGTAATGGAAATCTCAGTATTTAGCCTGTGATAATCTGAGGAATTAGTTTCTTATTCTGATGTAGAAGTAAGTGAATTCTCAGTATTGGAAAAATAATAGGAATCAGTAAGTGGAAACTGAGTGAATATCAAACTCTGCTGAACCAGAAAGTACTGATTCATGTCTGTGTTTTGCTCCACGTTGATAAAAAAACATGTTCTTTTTCTGCAGGAAGTGTTTATTTTGTTCTGGAATCTGAGTTTCTGGCTTGTGTGCATTCCAATGAAAAACCGAACACAAAGAAGTTGGTGTTTTAGGCTGTGAAAATACTTCATGAATTTGATCATGAGGAATTATTTTGAATTAAGTTGTCTACAGAAAGAAATTTTTGAAAGAGTTAAGACTGTAGACACAAGTGACTGTTGTTCATTGGCATGGAGGATATCAGAACTTCTGTGAAAATGCAGATATGTGAGTCAGCAGTGAGAACCATTCAGGGTTCTTAACTAAACTTCTGGATACTTAGATTTTGGGTGAGAATTTCAGCTGTGATATTCACTTCAGAATAATGTAGCATGGCAAATTTTTCACATAATTCATTCAAAAAAGCAATGGCCGAATACAAACTCTCATGTACAGTGTAATACAGTTTTATGTTGTATGTGTGCTGTTTTTTAACATTTAAGGGATAATAAATCAATGAATACCTGGAAATATTACAGAAATAACAATAAATGAAAAGATTTATAAGAATTATGAATTTATCTGTCCTACTGAGGTGCAGTCAGAAGTCAGGCAGCTGTACAAGTGTCCTACAACACTGACAGCAGAGGGGGTCTGATCATATGACACTTACACAACATATAAAACACTTGGAGAACATGTTATGAACAAAAACCTCATAATAGATGGGTGTTTTATGTATTGCAAAAGGTGTGGACAGCCATTTCTTGCATGCGAGAGGAATTTCTTCAGTTAAAAATGGGGCTGGCTTTGTGTGATTCTCATTTTCCAGTCAGATTTAATTTAGCTAGGCTTGATGAGGTTTTGATTGGATCTGAACTGTTAGTTGTGCATTAGGTACTTCCTTCTGCAGGGGATCACTGTGCTGCTGAATTTGTGTTTTGGAATGATGATATTTGTGTTCTCAGATGCATCTTAGCTCTACACACTGGCCTTCAGACTCTGCTAGGTTCTGCATCCAGGGGCTTTTTTGTCTGATGTTTAGTTTCTGGAAATTTCAAAAGGGAAGGTACAGGGAAGAATAGAAAAATAGGAACCTTTTTTTTTTTTTAATATTAACTGGGAGTCTCTACATGTGTTTTCCTTTTACAGACATTCAAATTGCATTAAAGATTTCCCTCCAGAATTGGATTGAAAGCATTTTAGCATATGCATGTTTGAACTGCTTGCATTGATAATAATGTTACACTTTCAAATTATTATAGTTGAGGTGGGTAGTCAAAGAATTCTATATAGAGATGGAGTATGGCATTGAACTGTCTGAAAATGAAATTATGACAATGTGGCTTGAACTTCAAGGTGATCTGCTGCTTTCTTTGCACAATTTTGCCTGAAACAGAGAAAAACTAGCTTTTACATTCAGGAAAAGAGATAATAGACTTTTCCTAATGGCTTCCAGATCACAGGGCCATATGTTCAGATTAGTTATACTTACATCATAGAAGAGAAGAATAAGATCGTTTAAATTCTATGCTTGAATGTAATTACTAGTAAGGGTAACAACTAATGTTGACACAGTTTTGAAGTTTAGATACCAAGTAGTCTGCATCTCAACATTTTTTAGAAGGCTAAACTGCTTCATCAGCATTAAGAGAGATACACTGTTTATGAATTTGACATTGTATAGTTGATATAAAACTGGTATTTGGTCTTTTGATTGGCATTGGTATAATGGTAAAGATAAAAAAGTGCAGATGTCCCCAATACACTGTAATAGTCAGATTCGGTCTCATTATTGACAGTACTTTTCTGGGAGAGGTTTTGTAATAACATGTTCCTCAAGAAAGATAAAAAAAACAATTAATTTGTCCTTAAATTTTTGAATCGCAGAACCTCTGACTGTGATTCAAGTAGTTAGTACTGTTTTTGCAAAAAGCAAGATATACCTCTTTCTGGGTTATTTTTGACTAAATGCTTCCCTCCAACACATGTTAATTACTTTTTAAATCAGTGAGGTTTGAATACTGATTATAAATTTCTTATCCTGGTTCTGTGTGATGTGGTTTTTGCACAGTATTTTGATAAAAATTCTGTGTTTTGATGAAAATTTGATAAACATTTTTTGATAAAAATTCTTTCAGTTGCAGGGGTTGAAGGTTTCAAATTTTAACATCCTCCTTCTGCTCTCCAGCTTTCTTCATAGAAAATTATTCAGTGTGTGCAGGTCTCAAGCTGTTCAAGGCATTCCCTAGTTCAATGCAAATATCTCTGCCACAGGTTTTACAGTCTGGGGTCGGAGAAGTCTGCAGATAGAACCAGGGCAACCTTCTGAGAACACTGGAGGAAAGGAATTTATGACACAGCAGCCTTGAGACATCTGTCATCTTTTAGAGTCCTATTTGTTGCTCTTTACTGCAGCCCATACTGTTTTGCACTTGGGCATGCTGTGGTTACCAGATTTGTAAATATATATTTTATATGATATAATGTACCCCAACTTTAACATCTCTGCAAAGTTTGACCCTCAGGCAACTGAAAGTATTGAGGCTCATGGAAGGAGTGTATTGCACATGTGGGAAGTATTATTTTTTATTAGAGGGAAATAGCCATAATTAGTTCTTTAGCTATCTTATTAAATCCCTTTTAAAACTCAGAGTGATTAATGTTGCAATTTCTGGATGTTTAAAATGTAAATGGAGGTGCTTAAATACATACTTTATAAAAGGGCAAAAAACTCAGTATAAGAATTAAGGGCCAAAGTAAAAGTAAAATTTTTCAGGAAAGAACGCATGCAGATAAAGAGAACAATTGCATGCCAATTTTATCTAGAGTTTAAGCTGCAATGTTAAACTCATTTTTGCGAAGTTGCTCTCCTTACTATTTTTTTTTAAAATGTGAACCCCAAAATTTTGCACACTTCCTGTGCTGTTACTGCCTGACTAAATGTGTTATCATAAAATTTGTTCTCTTGTTCATATGCAGTAAAAGATACAAAGTATTATAATTTATTTTAACCTTTGACTATACTTTAGACTATACTTTGACTACTCTAGACTTTTCAAGTTTCAATTTCATCTCGAATTTAACATTGGTTGTATCAGACTTCTTGGATAGAACCTCTTCTGATGGCAGCTATATATTTCCCCCGTAAGTACTTATAGTTTAAGACAGGGAGGAAGCATGAAGCCATTTGACTTTATTTGTGTAAAGATTTTATAGCAAATATTTAATGGATTGCTATTGACATTACTAACTGCTATAACAACAGAAAGCTGTATTAGTCACTTTTTCTGATTATTGTCCTGTATTTCTATGAAGATGCTACTTAAGAAAACTTAGAATGACCAACATGGTTTCAGCAGTTCCACTGTGTTTTGACATAAATCCCACAAATATTCCCACGTGACTCTGACGTGTTTTCTGCTGTATCAGACAATGCTTGCTGCGTGCAATCAGTGATGTGTTTGCTATATCTACATGCTTAGGGCACTTTATTTTCATTCCACAATTTACACACCAGTTTTCCAAATCCCTGGAGAGATTTAACATTGCTATGGGATCCTATAAAAAAGAGAGGAAAATCTGACTGTGGAACTGTTAATCTTGCTATCCGGGAAAAAGGTGAAGCCTGCAGTATTTCTTTGTAATCCCTGTTGCCCAACATAGTGTGATTTAATGACTGTTCCTTTTTTTTCTCAATAGGGGCTTATTTTAGGAAAAAAAAAAAAAGAAGTTCAGTGGCCTCTAGTTTCTCTTGATCTGATATATAGAATTACATCAGGCAATTTTGGCTTGCTCTTTTCAGTACCAACCTTTTTAGAGAGTTTGTAAATCCCTAAACTGGTGCATCTATTTTCTTTAGCTGAGATACCATTATTCTTGTGCTTTTCAAATTTTCAGACATCCTAAATTTCTTGAGAACCTTTAGGAGCACGAGGAGAGGGAAAATAATCATTGCTGTCTAAGTAAATGTCATAAGAGTTATCTGTAAAACATTTCAGGTTCACAATCTGAGATATAAATTAGCAATTCACTCTATTTGATCAAATCTTTTCAGATAAAAAACTAAACCCACACAATTTCATAAATTTGCTTTCTGGAACTCCCACAATTAAAAAAAAGTGTGATGACTGCAATGGATTGTTAGTGCAGTAGCTTGTGTGGATGTGACCTTCGTTCCTCTTGGCATATGAGTGGATTCTGAATGAAGCCCTTGGTAGCTAAACTGGTCCATCATCTCATTTAACAAATTAAACCCTACTAATTTTATGCTACAAAAGCAGTAAAACAGAAAGATGTTAAAATAATAAATTATTTCTAATGCAATTGATAAAAGCTTACTTTTCCTAAAGCAATTGATAAGAGGTAACTGTTCATTTTGCTGTTTGTGTTAATCCTTAAGTTCCTGGATAAGCCTTTTGCCCTTTTGTGATTATTGAACAGAAACTCTTTCCTGGCCTTAAGAAAAATAATATTATATCAAGACAGAAAATCTCTCTATTAGACACAACAGATTACAGATTTATGTCAAAATGTAAATTATGTATTATAAATTATAAGTGCACTGAATTTTTCATATCTTGACCTTAAAACAAAGTTTACTCTTTAATAGTTTAAATATTTTAAAGACTTCTTGGGTAATGTAAAAATGTTCACTGTGAGTTTTATATCACTAATAGTTATTTTTTAATTAAATAATTGCTTTTTTACAGAATAAAAGGATCTGTTAGTAAAAGATTTTTTAGTACATCTCCAAAAACTGCCTTCTGGAAAAAAAATAGGTTTTTTGGAAGTCTTACAGTTATTTTTACTTCATCTGCTTGTATTTCTGAAAAGTTTACATTAATATAAATACTTATTAATATTTTGGGGTGGAGGGGAGTTGACTCAGTCACATTTGTGGCCTTTTGTGCAAATATCAGACAAGTAACAAAAATGTTAATGATATCTCCAAATGTTGATCCACATGTATGTTGTGCTTTTGAAAAAAATAGACCTTGTTTTATCACTCCTGCCTTCTGCTTGTTTTGGAAATAAACCAAACCAAGGTAGGAAGTGAATTCCTTGCCTCAGGTGCCAAAATATGAGGAGCACACAAAAGCAGTGCCTTGCTCATGCAGATTCAGAGGGACTTAACAGATTTTTTTCCAGTTTAATTCTTAGAGTATTGTTTATGGTTCTCTGCTTTACTAAGGCCTTTCAGCACTGAGAGAGAATCAAAGTAATGCAGATTGTGTGAATTCAGGTGTAGAGTATTTTTTCAATAGCCTACAAATCATAAAATGCAATTTTCTCATTTAGTTCTTAGTTCATAATAGCAAATGATTTAGAAAATTGTATTAGGTAATTTCCTCTAGTGCATTTGCTGTAAATTGCACTAATATTGTGAAGTGCTTTTGTTTAACATATTCTTTGTTAAGTTAGATAAATGAAGGTTTCTGAAGAATGGAATTAGATGAAGCTCATTATGATGAACACGATCACATTCAATGTGGTTAATTTTTCTGTGCTGGTGGCACTAAAACCGTGTAACCTCACTATCCCTGGCTTTGATTATCTATGCATTGAAGGGAATTTTCTCAGTCATATAAACATCACCTAACATATTTATTCCTTGAACCTCACCAAGTTGTTGTCATTAGCCAGTGATGCTTTTCCCCTGAGTGCCTAGATGGTCTTGCATGTCTTGTAGTTTTGAAAAATAAGAGATCAGAGAGCAGGACCAGAAAGGAAAACATACATGGGCTTTGTGACTTCTGCATTATTGATCATTAGCCCTTGCCACTAAACCAGTCATGTGTTCTGAAAAACCAGATTATGTCCACCTTTTGCCCACTTTGAGTAAGAAAAAAAAAAAAAAGTACTTTTCTATTTGCCAGTCCTTCTGAACAGTAAATGGTAGTGGAACCACGATTTGTTTGTGGTCTAAATTGGGTGCAGGTGTTCCCAGTTCTAATACTCACAGCATCTGAAGGCAACAGAAAGAAGGGGAAGAAATGGGCTTTAAAAATGTTTCATTTAGCATCCTCTCTCATTCGTTAATTTAATTGATTCAGTAGACCTCAAGTACGCTGAGAACATGCATTGAAACCTCTTAATGATAATGATTTTCCTTTAATAATGGCCTTGAAATTTGGTATTCCTGCTGTTACCAAAGCAGTGGTTCAGTTACAAACAATTCTGCTCTCTTTGTGTGAGGATTGCTGTAATTTAATGGGATTGCTGTAATTTAATGGGAATAGAGAATATTAGAACAAGGCAGATCACATACTTTGCTGCACTTGAGAAGTGTTTGAATTCCAGCTCTGCTTGTTAATTGGTAACAAGTGGTGTAAATTATGACCACAGTAACAAACAGTAAGTTTCTGAATTTTTTTAATATTTCTGTAAGTGGGATATCCAGAGAGGAGAGAAAAAAAAATCCACAAAAAACCACAGCCACAAGTGATACAAATGAACAGATTTTTTAGAGCTGGATTGGAACACTGTAATACAAAAAGCCTTTTCTAGGAGAAATCTTTAGTAGCATATGAACAGTGATATTTCTTTCTAACATCAAACACAGACTTTTGTCATAGCAGTAAGCAGTTGAAGTCAGGCCTGAATAAAAGGAAATTGCATACTTTTTTTTTACTATGGGTCTTGTATTTTTTCATAAAGCTTTACCCAGTCAACCTATGAGACCAACTGGATACCACTTGCTGTAGAACCCTAACTTTTCTTTTGAGTACGAATCCTACTTTGTTTAGAGGAGGTGCTGTAGAGGCAATTTCTAGTGAGGGAAGGATCTGTTTGAAAAATAGATCCAATTTTCCTTTCTGACTTCCTGGTGTATCAACAAAGGACTCATTCAGTCCATCAAATAATGCCACATCAAAATTCAGCTCTCTATGAGTAAGGGATGCTGCCTTCCCTGCAGTACCCCCAGCTGGGACAAACCATTCACCAGATACAGTTTACAATAGACCTGAAGAGGCCCACGGCTTCCTTTTCTGAGCTACTTGTGGAGCTGAATGGCCACAATAACATAAAGCTGGATAAAGTGGGAGACAGTGATAATAGAGGAGATACTGCTAAATGGCCAGGGAATACATCTGCCAAAGGATCACCATCATTAAGTGCATAGCAGAACATTTGGATTTCTGTCATTGTGATAATTTCTTCCTTATGCTTATTCTTTGCTCACTGAAGCTAAAGTAGACACCTCTATTCCAAATGATTGCGTAAAGTGATTGAACAATTATTCACAAAGTGAAGAACATCCCCAAAATCAGAAGTGAATCTGTGAACGTGCATCGAATCACGTTCGGAAGGTGCCCACTGTGAAAGGATCTGTGCAGCTTTCAGTGCCAGGCCCCAGGGATGTGAGGATGAGGAAGGACAGGGTGTGTGCCCTTCTTTGCACCGTCCCTTGCAGAGATTTGTTGAGTGTCACCATTTTGAAATGAGATTCTAATGAATCATCATCCTCTTCTGTTGCTCTCTGTCCCTTTGACCTGATAGACTGGTTTTAGACTCAGAGAGAATTTTCTGTTACTGGAACCCGTCATTTTTTCTTTCCTCTGGCTCTTAACTACTGGAAACGAGTGAATTAATTGGATCTTATGACTTTTTGCTATCTTTGCATTTAGTCTTTTCCTACAACATGATTTTTATTGTGATTCATTAACTGCTGGTAATTCATAAATTATTCTCTCTGTTTTATTAAATAGGGTTGTGTGAGTTCATAAAGGACTGGAACAAACAAGGAGTTGTTGAATTAGTTGTATAAAATAAGAAATATTCACAAGAAAGGAGAAGTAATCACAGTCTTCAAGAGCAAGCAATTCATGCAAACTGCAGTACCCCTACATCTCTAATTCATTATATTTCTAAATTCTCATAAGACAAGGTTTAAAAAAATAGGCTGACAAAATATATTATTCTATACCAATGAGTACAGCCTGAACACTAGAGAGTGGTAGGGAAAGCTCTGCTCTCTCTGCCCACCCCTACCAAAAATGCAAAATGAAATTTGCAGAAAAGGTAATTGCAGATTTGAACACATTTTTTCCCCTCTAAGAATAGTTTGAGATTGGTTTGTGGTTGCCCTTTTTAAACACCAATGCTCTTAAGTCAGCTCTGAGTTCATGAAGCATTGGCTGAAGGCAGCTGATGATTTATGCATGTTCAGTTTGCTTCATTAAGCATTTTTATGCGTGTTTCTGAAGACAAAATGCTGAACTAGGTGGACCACTGATGTGCTATATTAAGGCAATTACAGTCTCCATTTTCCTTCCCATATATTGCTTTTTAGACACAGTTTCCATTTATACCAAATATACCTATCCATTTGACACAAGCTATTAAGTTTAGTTCTTTTATTTTACTGGTTTACTAACTTTTACTCTTTGTTACAGTAGAGCAAATTTTTCCTGGAGAGTAGGATTCAATTCTGAAAAGAAAATCTCTAAAGGTATTTTTTTTAGAATACGTTTATTATTATCTATAAATGGTTCTCAGTATGAAATTTGGCCATATTGGCAACAAGTCTGACAAAATCTGGTGTTGTTTACCAGATGCCATTCTGAAGTCACAGTTACTTGTGCGAATACCAGCTCTGAATTGTTACTAGTTCTTAGTTTAATGGGTTTGAATAACTTTTTTGAATGCTTTGAATACTTTTAATGCTTCTAATTTCCTCTAAATTCATACTAATTTTTATAATATATAGTCATATTTTTTTTTTTATAAAAAGTTTATCCTCAATTTTAGGAGAATATTTGTTTTTAAATATATACTTTTCAAGCAAATTTTCAGAAGTGTAGTAATTGAATTCAAATCTCTCTCTGTCAGAGTTTTGTGTGTTGTTCTAAACTGTCCTTCAACTTCCACAGATAGATTTGGGGTCTAATTACCACAATTTGTTTGGCTTTCTCAGACAGTGTCTGAAGGTGTTATGATGCTTCCGCTCATTGCTCAGAGGAATCCTCAATAAAAATTATTATGTTCATTGGGCAGCTTGATAGACTGGTCAAAATTTTACCTGGAGAATGCAAATCAATTAAGAGGTTTAAAAAAAAAACCAAAAACCAAACCCAAATATGATTACATATTACTTTCCCCTTGGCTGTGCTTGACTGGTATTTAATCTGGCAGTGAAAATGTAGTTTTGCATTCACAGGATATTCTCTCTACCAAATTTCTAAACTGCTGTGAGCAGTGTGGCATCTTTTGAAGTTCTTAAAAAGTAGCAGACCCTTTGGAGTGAGCAGGATGCAATCTATATTTCCTTTCACAGTTCCTCCCAAAATATTTAGAAAACTTAACGTGACTTGGCATACTGGAATACATAAATTACCTGGTGGTGTTTATGATGCACTGAAGGAGATGAGGCTGATGACTTCAGCACTGCGACATGCATTCCATGGGATTTTGGCAAAACAATTAGATTTCCTATCAACCTATAATTCTTTTACCTCTGTAAGTAGGCACTGGCTTCTATGGAGATTTATAATGTCATAAATATTAATTTTTGTTTCACAGGATTATAAATACTGGTTTGCTTCTTAAAAGCCAGTCATATAGATTTCAGCAGAATTGTAGCTTCTATAAAATAATGCTGTCATTACTTCAATTTACCGTATGCCTGATGATTTCTTCAATAATAGAATTGGTAATTAAGTTCACGTAAATGGAAAACAGGGAGAGATGTGTGAATCTCCCAGGGGCATTTGTGTGTGTTCTTAATCTGTGTTTGGCTGTCAGCTGACTTTTGTATATAGCTCAAAACAGTCTTGACAATGTAAGAGCAACTTTTGCTTTTAATGCCTTGTAGCTTGTAACAGAGGTTCTTTCTCAGATTATTCTGGTATTTTATAGAGACTCCTGAAATTGGTTAGACAGGGTTCTGAGCAGCTGAGGGAGGCAGTGAATCGGAAGGTTGCATTCTTTGCATGCTGGCCCATACATTGGAATGTGCCTGTAGAACGGACCTGTACATTTTTGAGTGTGTTTTGTGTTCCTGTGCTCTGTTGCACAGGTCCTAGAATTGTTAATTCCCAGCTAAATGTGGGTGTTACAGGGAAAAGGTGTTGTAATATATTTCAAGGAGGAAATTGAAGTCGTTATCTATGTTATTTAGTTAAAAAAGCATATAATATTTTCTATAGGAGTATTTTCTCTTTGGATATTTGTCATTTATTTGTAGTCTAAATCTGTGGTCGCAATATTTTCCTATGTATATTGTCTCCTCAAATCAAGGGTTCTGGGGTTCTTTTGTTCCCCAGAACTGACTAAAAACATACTTTTATTAATAAGAGTATTACTGTAACCTGAATATGTGGAATTTCCACACAATTTGTGGAATAGAAAATTGAAGAAGCCTCAGTCTCATTAAGTCCAGACACATTTTCTTGCATCTACAGTTTCTTAATTTCACATTTAGAAATCACATTAATCATATAATGTACTTTTAAAAAAAATAACCGCTTCTTGCAGTGTTTACTCAGAAATTCCCATTATAATGAAGAGATTTTCATCCAAGTAGAGATAAGAAATGTCAAAACCCTAATGTTTTTATCTGAATCTTTTGGGTTTCTCTAAATAAGATATCTTTTTTTAAAAAAGGTTAAAACCCCTGTCTTTTATGAACACACAGGAAAACCTTTCCAGGAGGTTCAACAACGTTTTGTTTTGTATGTATTCGGGGGATTAAGCTACAACTTTTATCTTACATTTCCATTAAAATTTTGTTAGTGAAAAACCCATAAGAATACATAGACCTCTTGAAGAGCTACAGAATAAAAACTGTTCTGATTTCATATAAAGTTGTAAAGAATTGCTACTAGAAATACTGTTTTAAAGTGACATTTTTAAGAAGCACACTTACATAAGAATTCAGAATGGATGAAATTTACTTTTATGAAAGGAACCAGCTGAAGTGTTTCAAGTCACTTAAAGCTCAATTAAACTCTCTTATGAAAGTCTATGTGGAATTACATGTGAATTTTATTCATTACTATTTTACACTGCTTGATTAACTATTGAAATAGCCTGTCTAATTGTCATGCCCTATACTAAGAAAATGTGTTAATGATCTTTGAAAAGATTCCTGAAAAAAAAATCCAACCCTTAAAAATAATTAGGACTCGAGTTACTTAGTCTCTTTTAATCAAAGGCTGGATAATCACAGCAGACCTCACATACATCTCTAAGAGCTGCTGAAGCCTTGAGGTGACTAAAGAAGGCCTGCCTGAAATGAAAGCAGCTAAAGTCATAATTGCAGTCCTGTAAAACCTTTGCTCAGAATCACAGCTTAACTCTGAGTGTTCCTAAACTCCCTGTGAGCTCCTGCACTGTCAGGGAGGCAGCTCTCCACAAGTTCTGTGCCTTCTCCTTGTGCCCTGAGCTGCCCATGGTGAAGTGGTCAGCACTCAGCAAAGCCTGACTTGCCCATCCTGATCTCCAGGAGACCCAGTTTTATGCATGCAAGGCTCAGGAATTGTTCTCCCTACTTGCAGGAGTTGTATTCTCATGTATGGGATATGCAACTTTTGATCTAACTTCAGCAACTCCAGCATTGCAGGGAAATTGTCAAATATTTAGGGTCTGCTGAAAATGCTTGGCTATGTGGCAATTAACATATACATTTGATATTGAAATTGGCAGGTAACTTTCATTTCATTCACAGTTTTTGGAGGTTGCTTTCCTCCAAAAGCAATAAAACACTTCTGCACTTAACAAATAGTAAATGGAAAAAAAAATTGGTTAGGACAATCATTTATGTGTTTATTGTTTTCATGTGTTTCAGGACCTCTTTGAATGCAATTTGTGGAAATATTTAAAATTTCCTGTAACTCAAAAGTGACCTCAAGTTATGTTATCACATGACACCATTTTTTGTGACCCAGAGAAGTGTTGTTCATGTTTTTTTTTCTGAACAGACAGGTGATGTTTTGGTCACAAAGGTGTAGTTGGCATCTGTGTTGAATTTTAGTGAGCCTCATGGTTTCCATTAGCAGTAGACACACATCAGCTGATGTCTGTCCCAACAGATGTATTCGGGTGCACGAGAAAACCAACATTAGTTGTCTGTTTTGTATAGTATCACATATCTGTAACTTAAATTAATATGCTGGTATTTCATTTTTGATATCATAAACACATTGATTGAAGCAGTTTTTTTTCTGTTGATTCTTAGCATGCAGATGAACTATAAACTACATGCCTGTTCAGGCAGATTTGCATTTATCTTCATTTTGGATGTATTTTCTATTCTTAAGCTACTAGAACTCTTATATAAGCTGAGATTTCACACTGAGGTGGAAAAGGCACCTTTGTATACAAGAATGTGCAAAGATAAAAGTAAGAAAGTGTTATTAAATGTCTGAAATAAAATGTAGAAATATACTCCTGCTATTCTGGAGCCTTTGTTTAGAACTATTTGTTTCAATTTATTCCATCTCTCAGGCTATATTGATGAAGGTTTTTATTATATTTCAGTAAAGTCCAATGTAGCTGTGCAAGCTGCTTTGCAAAATCAGATTAATTTTGAGTGTCTAAAATCACCCATTTCATTTACTTTAAAGAATCAGTCACTGAAGTTGATGCAGAAGCTAAACTACTGATGCCTTGGGTTATTTTAGTACCACAGGAAAAGCTGCCGCTAATTCAACTTAGGATTCTCAGAGTTTAGGGCTAGGTTGCTGTGGCCCCCTGTGGAATAGGTATGGGAAAAAGGGGATGGTCCCAACCCTACAGGCAGATTGCCAGCTCTGTGCTCTATCGCAGTTATACCACGGTCAGACAGAACTGCTCGGCTCCTGCTGTGTCACTTCAGCTGCAGGAGCCATGGCTTATGATTATGAATCTTGCACTTGCTTCATATATTTTAAACATGACTTGAAGCCAATGTATTTGAAAGAAATAGTGCATGACACTTGTGAATTAGGCCAAATGATGCCCTTTGTTTCTCTGGCCACTTTTAGATTTGTTTCAAGTTGAATCAAGGCTTTGCAATGTGAAACTTGAAAGATGCATTTTAAAAAATTTTACGTAGAATTGCTTCTTTTAAAAATATATTTAAGCAATTTGTTCGACTGCTTTTAGAGACAACAAGGCAAAACTCTATTATCCACTTCAAGTTTGTCACCTCTTCTTCCTCATTTCTAATATGAAAAGCTATCTGTTGTTGTAACTTCTGTTCTGAACACTAAATTTGCATGGGATCAACAATGAATTAAATATGAAGCTTGAGATAGACACCATTGTCTTCCCTGTAGGTAAGGGATAAAATTTAGGAAGAGGAGGGAGTGTGGCAGAAAAGCTAACTTAGATTTCTGTGGTGATAAACTGGTTTTGCTCCTGCCAGAAACCTGAAGCAAATCCTCACCTATTCTCAGATCCTGCTGAGGTGTATTTCAGTACAAGGATCACGTAGAAAGCTGCAGCTGTGTGGATTTTGTTAAGTATAACTTGAGACTGTATCCAGCACAGACATTTTCAAAGCTATTTTTGTTGTTTTATTAGCTTTTGGTGCCAAGAACCCTTTTTGTATGTGTGTTGGCTGAGAAAGCAGGGAGCCTTGGGGGCAATTCCCATTATTCTGTATCACAGCAGCACCCATGTGCAGCAAGAGAATACTGTGGGGAAGACCAGGATGCTGTGACACTGGCTTTGTACTTCCAGAGCAAAATGCAAACCTAGGGGAGTGGCAGAACATATTCCAGTCCCTGATGTGGATTGCTCACCTGAAACACGGTGTTATTTAAGTTTCTGTTATGAACCATCTGTTGTTTGTTATTAGAACTGCAGTAACTGATCTTTCCTCATTATTGTTTTTGCATATGAAATGAGCTCTATTTGCTCGTTTCCCCAAGGCCACTGCTTCAGTCATTCTGTTTATTTTGCTCCATGCTTATGAAATGTTTATGAAAGAGGAATGCAGTACATTAAGCATTATATAAATGTCTTTCTCCTGCAAAGAAACTTTCCAGAGAGACAATACATTGTTCAAGGTTCTTGTGTTTACTTTATACAGACAAAGAAACTCCGTACTATTTTCTTTCCTCCCATTTTCCTGGGGATTCTTTACTAGTGGCTTTAGGCTTCCCCAAGAGTTTGTATCGATTTGAGATTTATTTTTATGAAATAAAGCATTGCCAGAAATGAAGTGAACCATCCCTTCTAGTGTCTTGCGTCCAGTTTCAGATTAGGCCCTGAAAGATGGATTTTTATGTCAAAGGTTTATGTTCTGTGATGTCAGAATTCATAATTTGAAAATTAAAAAACATGTTTGTCTCTTTGCAGTTAATAAATCTTAGCCTTCACTGAGTGAGTAGTCTACAGCTCAACACTTATCCTGGCTGCTATGAAGATTGATGATGTGCTACAGAAAACAGCTTATTACAATACCATTGCTAAAATTGAATTAAAAAGAAATTGCTATTGTTGAAAGAGAGAAAATGCAACAAAATTGTTTGTACCAACTCCAGAAAAGATACATCTGAAATCTTCTTAAATGTGTAGAGTTTAAACTGTTTTTCATTCATGCAGAACCGGTTAAATCATCTATTAACTCTTTTTGCATTAGGTTTTCCAAAGTTCTTTTCAATCCCTCTCTATGCAACATTGTTTGTTTCATTTAAACATACTTTAAAAAAGCTCACTATAGTAGTAAAGTATTTGTGATCATCTCCTCCCTAACACTGCACTCTTTGACCATCATCTGCAGCATAAAATGCACGTGTAAATCTTTAATAGCTGTTTCTGCACGTGCCTTTTCTCATCTGACGTGCTGGAGTGCTTTCTGTGTTTCTAATTGAACACAATGTATGTATATTTGTATTTGAACAATGTTTCTGCCCATTTTGATATATTTCAGTGCTGTCCAATTCAAAGGCTTTTGTTTTATTTTGGATTTTCTAACTTGAAGTACTTCAACTGAACTTGGATACAACCTCTATATTTCTGATGGATTTTCTTCTCTTCTTCCCCAGCTAAAAAAATAAAATCAAAACATGTTAGCATGATGCTTCATAGCTATCTTTCCATCCATCAATTGGACTTGCTTTAACCTAAATCTTCTTATTAAAGGGTTCTGTGTTAAGAAAGCAATTAATTCTTCTGTGTGTTGTACAGAGCTACACATAATTTTCCTTTCATGTCCTTCATTTCTCATACAGAAGGAAGTTATGATTTCTAAATAGCCTGGTGTTGTAATTAAGTAACTTTAAGATCTTCAATTGTGTCTCTTAAGAAAGCAACTTAATTCGGGGTAACCAAGTGTTGTCTTGTTTTGGGTACTTTTTTTCACTTGTCCTGAAAATAATTTTCTTCGCAAGGGAACTTTGATTTGTTTTGAGGAGCAGCTATTGACTTGCTATTGACATACATAAATGTAATTACTAACTCTGTGTTATATGAGTCTTTATCATCACAACATGATGTCATCTGCAGAACTTCATCTTAAATGCTTTTAATGATTTGGAAAGAGCACTTTGCAGGCTTTTATTTTTGCTGATTTAGTTCTGGGGAACAGGAGGCCTGCCTAAACTGGTTGATAATTCTTAGCAGGTAAAATCTTGTCTATGGGATTAGTTTACATCTAAAGCTAAAATTTCTATATGCTGTAGACAGAGCAGAGAAAATATTTCCTTTATTTTTTTTCCCCCAAACCCTGGGTTTTTTTTTTTTTTTTTTTTTTTTTTTTTAGAGAAGTACATTATTTATTATTAAAGTTCAAATATTCTTGCTTGGGGTGGATAAAAATAAATGTTGATGTCAAATAGGCTTTGTACTTATGACAAACTTGAGTCATATAAAGAATCATATATCAAACTGGCAAGCTGGAAACTAGCATTTCTGAATAGCAGCAGTAGAAATACAGCTTTGGCATTCTTGTGAAATACATTAGTACTTTTTAGGTTATAAATCATGCTATGGAACTTCTTAGTCTTAAAGATTTTCTGTTATTTTAATTTTTTGTTTTCTAGTAGAATGAGAATTGTGCTATTTTGTGGAAAATAGCCTGTCACTAAATTGAGTATTTATGAAAAACAGATTGCAGAAAGATATGATTGAAAATCAGCATACTTTTAAATATTTATGAATCAGTTAAAATATCACCCATATTCTTGCTGTTCATTTCAGATTATAAAATAAACTGCGGTGATTTAAAATGTGTCTTTGACTAAATATAGAAATAGTTTATGGTTGTAGACAATTAACATCCAAATGTTGATGTCCGTAATCAGCTCTTGTTCTTGCAAAACACAAATTTATCTTTAGGTATGGTGATTTGAAAATATGTTTTCCTAAAAGAGTTAGCTGTTTATGAGTTGAAAGTGATTATGCTGCAAGTATAAAATATGATTTTAAGGAAGGCTGTTTCTTGACCTGGCATTTGCAGACTAGGATGTGAAGGAAATAATAGTCTGTTCCAGTGGGGTTTTTGGCAGGGAGGTAAGTGTTTCAACAACATAAAATAAACCTTGTGAAAAGGTTAATACCACTCCCCATCTCTTTATACTCAAGCAAAAAACCCCAGTCTCCTTGAGCAGCTTCAAATGTACTGAACAGCCTTTAGAAGGTTGAATTTTTTAAGTTCATATCTCTGTATATTTGTTTTCACATGTCTACCAAGAATGAATGACCAACTGGAATTTTATGAAGGTGTGTCTCTCTAAGAAGAGTGATTTCATCATCTCAGGCGTGGTGTTTAAATGTTCAGTAGAGCCTTCAGAATCCCAAGGATACCTGTGTGCAGCCTGGAGCCAGGAGCGCTTGTTTGCTCATTGTAATCCCATCTGTCGCACAACATCCCAAAGATGTTTCCGAGGATTTACTCCAACAGAGCACTGCAGTCAACAGACTGTGAGGCAATGAAATGTCAAATAATGATGGTCCCCAGTTCCAGAGAGAAGGACAGCTGAAAAGTATCCATGGAACCAGTAGGTTTATGAAACAATGCATGTGGGAGATGAAAGAGCACTTTTTTTAGATGGAAGGAGGTAATGTTCAGCACTCTTCATTTGTGTTTCAGAGTAATGTTTATCTTAGGAAAAATAAACCTGATGGAGAAAGAATAAAGTAAGATGATTTGTAATGGTAAAGACCTCTTTTCCAGATAATGTTCCATGATCTCACTAATTTACTTTAGGACACATCTGTGGTAATTGAAGAACTCCAGAAATGCATTTTGTTCCAAGTTTCAAAGGTTCTAAACACAGACTCAGGTTTCATTACTACCATCTGCTGCCTCCTAAATGGCTTTGCAAATTTGCATCATTTTACAAAGCACTAATGAGATTTTAACATTTTTCTCTATGAAAGAACTGAAGTGAGCCAACTGAGTACTTTTTACCCTGATTGTCTTAACCTCTTTTTACTGAAACGGAATTGTTTGATAGCACCAACCATCATCTTCACATAATTGCCTTTTTCATTCACGCTTGTTTTCTCTGACACCGGAGTAGCAGACAATCCCTGCCACAATGTTTTTGTAGTTTCTTAATTATGAGCTGTCAGTGCTGAATGAGCGTTTTAAGAGTGTGTGAGTATCTGCATACTGTTTTGTCACCTTTCTTAACTTTGCATGTCATACCGAAGGCTCCTGGTAATTACTGTAATAGTGCTGCAGAGAAGTTATGTCAGCCTGCACTTACCATTAATGCATTAACGTGTCAAAGCAGCGGTGAGTGACACAGCTCCGGGCGATCTTAAAAGCTGCTAATGGCAGCCCAACTCACAGGAATTGATTTGTAAGCAACACTAAAGCCATAAAACTTTCATCCTGAAATATGGCTTCACCAGGTCTTTTTTTTTCTCTTATCCACCTTATATTTAGGAGCAGCTGTTTGAATAAAGCAACAGTCTGTAAAGACAAATGTTTCTTGCCATCCGCACTGGGGTAGTACTACCAGCAAAAAGGTTGCAAAATGACAGAATAGTTGAAAGGATTCAGTTGCTAACATTGCAAAAGAAAATCCCAAAGAACTGCACTGTTCCATCAGCACGAACCTAGAGTAGCTCAAATAGTGAGGGAAGTATGTCCTGACTTAAATTTTAATGAGTGAGATTGGACTCTAATGGGAAATGTATTTATGCACTTGTAAAGAAAAGAAAGCATTTAGTGACTAGAATGATACATATCTGATACCTAACCAGAAAAATGCAAAGAAAAACTGACAAAAATACCTGGGGCTGTGGGATGGTGATACAGGTGCAGGGAGAATGGTTTTGGAATGGCTCTCAGGTTATGACCTCTCTGTGCAGCACTGACTTCAGCAGCCTGGAATCAGGGGTAGAATTTGCTGGTTCCTAACTGGATGCAGGGGAAGGAGAGAGCACATGAGAGGAGTTCCCTTTCAGAGGAAGGACAAAGCAGTTACAGCTCCAAGAGTCTGAGGAAGAAAATTTCTAAAGGACAGTGCATTCCGAAAAGTGTCATATTATGTGTGCATATCAGATCATTTTTATCATCACAAATGGTGCAGTTTAACTTTTCAGAAGTAATTTATCTATCAAAAATCCATGTGCAGAGGAAACAAGGGGAAAACTATTTGGAAGTTTCATATCAAGTATCAGTACGCAACTAAAATCCTGTCTCTGCTGCTGTCAGTGAGAGCTGTGTTATCAGCTTCAATAAACCAAATTTTTTTCTCTATATATTCATAAATATCCTATCTCCCTGCAGAACTGAGGGCTGGCAGGAAGGAAGATGAATTACTAGAAATGAAAAATAAAAAGCAGAAAAGGTCAGGTGATGAGAGAGCAGGTTATTATAAAGGAAGAGGCAAAGAAATAAGAAAAAGAATAGAAATAGGATTAAGCAAAGGAAGGCTGAGAGAAGGACTGAAAAAGAAAACTGTGAAAGAGTTTCCTAATATTTCTGATAGTTGAAAAGTTTAAGATTTTTGATCAACATAGTCAAATATTCTTTTTTCAGTCAACAGCTGTGAAATCACACTGGGGATCCAAGAGTGTTTTCCAGTACTTCACTGAAGCACCAGCTGCCAAAAGACAAACCTGTAGTAAGAATTCTTAATTACTGAAACAGAGGGGAAAGAACTAGTTGCTGAAAGTTGGAAAATAAATTTTTCAATCTTTGTGTTTAGTTCTTTCCTCCTCAATATTTTTATTGTAGTTGTGGTGGCCTGAGGATGTAGGAGACTTTACAGGCACCGTTTGTTAGAGTGATCTGTGTTTTGGAGAAAAGAGACAAATTTTTGAGGTTGCCTAGGGAAAAAAACAAGTCCTTTTAGATGCAAAAACTTGTCTCATTTTTTTTTTGTCTTAAAAATATCAATTCAATGTTTAGAATTTTGATTTCCTCTTCCTTGCCTGGGCAATTATTCACTCTGTCTTTTTGGTGCCAGAACTTATCTGCATCTCAGCAAAGATCATAATGGCCAGCAAGGTACACAAACTGTACTTAAAAACCCAGGAAGTTTGTTTGTTATTATTTTCAAGGTGCTTGATAGGACTTTCCATAAAGGGAGTTTTGTCATGTGTTTTGTCAATACATAGACTTTTAAAGTAAGATTGATCATGAAAAGTTTGTAGTAAGTGAAATGTAAGTAAACTTGATTAGAAGTTATGGGAGAAAGCACACAACACACTTTGACAGTTTTCCATGCTATGTTTGGCAAATTGCTGCCATATTACTGTACTGTTCATAATTCATAAGTTCAAGTCTAGACTCTTCTATGTGTTACACCCACTCTGTAGATTCTGGATTTTTCTCTGCCTTTTCAATTTCTCTGCCTTAATTGTACCATAGAATAATGTTAAGTGTCACGTGTGTCTAAAAAAATCATGTATTTTGTCTTTGAATCCAGGGTAGCTTTACTTAAAGTCTTAAATTTTTTGAGGGTCAGAAAAAACCCAAAAAGATAGTTTGTGTTACCCTTATAAATATGGTGGAAAAATCTTCAGTCTAAAATCTAACAAACTTATTTTTCAGCTTTTGAAGACTCATATATTTTTCTTAAGTGTTTTACATGTCTTGAAACTTTCTTACACAGGGTAATGCTATTTTATAGGATTAATTGCAAAAAATGCACTGAGTACCATGATGGAGCAGGAATGCACAATGGATAGATTTGAAAATGGCAGAAAGGAACTTTAAATAATCTTTTGGATTTGCAAGGATAAAGTGACTGAAATGAACTCTTGGGAGGATTAGTGAGTAATGCTAAGTATCTTAACAGAAATAACTTTCTTTTTTATTATGTGTGAAGTATTAATGATTGCCAGTTGATTAATATGGATTATCTTGTGTTTTAGATGGGTGCCAGAATTACTGGTGTATAGGAACTTAATATATAACATAAATCAAGCCCATAATATGAATCAAGAATATTTTGTCATCTGGAGTCTTGACATAGAGGAATGTTGTGTGGTAGCTATCCCAAAGGTGTTGCTTTTACTAATGCACTGCACTTGCCTTAAATCAGTTTACTTGCTTAATAATAGAGATTTTTTTTTCCCATCATTCCCTTCTCACCAAAGTTTTCCTATTCTTTCCACTCTGTCTTCGGTACACTTCATAAGGTTTGCCATCATGACAGGCATATAGGTCAAATGAAAAACATGTAGCTTTGCACAGAAATGCATTCCTTCACAGTGGGAAATAGATTCTATGTATTTTGTTCAATACTTCCTGCCACCAGAACTAGTGCAGACACTGATATACAGGTATTTAGGCTTTTTTTTTCTGTTTCTGGCCAAATGTCATGACACAATATGTGGCCAAAAACGATTTTGGTTTTAAACAGAAAGTACTTTTATTGACTGGCATAACTGAGCAACCTTAAACTTGGGTAAGATTTAGATCCTGGTTATAGTTGAAGGCCATTTCTATCAGAGAGAAAGACAGACATCAAAGGTCAAAAATCTAGATCTATATGAGCAGCTGTAGACTTGGAAACGTGGAATGATTTACAGAGTTTACCAAGGCAATTTGTTTATCCAAAATTCATAACAATTCATGCTTCCAGCTGTTGAAGTGGATTCTGAACCCATGTCACCCATACATTTGTCTGAGGTCAAAAGAGCATCCACATCAGCTCCAGGCAGCAGCATGTTACCCTTATGGCAGGGCTAGCTATGGATTCTGCATCAGCACCTGACTGGGGCCCACCTGGGGGATGCTTTCCACATCCTGATCAAGATTAGACTTCCTTCCTCTTGCCTTTGGGTCACTTTCATATTCTGACTTCATTTAGCTAATGATTATTTTCATATAAAGAACTGTAAGGAGGTGCTGGTGCTTCATATAGTTAGAGCAAAGGCTTTGTTTCTTATTGCCATTAAACCCAAATGTTACAGGAAAAAGGAACTTTGGCAAGTACAAATCCAAGGTTTGAAACTTTTATTGCATTTATGTAAATTTGCCTCTGAAACACTTAAAATTTTCCTTGCAAGGTTAGCGTGACCTAGAGACAGCAAATTATTTTAAACGGCTTGTAATTCACGTAGATGAGGCCGGCTTTTTGCCAGAAAACTCTCTTTTATCCCTTTCCAGAAAAATGTCCCGATAACCTTAATCTGTTGAAGGGAGGCATTGCTTAGATGTTGAGTTATTAGAACAATATTGTAAAAGAGCGAAAGTTGATGTGGAAAATAAAGCTGCACCGAGCAGACTATAAAATGTTTAATAGCGTTACTGTCACAATGGCACTTAATGGTTCTTAAATAATAGTGCAAATATTACAGTGCCTCCGAGTCTTCAAAAATATGCATTTCATTAAGTAGGCTTTTGTAATCAGCTGGGCCATAATGTTTTCTTCTATGCAGTTTTTATTATGAATGAAATGAGTTGTAGTTTACTGCTTTAATCCCTCTGTTTCAGAAAGGCAGACGAGGTGCCAGCTACTGACTACATGTGATGTACAAATCCTTCCATTTGCTTGAATTCCATCCCTGTGTAAAACTCTTGTCACTCAAAGAAGAGATATAATATTATAGAAATACTGCAGTGCCATAAATGTAATACTTTGGGAGCAAGTGCTTTAAAGTACTCCAGTATTTTAAAATATTATCTGAGATAATAAAAAAGTAGTTTAACTGCGATATGTTAAAGTGCTTTTAGTCGTTACCCAAAATACTTTCACACTTTTAAGAATTCTTTGAACATCTAGAATGACAGCATGCCACTATATCTTCTTAAAATTACATTTTCTGTAAGTATGCTTTCTGGAATTTTTTGGAGGATAAGAAATGCTGTACATATAACCTGATGTGCCTGATATAGACTAACCAACAGTTTTCTTTACTTCATCTTTTCCTTTCGTTCCTTTTACCAAATCACAGATTGGAAAAGGTTGGAAGGGACCACAGTGGGTCATCTGGTTCAACCTCCTGCTCAAGCAGGGTCATTCTAGAGCATGTGGCACAGGATTTTATCCAGACAGCTCTTTAATCCAGGAAGGACACTCCACACCGTCTCTGGGCAGTCTGTTCCAGTGCTCAGTCATCTGCACACTAAAGAAGTTTTTCCTGATGTTCAGGTAGAACTTTGTGTGCATCAGTTTCTGCCTGTTACCTCTTGTCCTATTGCTGGGCACCACTGAGATGAGCCTGGCTCCATCCTCTTGAAGCATCTTCCTTTAGATAGTACTGAGCAATGAATGGTCCTGTTCTGTAACTCTCCATGTCCTTCTGCTTCCTTAAAAGCACAGTGGTGCCATGATTTGCTGAAGTTCAAAGAGCTGTGCACAGTGCCTCAACACTGGGTTGGCCTACTTGGACCTAGAGTGTGCAAGTAATGCTTGTGCCATGAAGGTGCTGACAGCTGGAATGTTCTCAAAAGAACTAGTTTACCTAAGATTTCCATGTGCTTGCTAATGAAAGGCCTCCTAAAGTGATACTCTACACTGGATTCCAGGTCGTGTACTCAGCTGCTTTGAAACCATCTGATCATGCATGACTAAATGATTTGAATTGTCAAGAGTACAAGAACTTTGGTCTGCATAAAACCTTCCTTTGTTGTATAAATCAGTATATAAATCTGTATAAAATTGTATTTAGCTATAAAGAACCTCTGAAACTTTCTGTAATGTTCTTCAATCTCAGAAAGAATGGCAATGGTAAAATCTCTATTGTCTAATCAGTTGATAGGATTTGCCTCTGAAGCTGTTGCAACCATCCAAATTTTTTATCAACAAAAGAGAATATGATTGTTTTTCTCATTATAACCCTTTATTTCCAATTTTCCATTGAAGAACAACACTCTTTAAAAGACATTTTAAAGTTCATTATTATTTCTTCACATTTAAAGAAAATTCTTAGCATGCTTAAACAGCATAACTTCATTAGACTGTTCTATAAACCAATAAGAAATATGATTGTATACTGAAATCTCTTCTATTTGTGTTATAACTTTTCTTCTTGAAATGCGAGTAAACATCTTAGAAAATGAAAAGAAAAATCTGAGTCTATATGCTTTTCAGTCTGTGTTTCTTTTGGAATTTCTCTCTCTTTTCTCTACAACTTCTGGCTGAGTGCAATAAGAAAAAAATAGAAACCATCCAAGAAGAGTCTTGCAGCTATCAGTAAGGCTAAAACCACTCTATTACATTTTACCTTGGCTCATATTTTGCCTCAATCTTTTGGACTACTCACTCTGTTCATGAAATAAAAAGTAAGAGGATATAAAAAGAGAGAATTTAAAAAATGCAGTTGAGCAGGAAAGGGTTTGGCTAAAACAGTAAATGACTGATGTTCATAACAGTTCTGGGACAGGGCATAAAAAATTGGAGATCTGGTGTAGGAGAAGAATAAGTGTAATTGCAGAATGTCAGCAGAAGGTCTGGGAGGTTCATTCAGAAAGGGTCCTAGACAAGCAAAGTGTGTCTGCTGCTGCTCTGTACAGTACAATACCTGAAGACTGAATGGAAGCTAAATATTAAATACATGATAGTAATTTTCTATGGCAATATGTATGCACACATAAGAAAATATTATCGGATGTTCTGTACCATATAAAAATATATTTTTGATTGGGATAGCCTGAAAAAAGTCTTGCTAACTTCTGTTAGAAATGTTAGATCCCCTTATGTGTAACTGAAAACTCTCAGATGAGAATGACTACAAATGAGCTATGAATTATCTCCTCCAGGAATAGCTTTCTGTCTTAATTTTCATTTTAATAGCTGTTTCCAGACTGTTACATTTGTAGGCATTGGATAAAGACTGTCTGTTTGCCATTTTGGACACTCAATCAAATAAATTCTTATTGCTGAGGATATTGATTGATATTCTGAGTGTTTCCCTCCATAGCTATGGGATCTGGCTCCAAGCTTCAGATTGACAGTAATCCCAGTGTTGTACTTACCCATTCAAGGATGGGATGGGTGATGTCTGCATTAATCACTTTGTGCCCTGTCTGTTTATCCCTCTTTGAGTAATAATAGCATATTCCTAAAAGTGACACGATGGACCAGGTCCTGCCATGTGCAGCACATACAGTGTTACACAGCACTGGAGTGGAGAGATTTTTGCTCTCTCATCAGAAACAACTCCTTGGCTTCTACGCAAGAGTTACCCTTCTATCCTTGTTCCTGCATTTGAAGAAAATCCAGGTGGGGACTTGAATCAGTTCTAGTTTTTAAAATAGCTGTCAGCTCTTCTGTTATGTTGGAGGCACTAACAATGCCTCACTGACATGCTGTTAATGGCATGTAATTGCAGGAGTTATAAAGAATGAATGTTTTCTGTTAGACATCAAATTTCTCTTGAGAAAAACACAATTTCTTTTTTTTATTTAATGAATGAATGAATGAATTAATTAATTAATTAATTTATTTTTTTTAAGAGAGAGAATTGCTTTACTAATGAATTGATGCCCGGAAAAAAATCTTGTTATATCTTTGGGAAATAACACTAATGTGTTACAAACTGTCGAACCACATTCAGCGCTCTGCAGGTGAATTAAGTCACTATTATGGTGTTTATGAGAAACTCAGCTAAAATTTAGAGATATGTGGCATGCATAAGTGCAAAAGGTCTCTCATGTATATATATAATGTAAACATAAAATTCCAAATGAAGAAGTAATTTTTCTTCTCCTACCACCAATTTCCTTTGGGGGTCCCCTGAGTCTACCATATATTTCACCTCGTAGCCATGGCAGTGCAATAATTCTCAAGCTGAACCTTTTCCGGGAATGCAGTTTAACTTTCACCAGCAGCAGGAAGCATCTGACTGAAAGGCAAATCCTGATCTTCTGGAGATGGGATGCATGCTGTGTAATTCTGAGATCACTGTGAGTCTCCAGGGCGATGGACAAGTTTAATAAATTTCTTCCCAGAGGCAGCTTATTTGCTGCTGCCTGGAGTTACAGCAGGCGTTTTGTTCAATTGCTAAACTTCATTCTTTAGAAAATGCACAGAACTTAACTGTTAAAATCAAATTTAAAAAAGCTAGTAATTTTTCTATTGCTCTCCTGGTAGCCCATGCTGATTTTAAAGTTTGCATCAAAAAGATGATGCTACTTCAATGTTTTTACTAAGTTTTATGAACTGTGAGATACAAACAGAAAATTAAGATGAAAGAGGAATGTTATCCTTGAATTGAAAACACATCCTGATGGGTTTTAGATCCATATTGCTGCAGCTCACCCAGCCCCTAAGTGACTATTGTACAGTGTGCATCATCTATTCAGTAAAACTTGGAGAGGGATGACACGATAACCCTTGTGAGCTGCACTGTTCTATGCTCCCTGCATCTATTCATTTTGCCTATTCAACGTTTATATCATTTTTTTTTAATAATACTTCAGCTACTTTGTCCCAGAATGTTGAAAGACCCTACAAGCATACAGAGACATTCTTGTGTACAAGAGGCAATTACTCTTCTTTACTGGGACTGTTCCAATATTGTGAGTTACAGAGCTGTGCACACATCAGCTGGTCTTCCATGGAAGAATCTCTTACTTAAAATGCAGCTGCTCTGCATTTGGCCTTGATCCAGCTTACATATAAGTTTTGTTGTTTTCAAGCAATTTATTTTTGATCATATTTGTGTGTTTGACTGATATAACAGTTTGCCTGCATGTAATAACCAAAACTTGCTTGTGCTCACTGCTGTCTTAGAAGATAAAGTTGTGACCGGACCTGATTTATATGTGAGCAGTTGTACCTTCCTGAAATATGGGAAAACTAATGCTTGGCTCATATATTAGTGGTATATTAATGCTAACAATATACATACAATGCTCAGAGCAAGGATCTTCTGAAATATTTTATAGCAAAATAGGAGAGTATCCATCACTGCCAGGATTCCTGTGAGCATAAATATTTTGTGATATCATAACTTTGAGACTATAGTCTTGTAGATTTTGCATGCCTTAAGAGCTTTTATGCATTGGAGTAATTTTCTACAGCGGATTACTACAGATATTAGACTGATGTTGGCAACAAAGCTCTTGTTTTTCTTAGGAAAGTGAAAAAGTGCTTTTTGCAGTGACTGTTTATTTGCAGGGTTTGTTTGCAGTGAAGTAGTATCAGCTTTAGGCAAGCAGAATGATGGGTTTCATGCTTGGCCTTTTTTTACCCCCTTTATTTGGATGTAATATCCATAACTGTTAAAAGACTTATTACCAAATTTTGGCATTATTATCCGATGGAAAAACAAAACAAGATTCTGGAAGATAACAGAAGTACAGAAATTAACTACTAAAACTGCTTGTTGCTCTACTGGGCAAAAGAAATTTTAAAATTTTACGGGCTTGCAGGACAATATTAGTAAGTATTCCCTTCCTAGCTTTTTGTTGTAGTGTTGCTTATCAGTTATGGCCAGCAATTACAGTATGAAAACGTACAATGATTTGCAAATTGTAGAGCAAGCCAAACTCTGTACCACAGAATACTTCCATTTAGGCTCTTCCCATCCCATTTATACTAAAACACTTTATGCTTATGTCCAGTCTGAAATGTCTCCAAGGCTTGCATATTTTTCCCATGAATGTAAATATTTTGAGAATAAATATGAAGAGACAATATTTTGAGCTGACTTTCTAGAAGTTAGAGATATCTCTTTTTCAAAGTGGAACATTTGCTGCAATTCCAGTTCTTCTTTTCTTGAGGCAGATTCTTAGGATAGATGGTTGCCTTAGAGCACCAGGTTTTCACTAATTAAGAATTTAAAAAAAAATATTTTCTTTAATATATATATAGGAAGTGTTTCCTGGAAAAAAACAACCTAATTGAAAAGTATGATAACTTTAATTACTTTTCCTACTTAGTAATATCTTGTTTTCTTTTTTCTTATGTAGAAAGAAATTCAAGATATGGACAGTGGGGTTTAATTGCACTGTAACATCATTAACTTATTTGGGAACTGCTGGGCGATCAGTCATGCATTGTTCTTGCATTGACTGCTTGGGGTTGCTCATGGGTTATGCTGTCACCCTTCTTCCTACCAAATTTGCTCAACTTTTCCTGAAACCCTGTTGTGTTAGGGTGAAACTGTTTCTGGTGAAAAAATTTGTCTTCCTCTTGTAATAAATTCTGAAGGTTTCAGCTTCCTTGCTACTCAAAAGGCATTTCTGGTTCCAGGTCACAAGAGATCTCAACCCTGTTTTGAAATGAAAATTTGCCTGCACCCTCGTTGCCAGGATACAATAATTTAGGCTGTACCTTCTCCACCTTCTTATCTTGGAAACAGTGTAAAATCAGTTGTGAAAATAATAATTCCATTCCAGTAGTTACTTTGGAGTTCCAAAAGAAACTAAATTAGTTCCTAGACCAGATATGATGGTTGTTTTGTAATCCTGGATATTTTAAAAGTCTCAATTGGTAATTTTATAGATGTGCAACATGAATATCATTAAACTTATTCTAGAAGGGGGAAATATGAGGTAATGGCTCTCAATGTGTTTTGTGAAACTGGTTGCCAGATGAAACAAGCTCAGAAATATCCTGAATTACCATTGGAGCAGACTGGGTTTATTGGGTCACTCAGCGTGTCAAATACTGCATATGCCAGTCTCTACTTCTTCCTCTAGAGAATTAAATACTTATTGTATTTTTCTTTCTGCATGTGCATGTTAGAGAAAACAATTTCAAGAAGCATACCCAGACAGCTCTTCAGTCAGGAAGTAGTGAGTTTTCCAATGCTTCTTCATTCATGAGCAGAGCTTTTTTCATATTTTAGGACTGGAGGAGCACCTTTTTTATTTTTTTCCCCCAGAGGGCTTTTGTTTTTGCTCAGCCTTAAGAGTTGTGTCATTTCAGGTGACATTTCTGATATGAAAAACTCAGGCTCTGACTGTCTTGGAGTTAAAAACCAGGAATATATTTCAAGCTGTGGTCTTTGAAGAGTCCCAAAGTATAAAGCCCAGTCTTTCCAGAACTGGTTTTTGTTCTGAAGAGAGAAGTCTCTTTACACAAAGTTTATAAATGCAAATGTTTTTACCTGCCCCCTTGGTTAGAAATTATGATTTCCTGGCTCCCCAAAACTGTAGTGTTGGAAAGATCCTTGGTGTTTTAGAAGTGCCAAAGTGTTTTTTGAAAGTAAACTGAAAAGTTTTGGCTTGCAGGATGCTGCTGTTAACACACAACTGACCACACCCAGCCTGAAGATACCCATGTACAAAGCAGTTTAGATAACTCTTGCCAAAGAAGTTATTTTGCTATTCTAACTTTTCAGCTGAGGGGTTGGATCTTTGTCGTGTTTCTGGACATCTGCTTTGATCTTGGAATTATTGTGGATTGGGAAATGCCTCTGCTTCTGCCTTACCTATAGAGAGTTCTTGAGCAAAATGGCAGCTCTGAGCTCGTCTGCTTCCACATATTTGCAGAAAAGCAAAGCTGGTGTCTATGTTCTCCCAAATGATAATGCTAAGATTTGAAAAAAACAAGTTTTGCACTCCGTGTGAAGAGAAAAGGATGGCTGAAATGGGTTGAGTAATGGATGTGCTAATGAACCGTTCATTCCCTTGCATATGAGGGAGAAAGGCAAGTTGTGAATGAGGGTGGGGATCAGCTTTTCAAGGTACTTTCTTGTGAGATTTGAAAGAATTAAATGGATTTCAGTTTGCCCTCTTTCAGGACAGTAATCCTCTCAGTACCAAATCCTGACCAGATGTTCATTTCAGAAGAGTGGAATTTGTGTTTCTTTGAAGTGATGATCTTCTGCTCCTCGATTTGAAGCCTGGGGTCTTCTCAAGACAATCTTCTAAGCTTGTACCTTGAAGGAGTGATATGGTCATTTTCTGGTTCTTGTTTTGTGAACGTGTTGCATCTGCAGAGTACTGGCTCTTTATACATTGAATTTTTATGAGCATCCCTCCAATCCTTCCTGTCTCTTAAATAAGAGACAAGATCCTTTACATTTTGTTTCAGAAAATTTTAGCTGAGAAGCATATTTGCATATCCTGGAAAAGATTCATGGCTTCCAGCAGTGCCACACTACCTGGTCATTGAGGGAAAAGTAATCTGATAACGCAGATAACGTTGTGATATTTCTTCATATAACAAAATCCCATAAATTTGCAATAAAACTGCAATATCTGTGTTCGATATTGATTAGCTATTTCTGTCTTCAGGTAAACATTTTCTGGGAAAGATGTGTCCATTTTCAAGGTAAAACATAATACCTAAGTAATCTAGAGGTATTTATAAGTGCTCATTGATTGAACAGAAGGAGAAAGCAGGAAAAACCCTACTGTGTTGAGTTAAAAACACACTGGCTCACATTTAACTTTCTATTTATATAAATGGAGACTGATGAGGGATACACTCACCTTTACCTGAAGGTCACATTCAGATTGGTTTTAACTGCAAAGGCAATGGGGTAATAAATATTAACTAAATGCAGCCTTTGCTTGCACTGGCAAAAATTTCACAGAGGAAAATGTTTTACATAGTTAAAATGTCAAATATCAAAGCATTGCAGGTTTTTTTTGTCCCTTTAAAGACTGCACACCTTAGGGCTTAATTTCAAGAGATAACTGGTTTATGTATTTCTAAATTTGCGTGGTGTGATTTTTCATTTGGCTCATTTTAAAAAGAACATAGCAAGAAAACATGGAGGACCAGAGAAAGAACTTGTTGTAGATTTACAGTTTCTCAGTCTGTAATATTTACTTCTTGATCTTATGGTACTTCAGATTAGATGAAGCATTTTCCTGTATATAATCTCTTAAGGTATTAAAAAATGCATTAGACTGCTGGCTCTGATTAATATTAGAACATTTTACTAAACTTGGATCAGTAATTTTCTGTTGTAAGTTGCTATTCACTGTTTTCCACATTGGATCAATTTTATGACCAAATTTCAAAATTTGGCTTTGATCAGAGAAAACAATTATGATTGCTTTTCCATGTAAACTTCTTCTACTTTCCTAAGAGTTTGTCCTGTGTTTCTCAGCCAGCCTCAGAATTAATAAAATTTGTTGTCTTTGAGTTTAGTTGTACTCCAAACTGATTTTATGCAGGCAGCTACAAAGGAGAGTTAGAAAAGAACAGCTTACAGAGGCTGAAGTGTCATCTAAATCTCAGGAGATAAAAAGTGTGTTTGTACACAGTAATTATATACAGGTTGGATACAATTGGAAATAATAAAAAAAAGTAGTATAAGGAAGAAAGCAAGGTCTTTTTCAAGATATACTTAATGTATAATAAATGCCATTTCAGTAAAGTGGAATTTCTTTTGCACATAAAAATCAGTTAGCCTCTATTTTCACTGGAAGTTCTAGAAAATGCTCAAAATGAGAATACCTCCATGAATTTTCATTGGGCTATGCTTTTGCTCTGTAGTTTTAAATAAAATGCAATGTTTGCTAAGCCATGGTTGTCTACAGAAGCACTGTAGACATCAGTAGAATAATTTCTCTTGATTTTGTTTGTATTCACAAATTCTGCATTTTATACACGATTCCAATGCAAATCAACCCCCCAAAATTCCCATATTCGACGCAATTGTGGTTGAGAAGTGGTAAACTTGCAGTTACACAGCTCAACCCGTATTTAGCAAGCTGGCTATGAATGAAACTTGATGTAAAGTATTGCTGACAGACAGGTCACAAGAGTTCAAAGTCCTGAAGTCTTCCCAATGAACATGTAGGTATCACATGTAGGTGTTTCCAGACCAGCCAGTAAGCATTATATAATACAGCAGGTTATCATATAATTCTTTTAATTTTCTCTTGCTGTTCAATTCATATTCAGAAATGGTGATTTGAACACTAAGTCATTCATTCATGAATGCCTGTCTACTTTATGTGAAGGAATCTTTTCCACTAGTTCTTTAATTTAGTGTACTTGAGAGTTTGTTTGGGTTTTTGCTCAGGGTTTTTTTTTTTTTAATGTTTCCTTTATGTTTTAATATTTCATTAGTTCTGTCTTTTTGGATATCGCCACTGGTGATCTCTCCTTTTCCATTTATTCATCTTAAATTCCAGGTCCCATGGTTTTTCATGTAGATGTTCAGATTCCTTCTTGGGAAAAAATAACCATCAGTACAGAATTTTGGCTGCTTTAAGGTTTCCTTCTTTCCCACTTAGTTTCTTTTCCTTTTTTTTATTGTTAGCACTTTTTTTTTTTTTTTTTTTTCCGTTCTGCTTTCTGATCTCACTTCTTGCCTCTTCCTAGCCATGTTTTTAATGGCATAATCAAAAATACACACTATCAGCCCCTGGCTGTACCATGGCTTCCTGATGCTTTTCCAGGATGAGGTGTCCCTCATTTACTTTTGTGGCAGTGCTTGTGTTTGCTCTCTCTCCCTTTCTTCAATATCTATATAGGAAACAGGCAGTTCCTTAAAACCTCATTTGAGAATGCACTCATTGTATAATGAACTGAAATGTCTGAAGTCGCCAGTGTAAAGAAACATTTGGAAATTACTTTGATGCTGAAATGTGTTTTCACAAATGGGTCAATTACAAATAACAGTGAGTCACATAGAGGATGATTTATTGACAGAAAGAAGACCTGTAAATGTTAATAAGTCTTCAAAAATACATTCTGCAGTTTCTTTTTCCAGATTGTGGTTTGCAAACTATTTTATCTTTCTCCAAAACTTTAAAAATTGTAAGTAATCTGTAAGGATGTGTCTGCCACAGCTTAGAATTCGTGTCTATATTCTGGGGAGTTTCCAAGGGATTTTCTTCTGCCAAAGTAGTGTAAAGTGGTTTAAAAGTCAAATATAGAGTTAAAGAATATAAGAATAAAAAAGAATCAAGGTTTTTTCTCTGTGTCCTCTGAATATCTTATAAATTTGATTTACCTGTACTCATGTATTTATCTTTTAAGTTCACCTCTTACCTGACCATTTAACTGACAGTTTAAGCACAAATTTATCCCTAATGACCTTCTGAATATCCTGCTGTATCCTCTCAATTCACAACCAGCCCCTTTTTGACTCAGACAATTCTTCTGTTTTTTTAAAGAACACAACAGTAATTACCAGTGTCAAATTCAGAGCACCTATTGAACCTGTTTTAACTGCGGTTTTTACCTTTGGGACTCTTCCCCTGAAATCACAGGCCCAGAATGGGTCAGGTGGGAAGGTGTCACAGTGGGCCATCTGGTGCCACCTCCCTGCTCAAGGAGAGTCATCCTAGAGCACATGGCACAGGATTGCATCCAGATGACTTTTGAATCACCCTAGAGAAGGAGAATCCACAACTTCTCTGGTCAACCTGTTCCAGTGCTCTCTTACCCCAGCAAAGTTTATCTTCGTGTTCAGACAGAATTTTGTGTTTCTCTTTCTGTCTGCTGCCTCTCATCCCATTGCTTGGTATCACCAGGTAGAACCCAGCTCCATCCTTTTGGCACCCTCCCTTCAGATGCATACACTGATAAATAGTTCATTACTATTATGGCTTGTGATGCCTTTGTGATAAAAAAAAAAAAATAGCCCCTTAGTGGTAGAGACAGACCTTTCAAATATTTATGGAGATTTTAATTTAACTTCACAAAAATGAGAGCTCCTTATGGAAATGTGTATTGGCAGAAATATTCATTACACATTGTTTCTTTGAGCTTGTTTCACACTTGTGGAAATACAAGGTACACTTAGGAGCAATCTCTGAAAAATCGAGCCCTTAAGTAGTTTCACGTATAAAGCCATTGTCAATTCTGTATTAATGTGATGTGTGTAATCCTTTTATTGTGTGCACTCAAGAAATAATCTCAGCAGCTGATGAAGATGTTGGTTAAGTAGTTGATTAGATTAGATGTGCTTATAAAAGAGGGAGAATTTACACTCAGCTCAGAAATATTAAAATAAATTATATTGTGAGTGATGTTTTCAAAGTCCAGGGGTAGAGTGTTTCGTAGACCAAATACACTTTGAGTGATGCAAATAGGAGCTGCTTACAGGGCTGAGAGCCGTGTCTATTTAGTAATTATATTTATATATGCGTCTATTTGTTAATCCATAAAGATGTGAATATGTAGTAAGCTTGTTTGTGACCATGTATTGTGCATTTGTATTGAAAGACTGATAATTCAGTGGATGTACTCTTTGGAATATTGTGTTTTTTCCTGGGCTTACACCTGTGCAAATTGTGTCACGATACCACCAGATGTACTACCCTGCTATCAGTAACAGCTAGAGGAAAATCTGTTTCTGGTTTTTTTTTTTTTTTTTTTCTTTTCTTTTCTTTTTTTTTTTTTTTTTTTTTTTTTTTTTTTTTTTTTTAAGAGGCCCAGTCATAAAATGGAGTGTGATTCCAGACAGACACTTGAACATGAAGGAATTAGATTTGTAAAAGCCTGGATGCTGGAAACGAGGATTGAACATGGCAAAATGGTATCAGCTAAAGCAGTGAAATATCTTTAAAGGGAGGATTATTAAGGAAAATATCTTCAAATAAATTAAACTCAGACACTGCTATATATTTGTGGCTGAGAAATACAAGAAAAATTGCTATTTTTGTTTATCAGAAAACATGATGTTTTTAAACAGAAATCTGAAGCAAAACATTAACTAAATATTCCTGAGGGTTTTTTTAATCTTTTATCTTTGGAGATTCAAAGACATAAGTAAGATTGTTCTCTTTTTTCCTCTATTTTTTATTTTTCATTTATTACAGACATTTTGCTTTATTATAAATTCTTTTTGTCATGAGCATTTTGCCCGCAGATGAATTGTTATGCAGCAGGAAATAAAAAATTCTAATAATGCTTTATTGTGCAAGGGGGTTCAATTTCTTCAGAGAATGATTGCATTTAATATAATCAATGGCAAGAGCTGAGCAAACCTGACCCAAATACATGGTGATTGCCCACTGAATGCTATTTCATATTATGTGTCTGTAGTGGCTGATCCTCTACGCTATGGAAATGATTCAGGCCAGCCTCTGTGGCAGGGCTCGACTGTAGATTTCTGCTGAATCCATAAACCAAAAAGAGATTGTTCCATAAAGTTCTTTTTACTAACAGTGCCATAGCTCAAGCTGGGATCTTGAGCAAAGAATGGCTGAGCAGTTGCACCCTTGCAATCTGAATTTCCCACCCCTCGAGCAAGAGTTCAGACCAGCAGTAATATAAATCTTGCATTCTTTCTCTTCCTCATCAGGTCCTTAATTTTCTCTAGGTGGGATATTTCCTTGCTTGACTCTAAGGTTGCACCTTCTGTTGAGGAGCTTATTTTCTATGGCTGGGACTTTTACTCCACTCACTAAAGTTTTAACAGATTAGATGAATGTTCTCAGCCTGTGGATGAGGCTTCAGAAATTTCAGCTGCTAACACCAAGCAAGTTCTGCTAAACAAGTTGTATATGGGTAGCACACAAAATTGCACAGCATGTAGAGGTAGAAATGGAGGATATTCACAGGACAGGGTGGATCAGAGGGCTGGTGATGTAATCCAAGTCGTTTTGCCTCCAGGTCAACAAGTCCTATCAGTCTTAGGTTGGTGGTGACCAAAATTTATTGCTACCCAAAGCTCAGTCAGTGACCTGTGTAAGATGAATTAGACAGCTTCTTACTGGGAAGGTGTTTGTATCACAGGAGTCCCTGTACCTGGCATCTTCCCTGATTGATAAAACCTTGTAATTGACACTCAATTATCAGAGAGATGAGGCTTTTATTCCTAAAGATTTCTTGTTTCTCCTTAACTTCACAGCAGATAAAGAAACCCCTGTATTCAGTATTTTGGTGTCCTGTGTGACCTCTGGGCCATGGTATTGCTCTCTTGGCTGCTTCAATGTTAGAGAAAAATGTGAATGTACACTTACAGCTTAAAACCTTTAATTCCTTCGGGAGGAAATTCCTTAAGGAGTTAGGAAGCTGCTTAGGGTCTGATCCTGCAGTATTTTGCTACTTCATATTATCCAGATCCCTTGTGCTCCTTCACAATCCTACAATGACTTCACAAATCTTTTCAGTTTCTTCATGTTTTCTCATATTTCCTTCAGAAACACCATTTTGAATATTCTCCTAAAGCTTGTTTAATGGGAGCTCTCTCCTTTTCTTCTTCCCTTTTCTCTTCCCAATTGTAAAATTTTAAGGTGATTTACTGAAGCCATTTGTGGCTGAATTACATATTCCTATGTTAAATTACAGTGAAGTACATGGAGAGACACCGTGGTAGGCTTCCTTTCAGGAAGGTGGTTACAGTGTTTGTCGTAAAGCACTATTTCTTCTTGCTCTTCCTTTTTACTTTTCCTTTGAAAAAACCATGACATCTTTTTTTCATTCACTCTAGCCCATATGTCCACTCATTCATGCCTGAAGCAAAACCTCTAGAATCTGGAGGATGTATGTGATAGGATCCTGAAAACTTATTTAGGTACGCAAATAAATGGTATCTGAATTTCAGAAATTTCAAGCTTCTGTATTTCCCAGCACTATTTAAAAACTGACTTTAAAATCCAGAGCAGCAAAGTACAGTAAATAATAATAACCGTAATGAGAATTTTTTAATGTTTATCCTTACAGAAGCATTGGGAATTTGTGTGTGCAATGGATATATGTGTTTCCTTCTGCACAGCAGTTTGCCAAGGAATGATGAAATCAAGATTATTTTAGAGTTTTCTGTTGTGTGTGCCACATCCTGAATCCATCTGTATTTATAACGTGGTGCTTTTACATCTGCATATTGACAGCTCAATGACATCTGCCTCAAGAGAACATTTATTGTTAATTTACAGAATCCTGATGCCACTAAGAGGAAGACCACTTTTGCAAAAAAATGAAGCAGTCTGTCACAATCCTCTATGTCCCTCCTGTGAGTACTGTTATATTGCTAGAAACCGTAGAATTTTAAAATAAATTATTGTATTTACTAGCATGCTGTCCAAAATTAGAAATGTAGTCAAGCTGATTTCAGTTGTTTGCCTAACCAGTGAATGCCTTCTGTGTGGTGCAGAAACAAGTAAGTCACTCACAATTACTCACCTGTGTTTCCTTTCTGTACACAGAAGGGATGATATTTCGTTAAATAAACTTTAGAATTGTTTTCAAATTAGAATTCTTGGCTTTTATCTAAAAAAATCACAGATGTTTGCAGAGATGGGTAAAAATAATCTATTTAATTTCAGATAGGGGTTTTCTTTCTGTGGATGTGTGTTAGAGGAGCTGAAAAGTCACGTACAAATAGAATGGAGAAGACAGGCTCCTACGTGTTTACTGTAATACTTCCTTCGCAAACAAGAAAAGTTTCTCTTAGAATTGTGTAATGCAGCATACTGTTAAATTTTTTGAACTGTTTTAGACTTCAGTTCTATTAGAATCCTAGGGATTTTTTTTTTGGTTTTTAATTTTTTTTTTTTTTTTTTGGTAAAAGGTTTTGGTATATTGACACTGGTTATGTCTCCTCTCCACCCATATTACTTGGAAATATTTTCTTACCAACTTACAAACTTTTTTCTTTTTTAAGGTAGCATGATTATTCCATCCTGTCTTTATCATTGGTAAAAATCCACATTACATTCCAACTAAGAGAACATTTGAATTGCTCCTGTAATTTTTAACCTAATGTTTGCAATTTTCAGTGGTTATGAGATGCATTCAGAATCCTTGGCTGAACCACAGATTGATGTCACTTATTTTCCTGGCACCAAACTTATGCCACTCTAAATGTTGAGGAGCCACAAGGGAAGACAGTGAACACTTAAGGTGTGTTAAAGGATGTAAATAGGGACGTGAACTGGAAAGAATGACTTGGAATTTAAGGTTCTGAATATAAAGGTTGTGAAAACATGCAAATGAACCAATTAACCTTTAACCATTAAAACCTCAATAAAGATTTTGTTTTGAATTTCTACCTTGAATTCTCACACTTGCTTCAACAGTAGTACTTCTCAAAACTGTTGACTACACACATGCTCAAGCTAACATATCCATTTTTTGGTCCACCAGGTACATTCTGCTAATTTTGGGATGGCTAGTAATTGCAAAGTAAGATGTACAGCCAAGCCTAATACATAAAGATCTTGATGTGGTTCACTAATGACCTAGTGTAGCTGGGTAAATCTCTTATATGCAATTTGACATGAAAGAATTTCCTTTATAATGAGCTAGAGAGGATTTGAAATAATTTCATCAATTCAGGTTAAGTTATTTTTAGTGAATAATTTTCTTTCTTCACACAGAATTTAATCCAGTATTAGTACATTACTGACAGGGACAAGCTGAAAGCTCCTTCCAAAGGAGAAACTCCTTTCATGATGATATTCCCCAGCCGCTCAAAATAGATTTGCTTATCATTTCCTGATGAAGGAAGACTGTTACTGCAAGAATTTTTCTCAGTTCTAAACATTCTCCTTCTCAGCAGACATCTGTTTTTCCTTATTGGGTACCACACTCCTCTATTCTCACAGTACAAACAAAAGTACAAGCTTTCAGTTCTTCTGATTCTTTTCCGTGTAACCAAGAACTTGCATAACTTTAGAATTCTGCCCAATGTGGGAGTGTTTGCTCTGTCTTCAGCATGGAATATTAATGTAGTGGAGTCATTACTCACCACAACTCATCTTTTTCACTGTGTTTCTTAAAGAGAATAGAAAACAGAAATAGTAAAAAATTATTGATTTTGTTGGTGCATACTGACAGGGACAGCCTGTGCTATTGGGGAATGCCAAATAATGGCCTGTTATTGCTCCCCAATTTGCTTTCATCAGAGCTTTCTGTGTGTTTTATAAAATTTTAAACTTTAAACATGGCATTATGATACTGTACCAAAGAGGAAAAAAAAAGGCATCAGGATTTAGATGGGTTTCATTTATGCAGCTCTCAGGATACCAGCAGTTCAAATATTGGAATTTAAATAATTAAAAAATAGGCAGACAAATGAGCCACAATAATTTGGAAATCCAGGCAGCATTTTTCCGGGATTTGTTATCTCACAAATTTCCAGTGCTGGAAAAATCTTAAAATGGTATTGCTGGAGTGAGAGAATTCTCAAACTGCCAAAGCTATATTACACATCTCTCTGGCTCTTATCATACTAATTATTTACACCAAAAACAATATCCCAAGCCCTGTAAAGGTAATGGAGAATATTTCTCATGGAATACTCTGAGGAGCTGACCTACGTAATGTAGCTTAAAGCAATGTAGCTGGAGTAGCTTTTCTCCATCTTTATTGCCAGTGGTACCACTCCACAGAAGTGCTTGAGATATTTGGAGGCACAATTGAAAAGGACAAAAATGTTTAAACACCTAACCACTAAAAAAGCCCTGAGTCTTCTGCAACAAGGCACCCACGAGATAGATGGTAAGTTCTTAAATACCATTGTTCCATAACTTTTCAAATTTGTATTTGATGGGATAGAGCTAAGAAAAAAAAAAAAAAGAAAGCTTTAATAAATAAGAACTTTTGAAAATGGAAAACGTATTTGGTAATTCTGACTACTGATTTTGAGAGCAGATATAAAACTTACTTCCTGTATACGCTGAAAAGATGTAACCTACAGGTCTCAGCAAAACACTGAATGCTAACTACCAAATAAAAACCATTCTGCAATGTATCATTGCATTGTTCAGCAATAAAGTGTCTTAAATGCACTAGTAATTGGTAACTTCTTTTTATTGCAACCTAATAAGGTTAGTGCTTAGCTACTACAGCTCTTCCTACTACAAAATCATTCTCAACAATCACAGCTGTGCAAAATTCATAGTACAGAATTATTTGTGAAGTACATTTAATCAGCATACTCAAATTGGGAACAAAGATCTGCAGCCATGAAAACATGTTTTGAAATGCTCTTGAAAGCAGAACACTGATGAAAACCATGTATCTTTTGTTTCTAATAGAAAAGAAAAAAAGAAAGAAAATAAAAGGAAAAGAAAAGAAAAGAAAAGGAGAAAAATCTGTATGAAGGTAATCGCATGTAATTTATAAGGTAACTAAATAAAACCTAGCACAGCACAGCTCTTAGGTGAAAAGTATTCTAATCAGGACTTGGTTTGGAAAAGCCCATTTTGGGTTTGTCTTGCTTCAATCATCTGGAACATGTTTCTTTGAAGTTCTGAGCATACCTGACTTGATTGTAAAGACTTTTGTTATATAAAGCACCACAAAAAAAAAAATACAACAAAAAAAAAAAAAAAAAAAAAGCAGCACACAAATTTCTTAGTACAGCAGCTTCCAAAGGTGTCAATACTAGGTTCTGGTGTTGTGAGGTTGGAAGAGAAGATATTTTATCACAAAATCTGTGCTAAGTCTCAAGGAACTTGTGTCATCGTCCCTTTTATTTTAATAAGAACTGTTATAACCATGTAAAATATAGAGTAATTAACTGTCACACAGAATTAATAATGCCTTATAAAATTTAAATATCTGAGATGTTTATTCCCTTTTTATTTCCTGAAAAGCATTGTGACTGGCAATACTCAAAACAAGCTGTTGGAGTGTTTTCCTGACAGTGACAATCTTCGTTGCTGTGGTGACTGTCTTTAAAAGTTGAGAATGGAACATTTCAGGCACATGCACATTAGTTAAAAAAAAAAAAAGAAAATTGCACTTTCAATTGCTCATTTGCTTGCACATTTGTCTTTTGTGGCTAAAGCTGTAAAAACCTCATGTCAGGGCTGATGGTGGATGTGCAGGGGTGGCAGGAGAGAGAACAGCCTGTGACATTTTCACACATGCAAGGCAGATGCAGCCACAACACCTGTGAGAATCACAGCATGCACTGGTCCACAGTGACAGCACTGAGTGAGCACTTCCTGCTTTAGAGGTGACATTTAGGGTGAACTGCTCTTTGCCCATCAACCTTTGAGTTCTTCCAGGGTGAGAAATACAGCAGGGCATTCAGCAGACCTTGCAGCCCTTCAGGATGGTAAATCAAGGTTCAATTTTCTCTGCAGAGCTGGTGCTTGGTTGGTCTGTGCCTTCTCCCTGCCATTTTCAGTCTGCAGGGGAAATATGTGTGAGCATGTGAATGAGACAGAGCATACACAAAGCGTGCTGGAGGCAGAACTTTTGAGTTTAAACTGTGAGTTCAGAGTGGGAGCTCGGGTGTGCTGGTTGCAGCATCAGCAGCTGCAGCTCTCTTCTGTTAAGTTTATAAGCAAGTACCACTCATTACATCATTAAAAGATCCCAAAGGGTCTCTCACTCCATGGTGGTGTGCTAGATACTGTGTGTTTGAATGGATGAGATCCTTTTAACCCCTCTGTAGCTGCCTTTTTTTGGTCTGTTTGTTGTTTGGGGCTCTTTGTTTAGTTTTTGGTTCTTCTCACTTCATCCGTCTTTCAAGAACACAGTTGGGTTTCCAGCATGAATGCCAATTTGTTTGAGGATTTTTCAGGTGATCCAGCAAAAGAAGACTAAAAATTTTTGTTCATTCTGTATTTCTTTCATCTGGATTTAACACAGTGGTATTCTTTTTTCTTTTTTTTTCCTGAATTTTTAAAATGGAAAGCAAGTACAAGTTACAGCTAATATTTGCTAATACCTTGGAAGAAATTGCAAGGTAAAAAAATAATTAATCTGCTTGAAAAATTAAATGCCTGGCCTGTTGAGTGTGGAGAGATCCATATTCTTCTGCTTCTTTTTTTTTTAAAGCACTGAAGAGTATGAAGAACTGCACTGTTTTTTATGGCCCTTGAGAGATACTGGCACGTTATGGAAAAATTAACAGATTTTATGGGAGCCAGCTCTGCCTAGTGGATATGATGATTCTGCAGAATCTACGGTCATAACTTTACCCACCTGTATATCTCATGAATTTCTTTAAAAAAAAACAAAAAACCAAATGCTCACAGTTACAAATTGGAATGTTTCATTTTTTGAAGGGGCAAAACCGAGTCAGAACAATTCTGAGAGTCTCCAGCTTCGAGAAGTTAAAACACTGCCTTTGAAGCAGTTTTGCTCAGCAGTGATCCTTTAAATTTGGAGCAGACACAGAAGCTGTGGGTAACAAAGGCTCAGGAGTCTGAAGCTCAGTGCCTGATGGATGCAGCCCTGTGGATGGGGCTGTAACAAAAACCAGTGAGCCCTGGTGGCCCCTGCAGAGCATTTCCATTCTCAGCTCCCTGTTCTCCATTGCCCCTGGGAGTTACAGGACAGCAGCGCCAAGGCAGGTCAGAGGAGAGCTCATTTCTCTCCACAACCACCCAAAAGGAGGCTCCCAGCTAAAGAGCAATTGGACAGAATGGCCTCAGATTGCTCCAGGGGAGGTTCAGATGATAGGAAAAAAATTCCTTCACAAAAAGGCTGACCTAGCATTGACACAGGCTGTCCAGGGAAGGGGTGGAGTCACTGTCCCTGGAGGTGTTGAATAGACCTGCAGATGTGGTGCTCATGGACATGGTTCAGCTGTGAATTTGGCAGTGCTGAGTTACTCCTTGGACTCTTGGAGGTCTTTTCCAACCTTAATGATTCCTTGATTCCACGATTCTACCTGGGCATGAGGGCAATAGTCAGGACTGAAGGTGTTTTTTACGGATTACTTTAGCAAAACTGACATCCACTGCACAAACACTTTTAGACTGAACAGGAGTAAAGTAGCCAAAAATGCTGAGGGAGAGGGAAGGGAGTTGAGTTAGACAGCTCCTGACCTTCCAACAGCTGCAGCACTTTGGTTGAGCTTTGATACTATTTGAGGGCTTTATTCTGAGTCTTCAGTTGCTAAAAATTGGTCAGTCCACAGAAGCAAGGATTACAGCTCTGTTTTTTTCCCCAACTTTCTGCTCTTGGTGACAAAAGAACTGAGTGGATTGTTTTAAAGGTAATCCCTGAGCACTTATCTTTGGCCTCCAGATTTCACAGGCTGCTGCTGAGTAAGCAAGCAGCCTGGACGTGTAAACCAAATTCATTAGGAGTTCTGACAGGCTGCACTTCAGCTCTGACCCCGTGATTAACAGGAGAAAGGAGAGGGCTGGTGTGCAGGGTGAGGTTTTAATCTCCACCCAGGAGCTGATGGAGAAAATCCTATTAGAAAGAAGAGGATCTGGGCACATGGGTTTCACATGTGGTTTTGATCTTGTTCCTATTAAATAATTTGTGGGAATGACATCAAAACACAAAGCTGGCAAATTTAAAAGAAAATTATGTGTCACACTACATTTAAGAAAAAAATTGTGTTCAGAGTATTTTTTATTTTACTTTAAAATTGCTTAGATATAATTTTAGAAGGATCTAGGTTTATTGGGGATTAATAATTCAAATCCTTCTCTCCTATATTTAACCTTCTTTACCACTGTTTTTTTTTTTTTGAAAAGTGGTAAAATGCTCTGTCACCAGTTGTGGGGGCAAATGCAGTTGCTACTATTGCTGTGTTTTTAGCCTCTGACAAAGAGGGAATTTTTTCTTCAGTTTTATTAAGTAATTTTTTTTTGGAAGGAAGCATTTAAGACAACACAGGAAATGGTACCAGTAAAAAGTCAATAAACAATCTGAGGATTGCAGGATGCTTTTGCCTTTGTCTCAAACCATGGGTAAGCTTCAAGAGTGTTTCAATTCTGTAGCTAAGACCAAAAGTCTGAGTCCTCCTCTGATATCTACATATTTGCCAGATATTTTCCCTATTAGTAACAGTAGCAGTTTAATAGTAGGAAATCTGCTGCATAATTACCCTATGACCTTAATTTTGAACAGTTAATTATGAAATATGGGCTTTTTTTGTTTGTTTATTTTGGGTTTTTTTCCCCCTCTATGTGGCAAAGTGTTGTTATAATGAGTTTAATTAAGCGAAAATGGATGTTGGCCTGCAATGTTACAAGAGGTTGCTATGTGCCAATAAATCATAATTAAATGTATTTAGTGTAATAGAAGGTGTCATTCACAATCTTGTTGCTTGTAAAAAGTGTTAATCATTTTCTTAAATGACAAGCCCTTCCAATTATAAAGAAAATGAACCAAAAGCTCAGTTTTGCAAGCCAACAGCAAGGTAATGTTTACATTACAAAGAATATCAGTGTTTTATTCATGAGCAGTTACTTAACATGGTATGTGATGATATCTGGGGTGCCTGGAGAGATTTGAATGCGTGGGTTTTTTTTTTTTTTAAAAAACAACTGCTGATTTGCTGATTGTTTTGGTGAAATGCAGTTATGGTGAGGGGCAGGGACATCTGCTGAAATGTGGAGAAGAATCCCCAAAGAAAGCTTTGTGGCTTAACTGTACGGGAAAAAGCAGTTTGAATACGGACTTTGTGAAATCTGCTCCTTGTGAGTGAAGAACTGAGACTGTTGGGGCTCAGATGTGTAATTTAGAATCACACAGCGAGCACATGAACATAAAACTGTGGGTTTATTCAGGTGAGTGAGTACCACACTGCTGCAGCTCCACTGAACCATTATTTTAAAAAGGAATGTTTTGTTGTGGGCCGTTTGAGGGACAGTCTGTGCTTACACATCTGCGTTTAAATTAGGTTTTTGCACACAAAGAAATGTTAATATAGAAGTGCCTGTCCTGCCTGTAAATATGAAGAAGCTTTTAGGAGGAGAATGAACTTTTCTGTGTGTTTGGAGAACATGTAGCATGTTAGTGCAATGAAGGACAGTAGCCCCTGCATACCAGATTTTAATTTTTTTCTGTGGAGGTCACTATGCTATAGTTCCTTGCCCCTCACCACCACTCCTATGCTCTTTTCTGAGTCTCAAATGGCTTATTGTTAGAGCCAAAAAAACAAGGAGGGGCTCAGCTCTTCTTTCATGGCAGCTGGTCAGAACAGTGTCAGCTTCTCACATGGCATTGATTTAAAATTAAACTTTGAGGGCCTGCATTAACAGAGGAGAAATTCCGCATGTGCCAGTGAGAGGGAAATGGAAGAAAGATATGAAAGTTCGATATTGTAACTTTTGGATTCTTTTGAGCCCTGTCTACATACAAGGTAGAAGAAAGATTTCCATGTGGAACACTGCCATTATTGAATTAAACTTGTCAAACTAGGACTATTTTATTTTTTTCTCCATTTGTTTGTCTCAGTTCCCCCAGTGGTCACAATAGACAATTCTGGGAGACAGGGATTAGAAGCAGCTGCAGGCCTGTGATCTGAAGGGCACAGTAGGAGTATAAAGAATTTAAATATAATTCATTTTCCTTTCCTTTGCTCCTTTTTCCGCTGCCTTCCCCATGCCATTCCGCATGGGAATCAATCAGGCATTCAGAGCCGTGGACAATGACCCCCTACCTTTCACAGCTCATATCCAAAAATCCTTTGGCAAAGCAGACCTGGACTCCAGCTAGCTCAGCACTGCTGGAAGTCACATTCTGCACTGTTGGACGTTGGGATTCATGAATCACAGGCTTGCACTGTACACCGAGCACCTTCAATCATTTGTCAGAAACATTGGCTGATCACTGTCTGAGCACTACACACTTCCACTTTTGTTTTAATGCCTTTTCAGCTTTCACAATGAGCCTGGGGAACCTCGCTGGAATGAAGTCCCTTTCTGATTAAAATGTCTTGTCTTTAAATCCAGCTCTGCAGCAGGGATGCCAGCCCGAAGGGCACGGCACGGCCAGGGTACACTTCTGGTGATTGATACAACTTCACTTCCTCGATGATCATCCTGAATAAATCTCAGAATTTCCTGACGTGATCTAGATGCCCTATACATCCATATAAATCTTCAGCCAGGAGAAAATTAGCCAAGTCCAGACATTGATCCTGTGAGGTAAATTGTACCTCGGCAGCAGGGGATCCATTGATAAACAATGAAGCGATGCAGATAACTTACCAGCTTACTTTTAATCAATGCAGCTTCTCACAATGTATTATTCCAGCAATGGGTCTAAATCACCACGCACTATAAGAGTTGTTTTCAAAACCTTTTAATCTAATTGGAAAATCTTCCTTTCTACTGGTAATAAATACTCACTAAACTGTCTGCACCTAATTGAGCTGTAGTAATTTATGGGAGCTCCCCACTGCTTTTTCTGCCTTTAATCAGACAGACTGCTTTATGTCTTTAACTAATGAAACCTAAGACTTCGCCAAGCAGATTTGATCAAATGTCACTGCTGAATAAATCTTCATTAACACTGACACATCCCACAGCCTCTCCATGTCCCTCTTCATCATTAACTCAGAGCAACATCATCATAGAAAGGTGATGGCCGCTACTTTATTTACATGTATAATCAGGCAGTAGTCAACAATGTCATGCCAAACAAGAACTTAAAAAGAAAATTTATTGTAGATTTTTGTCAGGACATGATGATAGTAACTGTAAAAAACTGTATTTTTTCCTAGAAAGGAGGTCTCAGTCCTAGACGTGCTAGAAATGCCACCAGCTGCCACGTACGTTTCTAGAAAGCCTTCCCTGCTGTAAAACAGTTCAGATTTGTCCTTATCCTTGATAAATAAGAATTCTTCCCACCTCACAATACTTTGCTGGAGTATTCAAGCTGGCTTAGGTAAGTGTACATCTGCTTCCCAGAGGAGTATCAGGCAAAGTTATTGGGGCATGTAAAGTGACAAAACTGTGGAGGAAAAATGCTTTTTGGATTTTCCCTAATGGCTTGCATGGCTTTTTACACATAAAGCATCAGAGGTGCTAAAGGAAATGTTGAGAATACCAGCTGTAGTTATTTCAGGGTGCTCAGCATTAATTTTCCTTATGAAGTTGATTTTGTACTGTCTTTCGCTGTTAAGTCAGTTCAGAGAATGAATGCTTTGGAAAGTCTTTGTGCTGCTCATCAAATATTTAGTAAGCGGTAAAAGACAAAAAAAAAAGGTTTGGAATGTGAATGCTGGTACTTTTATGGGAATTGGAATGAGTACTGAAAGATGAATTCGGAAATGCATATGGAAATGGAGTTGGGAGCAGGGACTGTGATGGCAAAGACATTAATTGCTAAACTGAACAAAAAGGAGTCAAGAAGCAGCTCAGAGTGGCCAGTGATAAGGTCAGATAGATGGAAAAAGAAGACAATTTTGACAGTGGAGTTTATGAAGAGTCTGGTGTCTGGCAGGTAATGAAGGCAGGAGAGACTGACCAGAGTCACATCTGACCTGGCTCGGCATTTTCCTTGAAAAGCTTCCTGAGCTGTGATTTTGCACAGGGCACGCATTGATGGAATTGGTCCTGCTAAACTCAGCAGATATTTTCTGTCTTCAGTACCTCCTGGCAATACATATGTGTATATGGATTTGGATTTAGATTTTCTTTAGGCCTTTGTTAGCTATTTGCAACTTTTAAAACTATTAATCCACGAGTAATTTTTAGTAAGGTTAATAATACTTTCTGAAATGTCTTTAGCAATCACTGTCTGGCCTTCCATCTTAGACAAACCACTTAAAGTCAGTCATAGATGACTTCAGAAAATAGCTGGAGCCTGGATGAAATCTTTTCAAGGGCAGACTTTAGCTAAATATAGTGCTGTTTCCTTGCATTCCTGAGGGATTTATATTGGGTTGCTTGAACACTGGAAGATAAAAGGAAGAATTGTAGTAGATGATTTATATTAGGTGCATTACTTAAAGTCTGTATGTCTTTAATCAAGAGAAACAATATCAGTTCTGTTGTACAAAAGGACTCTGATTGTGTAAGAAACATTGTTTGAAAGGTGAAGATGAAAGTACAGTTGGTGAGCAACCTTGGAAATCCAGGAAAAGGTGGAGATTTTTGAGATACCTTCTAGGCTGTGGTTGTCTGACACATGTAGAATATTCAGAAGGGCTTGGTATCTTTCATGCAGATTCCAGAAATGATTTTAATAAGGAAATAATTTTGTTGCAGATAGAGTATGTTGGGTTGTTGAAAGCACTGTTGGCTGGTGTTATATTTTAGCCTAATTTTTGGCATCTCTCACTGGCTAATGTTTCATGTTACCAATAAAGGCTATGAGTGGATCTTCTCATCAGTACTGAGAAGGAATAACTATGTGACCTGTCAAAAAAAACCCAAAAACCAACACTTCCAGACCTGCTGAGCTCTTATGTAGCAACTGTAGAAGTCCTAAAATATTTAATGACAGTGATTAGTCATGCTTCCTGTATAATTTGTCTATCAGAGAGGATACTTGGTGTAATAACTCACTCTGTAGCCCTAAGTTACACCTATTCCACTGTAAGAAATGATCTTGTTGTCTTTTGGCTGGCCTTAGAGTTAGGAGACAGATGCAGTTAAAGGAATGAAAGGTTTTACCTTGGTATTTTAATAGGATCTGGGGTGCACAGCTCTTCAAGGTGGAAGACGCCGAGATGCACCTGCATATAACACATATAAAATTTTTATAGACCAAATTAGCATATCTATCTGGAATCCCCCAATAAGAAACTTAACAAATGAAATAATGTCCCCCTATTCTAAAGAGCTCCCTCCCAAGATGAGGCCAGAGTTCAGTTTACACGATATGTTCTAAAGAGAAGGTTTCAGCCATGCCTTGAGATAGCATAGGGCTCACTGGCATCTTACTGAGGATGTTTGTTCTTCTGCCTAGCAGAACCCCAAAACTAAGCTAGACTATCAGACTACAAAAACTACAAGTGTGTAGGCTAAGAGTACAAGGGATACTTAAAGGGTACAGCAAATATCTAAAAGGGTATATAAAATATATTAAATTGTATATAAAAGGAAAATGCAAAAATCATCAGGCCTCAATAAAAAGTTATCTTTGGATTCCTGGTATGTACATACATTCCAGTAAAAAAATGCTTATGTACTTTCTAAGAAACAGACATCGCAACAGACATTGCTGAATTTTAGTCATACATAATTTATATTTCTAGGCTGTTATATCAGCATATCCAATAAAAGTGTATGTGATCCATTTGGACCAATTACCTGCCAGGCACTGCTTTCTTCTTGATTTCTTTTTTAGTGCTTTAGCCCAGTGAATGTGAAAACCTGCTCAGCTTGAGTATGCACACAAACAGAACCAGCAGATTAGAGCATGTTTTACAGCTCGTGTTGTGTTTCTGGAAACCCAGAACTTGTAGGTCAATGACACTGTTTTATTTCTTTTCCAATGAAGAGAGAAAAAGATGAACTACAAGATGATCAAAAAGCATTTTCCCACCACTGCCCCTTGATATACTATTCTCTGTAATATAAATGCTGTAATAAATCATACTTTCTGTTTGTTCCATGTCTTGGGGTCAGTGTTCAGCACACTCAATGGAACCAGCATTTTTTCAGATTGTTCCAATGAAAGCCTGTGAATATGCTCCAGCCAGCTTATCTGATTATTTGTTCTGCTCAGCTAAGCAAACCATGCAAGTGTGCCTAAACTAAATTACCTGCTGCAACTCTATACTGGTGTCATTCCAGTAGAGACTCTTCCATCTGTTTCATTTTATTTCCTTTCTTGTATCTTTTTCCCAGTCATTGTTCATTAAAAGACATTGAAAACAAAAATAGCCATAAAAAGACATACAACTGCTTCCAGCAAGCATCTCTGATCTTAATGCCAAAATGCAAATTCAAAGAATTTTGTTTCCTGACCTAAAGTGAATTTATTAAAACAGGCAGTATTTTTTGTCTTCTAATTAATAGAATGAAAAGATTACTAATTTCAGACACAGACATCTGTCAGATCTTTTTTCTAGTTTTTATGTAAGTGGACATGAGATGTTACCAAAGTTATGCTTTTTTTCAAGAATAATTGTAGTCAGAAGTTCACTACCTTAATCAGACTAACCACTGAGAAGAAACTGTGGGCACATTTCTTGGATAGAAGAGATGTATGGTGTGACTGGGAAGCTTGGAAAGAAGGAGCAACAAATTTCAAAAAGCATTTTACAGCTTGTAAAGACTTAAAATATTTTTTTTCATTTGAGTTTGTGAACCTGTGCTAAATCTTTTGGGGGATTGAATATGTAGAGAGATTCTTAACTTGACTGCGATACTGAGGGCTTAAAGAGCTTCAAATGTACTGTTTTCAGACCATCCCCTTGGAGAGAAGAGCTTAGAAGGAAGTATTCTGAAAATTATGAAAGAACAATCCTCTTTGATAAGGCATGTCATCAACCCAATATCATTCAGGTAGCTGGATGAAAATTGGAAGAACATTTTTGCGTTGTTTTGCACACCTCAATTTTTCCTGTGGTTACATCATGCTCCCAGCTCATCCTTTCATACTTTGCTTTCCATGATGGTCTGAAAAAAAGGAAACTCAGTTTCAAAGGCTCCAGGATGATGATATCCTTGTTTTCCCAGGCAAAACAGTCTCATTTGGTTAAGTCTTCCTTGCCAGTGAATGTCTAAAATAAATTTTAGTGAATTAGGGAAAAGTTTTTTATTTAAAACCTTCCCTCGGTTGCAAAAACATGAATGAAATCTGTGGATGAGATGGTGCCTACCTGGAGAAATGGATGTGTCTGTCTGATTAAGCAGAAATATTAAACCCATTTCATGAAATTGTCATTTCTCAGGATAAAATGCAGGTTAATGTGCTTAGCCTGCATCTAAAAAAATTGTGGTTTAAGCCCGGCTGGCAACTGGGTAACAGACAGCCACTCACTCACCACTCCGCATCCTCCCTCCTGCCTCTTGTGTGATAGAGAGGAGAATTAGAAAAAGGTAAATCCCATGGCTTGAGAACAGTTTAATAACGGAAATAAATTAAAATAATAATAATGAAAAAGGTGAGGAATGCATAAACACAAGAAAAACAAGTGATGCACAATGTAATAACTCACCACACTCTGACTGGGGCAACTCCGAGCAGCTCTCTCCAGTTTATGTACTGGACACGATTTGCTGTGTTCTGGAATATTCCTTTGGCCACTTTGGATCTGCTGTCATGGCTGTGCTCTCTCCCAGCTGCCTGTGCTCCTTCTCACTGCCAGAGCAAGGGGAACTGAAAAGTCCTTGATTTAGATTAATACTACTGAAGCAGCAGCTAAAATATCAGTGTGTTGCCATTATTATGTTCACACTAAACCTAAAGCACAACATTGCACCAGATACTAGGAATAACATTAACTCTATCACAGTTGAAACTAGGACATAACTGCATGAAGATAATTTGCCTCTTTTGTTTTTTCCTGAAAAAATTGACAACTTCTAGAATTGCAGGATTACTTCTTTTACACAGGAGCAGAATGAAAAATGAATTCAATAATGTTATCAGATTTGAAGCAAAATTCACGTACTTAGTATCTATCAAACACATTTCCCTTTTCAAGGATATTTCTAGTAGGACTTTAGAAAAAACATGATGTATGTTTATTAACCAATGTTATGCTGGTCTGTTTTGCACAATCAGAGATAACTTTCAAAATTATTCATCCTTGTGAGCTCTCATGAGCAATGCTTGTTTTGTCATGAGGCAGAGAGAGAGAAATTAACTGCTAAGCTTGGACCTAAGTCTAAATGATTTCAAGAGGTTAGTCATTAACTGTTGGTGAAATGGTTTGGTACAATGACAAATATTTGTTTGAACATCTAAACCTGGATTTCAAATTATTTGTATTGCACACAGTGGCTTGAGATGCATTTGAAGCCAGATAAAAGCATAATAACCAGTGGTAATTTCAACATAAATTTTTATGTGGTACAATTTGTATGATGAGTGACCTCTGAAAAAGTGATAAAGTTGCTTTTAGTTCAGGTTTCAAAGCCTAAACACATTTTATCAATTTTTCCCAAATAAGCTGAATCTTTTAATAATGTCAAGTGTTCTTAGGTAATAGGCCTTTTCAGAATATTTTTGGCAACTGTTTCATAGTTAATTGGACATGTGATAAACAGATTTTATCTTCCTCTGTTTTGATCTTTCTTATTTTCTTTCTCAAATTTATGGGTCCTCTCTCAGGGTAACAAATTTTGTTCTGAGATTCTCATGAATGATGAAATAATAAATTCTTTTTTTAAAGGACTTTTTAATAAGTTTTGAATTTAAAATTTTAACAGATAGACCTACTAGTGTTTTAGAAGGCATTTTGTGTTATTTTCTGATGCTGTGCTCTATACTTACTGTCTTAACCCTAATTATTAAATTTCTGTAAGGAAGACACTTGTCATAGTAAATCTTATATTTATTATTAGAATGGGAAGAGGATATGTCTTTTCACTTTGCTTTCCTCAGTAAAGTGTATATTATTCCCAAAACAATGCCATTTTCAGAGCAGAAAACATGAGTAACTGTTTTTCACACTAATATAATTACAGGGGGTAATAAGACACCTCCCTGCAGAATCTAACTTTTCAAAATCAATCTTTCTTTTTCTTTTTTTTTTTTTTTTTTTTTTTTTTTTAGCTCAATAAACTGGAAAAAATGTTTACTGCACCATTTTACAATTGCGCTTTATAAATACTGTTTGACTTCTAAAATGAATTTTTGTTTCTATTTCAAAGCTGATTAATTTGCTTGTAATGTAGTTTTCTCCCTATTGCATCATATTCAGAGACTTGTGCAGCAAAAGGCCCTCCTGTGATTAGTAAGCATGAGTGATATCTTTCAGCAGGAGAAAGAAAAAAGTGATATCTTTCTTTCAGCAGGAGAAAGAAACCCAGCTGCCAACTTTTCAGTGGGATGATTACACTTCAGAGAGCATCGGTCCATGGTCGATGTGTTTTCTAAGGCAACATCATCTGCATAGGTAAATATGAAATCAACATTTAAATCAAGGAAAAGATTGAACAGAAGATAGAGTGATGATATGATTGACAGATAGAAAAGCATTTTCCCAGTGAAAATTATTGGTGTTCGGTTTGCCAGGGAAAATTCGTAATAAACTGGAAATTGCAGGTGGGCCAGTCTGATTGAGAGGTAGCACATCCCTCTTGCAGCAAGAGCGGCACAGTCTGCTGAAAGGGCACTCTGCTGACTGCATAAACAATGCATTTGCTGTCCTTGGTGCTTAGGTGGAGGCTCAAGGTGCAATATGTCTCAAATATCTTTATGTCTCTAAATAACAAATACCCTCCCTCTGGTTAATTGCCTTTGTAGTCAATGGGCAGAAACGGGCACTTCCAGCCAGTGATTCACCTGACAGATTATCCTTGAATGAGACAAATCGTGCCTCAGGTGTGCCTCTCTCAGTGTCAAATTTTGGCTGAGATGAATCTTGCCCAAATGCCTTCTGTGAATATGAAACTTTGTCATTCTTGGGTGACTGGAATCAGAGCTGGGTTGGTGAACAAATCCTCCAGCCTAGCTGGGTCCCTAAGGCTGCTACTGAAAGAACAGTGCCCTGAGTGATCTTAACCTCTGTGAGGTGCCAGAGCTTGAGCTCCTATGCCCTAAAGGGCTCTCTTTGCTTTTTTATGAAATGTGTAAGAGAATCAGTGTCTTTTGTATCTACAAACCAATTGAGACTTGCCATACTTGTGGATATCAATATCCTCTGTATATAGGTGCACTTAAAGAGACATAGTGCCAAAGAAAATCATGTCTATAATAAAAATATAGATGAGAACATAAATATAAAATTGAAAATATATTACTAGGTAAGTGGAAGGCTTCAATTTTCATGCTCCCGCATTATCATTAAAATCCTATCCAGTTGTTCTTTCCTGAAACTTGGTTATGGTGTTATATTTAAAGATTTATGGACTGGGTTTCATACAAATATAGTACATCATTATCTGTGACTTAAAGACAGACTATGGCAGAACTTAATCTGTCATTTATGCCTTGAAAATAAAAGATCTTTCTATATTTATATTCGCTTGAGTTTATGGTGTCATGAACACATGAATTTGAAAAAAGCAGGGTGCAATAATATTTTTTGAAAATCAGAGGATCCCCTGAAGCCAAATGTCAGTGATGAGTTGCTCTTTGGGAATTACAAGGATTTGCAATCAGGTATATTTTTTTCCCTGAATCCCTGTGTGTCAATTCAAAATCCCTGTGTTTCAGTTCCTGGGGATACCCAGGTGTCATAAAGGGATAGCTCTTCACTACTATTTACAAACTTCACAAAATACAGTAGTGGCTGGGAATCCTTTTCCTCTACATAAAATGTGGCTGAGTTGTAAAATGTGGAGAGAAGGTGACGTTTTTGTTCCATATGAATTCCCACAGCAACTAAGCATAATGGGTTCTGATCCACAGCTCAGATTGATAAGATGACAGCATGGGAAATGTACTGGCTGATCCCCCTATGTGTTGAGTTTCTGCCTTCTGACTTCTTTTCTTTTTCCTCAGGGGCTTTATATTTTTTTCATGATGGCAGTTTTCTCTTTAGTTGCTCTTGCAACCAACATGTGTTGCCTAGACACCTTGCTGACGTGTTGGTGCAATAATAACAGGTCTAAAACTTTTTACAATAAAGGGTGTTTGGGGTTGGGCAGTGGATCTTAACAGGACTGGGCCCTAAAGAGCACAAAACTGAACTTATCCCAGGTTACAGCCAGTGCTGAAGAAGATGCCCACAATGCAGAAAATAACTGGGCTGTCACGTAAGGAAGGCTTCTGTGGGGGCTCAGATTATTTGTAATTTGGTTGAGTGGTCTTTCCTGGAGAAACTGCCAAAGAAGAAACCAGATTGTGTTGGATGTGATCGTGTCATGTTTTGAAATGCTGGACAATTTTCAGCTGATCAGTTTTTATCTTGATTTGAATTAATGTCATAAAGCACATCCAGGCAGTTCTATTCCCTCACTCCTTTCTTCTTCCAGCTCCAGCCTCAAGATATCCTCAACCGCTGATTCTCAGCTTATGGATTAGGGCCTGAAATACTGAACTGTATCTCTCAGATAAAAATAGCAGTCCTCTGTCATTTACCAGCTTGGCAGGTCTCCCGGCCAGCCTTGCACAGATTGCTCTTCCTGCCTGTGCTCTGAGTGTGTCTCCTGCAGTAATGGCATCACGGCACCCTTGGCACGGCTGCACTTGGCTGCTCCCAAGAAATGCTTTTCCTGGCAGTGCGTGATGTGAATCAGAAACACTCTGTCCTACATTAGGGCTGGCATGGCAGGCCACCATTTCACTGATCCTCTGCTTCAATCACCCCTCTGCCTCCTTCCTCTTCACTTTACCGTAGTTTCTTGTTCCCTAGCATTGGAGGATGGGCCCACTGCCCCCAGCCATAGATTTCCCTTCTTTCCAGGACTACATAGGCACACAAACATGGCAGTCTTCTGGCACACATGCAATCATCAGATTCTTTACCAAACAGGTTTATCAAAATGACCATAACCACTACCACCACCTCCTTGAATTTTGCCCTCTCTTGTAATTTCCCCTCTCTTTGTTCATAGCTCCCTGTCACCAGTCATTACTGCTGTCACAGCACGAGCCCAAACCTTGACATCGTGGTTATTACAGATGATAACTAGCAACAGCACCAGCTGCAGAAAGCTATAGCTCCTTCACTGCTTTTTGGAGGCACATCACACTGCTCTGGAAACAACAGGAAACAAGTTTTCCACTTCAGGAAAAGTACACAGCTGCATTCTTCCTTGTGGGACCAGTGCCAGGCTCCAGCCTGTGCTGCCTGTGAGTGCAGTTTGCTCCAAAAACACTCAGGAGGTTGGTGCACACGAGAGACAGACAGTCCTGGTGGTACTGATACACAAATAACATTCCAGTGGTGCTGTGGGGGGATTTCTCAAGTTTCATCCAAGGGCTGGTCCATAAACTTTGCCACAAACACCACCTTGGTTCAACATCTCAAGTTGTGCTGGCAAAGTGGATGGCGAGATAGAGTGCAATAGGACATGTGACTTAAACAGCATGTTCCATGTGATTATGTGAAATTGCTTCATTTGCAACCAAAAAGTAACCTCATGTCCTGTATTAATCACAGAAAAATAGAAACATGCAATCATCGAGGTTGGAAATGACCTCCAAGGTCATCCAGTGCAACCTGTGAGCGAACACCACCATGCCAACTAAAGCACAGCTCTAAGTGCCACGTCCAATCGTTTCTTAAACTCTTCCAGGGATGGAAAGTCCACCACCTTTCTGGGCAGGGCAGCCTTTTGCAATGATTAACCACCCTTTCTGTGAAAAAAATTCTTCCTATTGTCCAACTTGAACCTCCCCTGGTCCAACTTTAGAATATGGTCATTTGTCCTGTCATTAGTTACCTGGGTATAGAGGCTTGACCCCCCCACCCCCCCCACCCCTTGCTAAAATGCACCTTTTCTTTTGTTTTATGTCAAATCTGTGTAACACCTTTGATTATCTAACAAGAACTTAATGAACTTTACAGAATTAATGGGTGAAATCCTGAGCTTATGTAAATTTTGATCATTCAGCTGAAGCAAAGTCTAATTTGCTTATCTGCGTCTGATCTCAGCCCTTTCAAGATACTATATTTTCTTTACAGGAAAACACATAGCACTGACCAGACTTATGAATGACCTCTTTGGTCACTTTAAGAGCATTTATGGCACTTTAAGAGATATTATAAAAAAAGCAAAGCACAGTTCTTATTCCTTGTAATTATTAATTATGTAGAATCTCAGGAAGGGTAAAATTTTGTTATGAGAGATCTACATGAAAACATGATTGTTTAACGCATGCTGCCAAAGAGGGATTCCTCCTCCTGTTGTTGCAGAATGTGGTGGTGTGAATATAATGAGAGGATGACTGATGCAGAAGAGAAATGGGCGTATCTTGGCCGGTAAGCTTTGGTTCTTTTAAAAATTTGTCAGCTGGGTTGACTTTTTGGTGAGTAATGGCTTCAGCGCCTTGGCTGGCTCCCTAAAACCATTCAGCAGGCATCCCCAGGAAATGCCTCTTTAATCCAAGTCTTTTCTTTTCATCTACAAACTGCCTTGGGAGAAGTCTCAGTTGGTTGTGGTTTGGGGGCCCTGGTAAAAGTGTTCAGTGTAGGGAGGCTTTGTGCAAGACAGATGGCTCTTATTACAGATCTTTGCATTACAAATCGAGGGTAACCAATCACATGACAGGGGGTCTTGCTCTGGCTTTCTTCTTCCAGGCAGGTGTCCTTCGCATGAAGGTGGGATTTCGGGCTCTTTCTGCAGCCAAAAGCACAGAAGAGTTAAAGGAAATGAGTTGCTCATTTGAAGTATCTGTGATACTGCCTGATTCAGTATTTTGGTTATGGGCACAGGAAAGTATCTCATCCCGAAGGAGTTTAAAGGAAAATGAAGCAAAGAAAAGCTCTGAGAAAACAAAAACTCCACGTCTGTCCATCCATGCTGAGTGTGATCAATTCTCGACAGTAATTTAACCAGAAGTATTGTTTTCTGTACTTTCTAACACAGAGAGTGGCTTTATCACAATATACTGTGTTTTGGGGCAATTGTATTTTATCCCAATTCCACAAGAGGGGTTTCATGTGAAGATATTTGGAATGCCACTTTGCAAACACCCTTTCTATGGATGGCAGCACTTAGCAAGCAATTAATCATCTTTCATAGAGTGTTGTACTCAATTTTATTGCATTTGCTTTTTTTTTTTTTTTTTTTTTACTACTGGATATCTGATTAAAGAGACAAGACTGAGATTTGGAGCCAATGTGTCATAGCTCAGCTCATGACTGCAGCACCACAACATGAAACGCTGCTGATCTCGTCAGAATCAATACATCCCTTGGATAAAACAGCTTTCCAGATTTTAATCTAGTTGGGCACAGTCTCAGTGTCTCCCTATCTCCTCTGGCTGGTACTGATCACAGCACATTTAGCCCCAGCAGATGGGAAATATGCTCACCACTTGTGGTTGATGCATGGTTATAAAACATTATGGACAAAGGCTAAGAGGCATAGTGATAAAAGACCAAATTGGGTTTTTGTCCTGTTTTCCTTCTCTTGCACGAGCAAAGCACATGGAATGGCTTTTGAAGCAACATGTGGCTGTTGCCAGGTATGTCTTGCAGATCAGGTGATACACTGGGAGCTGCCACAATGCATATATACACTTTATTTCAGTCTTCTTTTGTTGGTTGTTGTGAACAATTTTGCCACTCTTCTGTATGCGAGTTCAAACCAGGACACCAACTCCAGCACTTACGACCTTAAAACATTTCAGAGCTGAATTGAAATGCTGCATATTTGGCCTGTCTGTGTCTGGTAATCTTGTCTGCATCAGAGGGTATCAAGTTTTTCTCTTTATGCTGTTAATTTTAAACCCTAGGCAATATGTGCAACAAGGTACACCTTAGAAAGTCATTCTCCCGTTTTGCCAGTTCCCTAATTACTTCAACCCGTAGTAAAATGTCAGATCACCTAATTATGTGGTTACTCCTCTCCTGGGTCCAATATCGCCTGCAGGTGTGCACAGTAATGCAGAGAGCAGGTCTGACTGACCCAGCACCTTCCAGTTATTAGACTGGCCTTTTGCAAAGCTGGCCAAGCCTCTTGTGTCTTCAAGACACTGTTATTAATTTGAACTTCATCAGCAAGGCTAGGTCTGCAGTCTTATCAGGCTGCAGGGAATTGTGAGAGTAAGGCTAGAGAATCTTATCTAGACCTAGAGCGTGTCCAATTAAGTAGGTAAATCTTAGGGTTTTGGGCTTTTTCAAAATATCTGGGTGATCTGACTCTGAATTATCTGTTTTAATTGATTCTGTGAATCCAATGCACAAAAGAGAACGTACTGCTTTATTACTCCTGTTGCAGCAATGCTGTATACCTGCAAGGAGTCTCGTGGAATGTTTGGCTTTTATTGCCCTGTTCTTTTAGAGTTTTCCCTAAAAACAAACAAAAAACCAACAAAATCTGCTCCTAAAAGAAAAGCTATACACTGTCCCCATTTACTGCCTCTCAGTGATAAATTGAGCAGCTGCATTTAAACCAGCTGAAACTGTTAAAAAAGCAGCAGGCCCTAACAGCAGCCTGACCCTGTTTGGATTAAGCTTGAGATGCAGCACTTTATACTGAATCAAGTGATAAAGGAAGGGATGTTTCCAAATATCTCTCCAGTTTTGTATTTGGGCAGCGAATTCCTTGGAGAACTATTATAATTTGTATGGGAAGGGGTGTGCTGTGTAGGTCCAACAGGTCATGTATACTTCATGTAACAACGATAAATTTGCACCCTGAAGAGCCTGGAGCAAATGAACATTGCCTGAGCTCTTTGGGTTATTTGAGGATTCAAAAGCACTGTGTTAAACTTGAAAGGATGGGAGAACATCTGTGCACTTCCTAATTTTGACCAGAAGAGGAAGTGGAAGTACCATCATGTGAAATACTATTCCTACCGCAGCTTTCAGCTGACTTATAGTACAACAGAGTCCTGCAGCTCTGCATCCCCAAAATTTAGTGAAGCCTTGTGTAAAAAGCCTTTCTAGGCTCCAGAGCAGGCATAATTTATTATATATCATTCTCATTAATATGTAGGCACAAACTGAAAAAGAAAAGAAGACCTAAGACAAACTAATAATTGAAGGAGATCATAAAGGTAATAATTTGGTGGAAAATCTTTTGTTTTGAGAGCCTGATCATTTCAAGTGAGTGAAATGCTTAACTTTCAATAATTTGGTTTAAAGAATCAGGAAATCAGGTGTCTAGCACTCAGAGAACTTCTGTATGACTTTTTGATCCCTATAGGGACTTCTGAAATTCTCAGTCCCAACCAGATAATTAATATCTAACACATTGCTCTTCCAGACTGCATCCGAAATATTTTGTTCCTCTAAAAAATGCTACAATCCCTAGATTTTTAAGCAAAACTTAATAAAATTCTGATTTTCTTTTTCATGGAAAAAAATGATACCCGAAAGCATTTTTAGCAGGATAACTTTTAATAGAGGTAACTTTATTTTTTATCATCAAGTCAACATTTTATCAAACAGAGATTTTAATGTGGGGTTTTTTTTCCCCTTGTCTTATTGTAGTTTCCACTCCAATTTTCTGATCAGCCCTATTTATTTTGGAAAGGAAAAGAAAGTGGGAAAACTACATACATAAAATCAAAGGCTTTCTGAATATTCGTATTTCTTTTCTTATACTGATAGTGCATCATGTAGCAGCATAATACTCGAAATTGTATAACAGGTTTGAAACTGAGGGCAGGGATGTTTTATAAGAGGTGAATCCCATAAGACAAGGGTAACCATTTCACTTGAAGCGTTTTTGGTGCATTTGAAATGAATAGCTACTTACTTAGGGAAAGGAACAATACATTATTTATTCTCTAACATGATGCCACTGCCTGTGCAATGAAAACCTCCAACCAAATTGACAAGGGGAGCTGGAGCTGCGGGCTGGGCATAGGCTAAGAGCATCATATTCATTACAAATTTAGATGGTATGATAACACCTTCTCAATGAGAAAAGCTGCTGAAAACCCCTGGCCTTTATTAATGGGCCTCATGAGCCAGTCTGCAGCAGTGATGTATCATCCTCATTTAGGGAAATGATGTGCTGCGAAAATGCATAATTTTAAAGAGCAAGAGAGTGGATTGGAACAAGTACACACCATAAGGAAACTCAAATCTCTCATGATGTATGCTGATTTTCGGGTGGTCCCCATTTGCACGGCTGTTTAAGCAAGCACTCTAAATGGAAATGCACTTGACATTTTTGTGACTAGCTGTAATCAAACAGCATTAGAATTCAGCTGATCTCACAGAAGACGATTAAACAAATTTCTTGTTTGTTCCGAGTTCCTTCTAATGGGAAAATGGAGGGAAAAGACACGCTGATGAAAATGATCCCAGATGGAAAATGGTGTCTTAAAAGGAGCTTGGAGAGGAATCACAACTTCCCGCCCCTTTTCCTGAAGCAAGAATCCCATCACCCTGTTTTGTCCATAACCACAGGAGCCAGCATTCCCCTACAACTGTCAGACACTCTAACAGAATGAATATTCAGTGAACAGCCTCAGGATTTAGCCTTACACTGACACTGTGTTGGATGCTGGAGGAGGGAGAGGGAACCCCTCTGATTTTCAGAGTAGCTGTGTGCATGCTTTTTGTACAGGGAGGATAAACTCTGCTGCCTGGTAGCAGAGCTGTCTCAGACTATTTGCGGCAATGTGTTTTTCAACATCCATGAGGCTTGTTTTCTACAGTATTTGAATAAATTTTGCATCAAGTTCAGTATCCAGTATAAAACACCTGCTGGACTTCATAAACCCTCAGGACTTTGTAAAGGTTAAAAATCCCGGCCTTGGCTACAGCAGTGTTTGAGTCTCTTGTACAATACTTTGGGAGATCAGTTTGCTTTTCTGGGTGTTCATTTACTCCAGTGTTTTTTCCTGTGGTTAATTCCAGTGGGATATCAGAGGGTGAGTGTCATCCTTGTTATGCTGGGAAGGCAGTTTGTCAGAAGGAGGTTTTGCAGGGTTTTCTGAAGGCAGGGTTGATGTGCAGCTAGTCTCTGGGGCTGTGGCTGGAGCATTCCTGCAGCTGGCAGCCCTTGTCTCCCTGCTCTTCTGCCATCCGCCTTGTCCCAGGGGTGGCAGCTGTGCTGGCATCTCATGGGGCAAAATTCAGTCTGCAGCTTGTGGAGACTGGCCCAGGCTTTTTTGGGATGTGTAGGATCAAGGGAGTTATGTCTGTGTGTGTGTTTGGGGGCAGGAGCAGGACTCTGACATGCTCAGGCATCAAAAACCAGAAAAACTGCACATGGGCAATGGGAAATGTCAGCAAGGCAGCTCTGGGTGGGAACACATCAGGGCACTGAAGCAAGAGCAGACACACACTTTTTTATTTAGGAGCAATAACCCTCATCCTTTCCGTGCCAGCAAGGGCCTCAGGAGCAGGGACTGGGTGAGGAGTTTGGACTCCTGAGAGCCCCTTTGCTCTTTGCTAATCACCATTGCTCTGTTTCAGCTGGAAATGCCTGAAATAACACTTTTCTCTGGCTGAGCACCCAAGCTGGTCAATCATAAGGGCCATTGAAGGGTGAGAAATGAGTATTTCAACTGCCCTCTCCAGAACACGGTTATTACAGACCTTTGAGGTAAGTGAATGAATCCCTGCCCCTGCCAAATGCTCACACAGGAAGGAAAGGACTCTGTGACCAGGTAGATAGATGTTGACACAGCTGATTTTAGTGCATACAGTGGGGGGAAAAGCATTTTGGGAGGATAGTGCTTCTTTCAGCGACAGCCAGGGAACTGCTTCTCACAAAAATGAAAAACAACTTGTCAGCTGGTCAGAGATCTCCCAAGCCTGGGGTTTGTCAAGTTTAATTCTAGTCAGTGCTAGACAGAACCAGTTTCCTCTAACCTTGATGAGAGGTGGGCTCTACCCTTCAGACACGGAGTCATCTTTCTGCCCTGGCTGGAGGACTGTGCCTGGGGAGGTGGAGGGTTGTAGGGCTGGAACCAGGAGCTGAAGGAGAACAGCAGCAGCCCCACAAACACAAGCTCTTGTTTAGATACCTGCCAGGGCATTCCAGCTCGGGGGAGGCTCAGAGGCAGGAGACTGTGCCTTCCTCAAAGACGAGCTGCCATCCGTTAGACTCCCTGCCATGTTTTGCTGAGGTTTCCGCTTTGTTTGGTGAACCAAAGACCACCTTGTGGTTGCCCAGAGGACTGAGTGAAAGCTGTTTATTCCTGTAATGAATGCAACTATACCTAACTGGACAATATTTGTATACCTATACCTAAATAATTTTTTAAAATTCTAATTCAGCCTACTACTCTATTACTAGCATCACTCACTTCATCAAATGCTGCTGTTCAGTAGCCACCTCCAGTTGCTGGCTGATTTGGTTGGGACTAGTTTGGTTTCTAACAGTTTCCTTCAGTTCACAGAAAAATATACAGTACTTTTATTTCCCTTTTTTTCACCATTGCATTTTCATCTTGCTGTTCTTCAAAGATAAATGAGTATGTTATTGTAAATTATGAAAAGTCTATTATTCACCTCAGCTTCCAGTACGGCTCCAGGAATGCCACTCTGTTCTCTCAGGGTAGATATCATGTAGCAATAATTGTTTATACTTATATGGCACTTGCCACCACAGAAACTCTAAGCACTTAGCAAGCTTTCACTAATTTTATATGTATTTGTTGCAGCTATATAATTTATTTGGGAAGATCCTAGTCCAAAGTTCCATTGAAATTGACTGAGTGTCACAGGATCACACGAGTTGGATCTGATTTCAGTTTTGGGGAGCCTGATACCCAGATGTATCTCCCCTGGGAAGCCAGTACTGAATATCTCATCACACTTCATGCTGCTTTTGGGGAAACTGAATTCTAAATATCCAAGGAGCAAATCTCAACTGGCACAATGTCTTTGGAGGTACCAGGACCATAATTTTACATCTTTGCTCTTCAGACAGTTGCTTCAGCTACTTAATTCCTTAGTGCTTTATTTGGGTGAGGCATTTAGAAAAACATGCATTTACTGAATCTGATCTCTGTACATTGTCCATGTTTGGAGGATCAGTTCCTTGTGTCTTTCTCCACTCATCTTCTGATGGGACTGCACAGGTCCTCTCAACTTTGTTAGGACTGAACAAATGTCTGGGATGGCAGACAGTGGTTCTTTGCGATTATTAGTAAAAACTTACCTTCCTGAGAAATTAGAAGTTCATCAGGAAATTACATGGCTGTGCAAGTTTGTGTTATACCCCCATCAGAAAACAGTCCTTCCACTGAAGCTGTTCAGGTCCAGGCTGTGTGGGTTCTGTGTTGATTAAAACACGTCTGCTGGAGAAGCTTGCACTGTGTGATATGCTAATTTTGACTTGTCTGACTTCATTTTGGATAGGAAGCAACTGCTAAATGAAGTTGACATGGAAGAAAATGAGTAAGTGTGTGTTTTATATCAAAAGTTTTATCAGAGGCAGAGATCATTTCCATGGTGTCAGACCCCAGATAATCATCCGTTTATTGAGTATGATTGGTTTGGAGTTGATGTATATTTAAAAAAAAGGTATTGAAGCTGATATTTGAAAAAAAATGAAATAATATGTCAGTGTTGACTGATCCATATCTCATCAATTTAGTCCTATTACCACCCTGAGAAGAGCTGGTAAAGTTTCTTTATTTCATCTTCTACATTGTTATGCTTGCTGTACTGAAATATGTTATCTGTCCTTACCTGCTCTGCACTTCTCTTTCTTGTTAAAACAATCCTTTTCAAAAGTTTTTTTTTCCTGAAAAACTGTTTTCTTGTCCAAGAAATGTCACTTAATATAATATACAATATAGAGCAGAACAACTTCCTCAGTTACAGCCCCTTTTTTGGTTATGATGGAGGGGGGTAACCAGGCTGTATGCTGTAACGTATGAAAATGTCTTTTCTACCTTTGAGTATCTTCTCTATTTAATTGCTGTGAAGAATCCAGTAGTGAAGGTATCTTCTTCATCAATGTGACTGTCAGTTGAATCTGTGACCTGTCCTGACTTACTCTTTTCCTTTTTTTTATTTTTTTTTCTGTGATTTTGTGTAGAAGAACACATGAAGGTTTACTACTGAAAATTGTTTTAATATAGCTGGTTGTCTCTCTCATGCATGACAAACTGTTGCTGTTATTACAGCATTATTATATTAAACTGTGCTTCTTTGCTTTTGAGGCTCAGTGTATGTGTTGGTATTAGAAGACCTGAGTTTTTTTGGCAGTCACAGAGGCGAGAGATTCTGATAGAAAAGTGCTACTATTCCTTGCAGAAACTGTGTTTGTGTTGTTTAGTGTGCCAAGAAAGATTTGGGTTCCCTTGATGAGAAAGGACCGAGCTTTGACAGGAGGCACTGGGGTGGTAGCACAATTTTGGGAAGTTACCTTACAAAGCAACTGAGGCAAAGCAAATTGTTTCCATGTAGTGTTATTTTGCATATCAAAGCCTTCAAAAGCACTGTAAAAAGGCAAAAAACACTCGTAGGTAATTATGACAGCTATTACAGCAGCCTCCCCCATGAAACAGCTTTAGAACTGAAAACAGATTAAAACTTATCTTCCAAAGTTCGTTGTTTAATTCTTCTCCAAAGTGATTGGCCACTTTTCCTAATTAAAAACTGGTTCTTCTATGCAGGCATGTGAATTTTTCCCTCTCTTATGGGCTAGATCAAGGAAGTGTGGCTTTATTTAAGTGTGGGGCAAAACTCTTCTTTGCATGCCTCAGTGCAGAATGCATCTTTCATGGAATTGCATCCTTAGTTAACCTGCATAGTTGAAAACATGCATGACAAAGTTCTCCATAACTCCTTTATGTTATTTTTTTACTGAGTCTCAACTGAGACCAGATATAACAGTAAGTAGATCTTTTAGGGTGAGTATTTTGTGGCCTCTTTACTGAAAGCACACTGGAGCACTCTTGCTTTCAGTAGCCCTGGTAACTTTGCCTCCAATGCTTCACTGAAGATGCAGCTGCAAACTCTTTTTCAACAAGGTTTCTTGAACTTGCACGATACCAAGTAGAGCTTTGAGAAATTTAATGATGATAAAAGGAAAAGAAAAATATGCTGCTCTTGAGGTTCCTTTCAGGAGAGAAGAATGAACTTGGCCGCCTACTGGAGAGACCTGAGGGGGGAAGAAGAAAATAAAATGTTTTTCAAAATCCATGTTGTATCCTTGCACATACATAGAAGCCTGAAGTGGTTGGTAATCCTCAGGGATGAGTAGCTGTGCTACACTGTGCCCTTTTATTTAGTGCATCAGGACAAACATGAGTATTTCAGCTGGGAATTCCCTGACTATGCAGTCATTTCCATAGGGTGCTGGAAAACTCACAAATCTGTCCAGCTGTTTGAATTTCCAATGCTCTAAAGAAGCCAGTGGCATTAGCACAGTTGCCACAAGCTGGAAGAATGGCTATAAAATCTTTATCCTTGAGATTTCCTCTTGACACCTGGCACAATTTTGCAGTGACTGGAAGTCAATGTCATTCAATTGTTTAGAGGCAAGGATCGGTGAAACACTGTGCTAAAGATTTGTTTCTCTAGTGGCTGAGGATTTTGGTGAGGATGATAGGGAAATACATTCTGCTGTTGACTCTATGGAACCTATTAGGAAAAGGTGTGTGTTGAACATCCAGATTTCCTTTCTGAACCTCTTCTGCGTGCTCTAGTCCTTTCCATAAAAAAAGAGTTGCAAGGGGTCAAGATGAATGTAATTACCTTCCCTGTGAAGGGCATTCAGCGTGAGGAGCAGCAGGTTGGGTTAGAAAGGTCATAAGTCTCCTGTGAAGCAAGTTTTCTGGTGTCATCACACTCCATTGAGGGAACCCAAAAAGGGACTGTTTGCAGAAGTGTTGAACTTGCAAAAAAGTTTCCCAGATTGTTAGTGTTTGCCAACAAATCTGTCTTGTTTTTGTAATTTAGTAACAGCTGCTGTGTTCATTATCACTTCCCTTATTGCAGGCCTTTATCTGGGTGATACTGCATAACAATTTGCTCTCCAGCTCTGAAAAATATCTGTGCAAAGCAGAGCTCTGGATGGTAGTAATTCATGTCAATTTTAAAACAGAAATAGAACTTTTAATTAAAGCACACTCACGGAGATTGCGGTACATACCAAATATCTACTAAAGGCATATTTTCTATTCAGGATAAATCACTGTTCCGTTGCCAGTGTTTGAAATATCCTGATAGAGGGTGCTGGTGCTTTATTTTAACATCTAAAAATGGGTCAGCTTCACTTGCCTTTGTTTTTAAATCTCACCGTGTTTTTTGTGTTGATAATAAACCCTTAGGAAAAGGCTGGATTTTGTCGTTGTTTTGCAATGAAGTGTGTTAGGATCAAGTCCTGCACCGATGTCTTAAAAAATAAAGATCTGCTCTGGAGAGTTTGACTCCAGTTTGTTTTTGCTGAGTGTGGCCAAATGCTGAAGTTAGTAGGAAGATCATGATCCTTTCGCATTGCAGCTCTCTCTTGCCTGTTTTCCCTCCATACTTTCCTATGGTAACATAACACCCTTTACTGCAAGAAATGAAAGGATTTGGTCATAGACCTGCTCGTGGCTACTGTGACCAGGCACTCCAGCAAGATAGAAAGCACCATAAAGAATTTCTTAGACGTGGTTTAGGATTGTGGAATGAGCTCCCATGAGGGCCAGTACAAACCAAAGCAAATTCTGTGCTGAGTAAAAAGTGCACATTTTGGTTTTTTCCTAATGCAACATATACTGTATATGTATGTCTGAATAAAAAAAAAAAAAAAAAAAGGGAAGGTCAAAACCCCTCAAAACATTACTACACATACTCTTACAGTTGAGAAGGGGATGAGGGAAAGAGGGGACATGACAGATGCCAGTCACATCACAAACCACTGGAAAGCACTCCATGGACATAAGACCTTAATGGAAGAGAAAGGAATAAAAATTTGAAAGCCATTCCCATTATTCCTGGGCCTAAAATATACATAACCCATGGAAGCACACTCCTGAGAAATGCACAGACCATGTACCAACAGATGACAAAACAGCTTTTTCCACTCTTTTTGTAGGACTGAACATTTGCTTGTCACTGTCCCTGCTGCAATGAGTTCTGGCATGGATGCATCCACTGGGAAGTGTGATTATGAGGGTAGCACACCTCCTATCAGCTTGTATAATCTTGTTGATGAGCCCCACCAGGATGCATGTGGAGCTGGTTCATTTTCACACCTGAACCCCCTCAGGCCATAACAGCCTGCCTTTAGAGTGCAACGTGAGGAAGGGTATTAAGATTTGGGACTTGTAAGTGCAGGAATGAAAAGGCCTCTGCTGCTAGGGAGGATTTTTCATTATTTGTCAGTAGCACTGTCCTGTGTCTTCGTTGTAAAAGACTGAGGAGAAAGAAACTGATTGGACATAGAAGCAGTTGTGGTGCCCTTTGGTGCAGGTGATCAGCATTATTTTGAAATTACTTTGTAGCAGTACCTTGGAGCTGGTAGAAAGGGAATAAAAATGTAAAACTTCAAGTGTTTTTCTCCAAGAGAAACCATTAAAAAATGTGGTTTTTGGCTGATTCAAAATTACTCGTTTGTTCCTGAATCAGCGACTGATTCCTATTTATCTTAGCAGGGAACCACAGAACATTTTGCTCCTTAGGCTACAATCAGAAGATCCATTTCTTCTCCCTTATCTGTGATGTCAAAGATCTGGAATGGATACTTTGGCTTATCACTGGTGAATGGGCAGTTCTAAACAACTCAATTTCCTCTGCCAAATGAAGTGGTGCAAAGTAATAATGGACTCTGGATGCGAAGTTTTGTGGTAATTCAGGATTCATATGAGTTGTTGCAAATATTCCTCAACTGAAAAATCTAAGTGCAAGCTCATTGCCTGTATTGATAGGGTATTCACTCATGTTTGATACTTTTGGGGAAATGTTTTTAATGTGTGTGCCACCCCAAATTATTTGGATTTACTTGGACTGCTGTTATCACATTTCTGCTAAGGTACCCCTCATGCTGCTTTAGCTTCTTTGCTGTCTAATGAAATGTTCTGACTGTTTTTTAATAGGTGTTTTTAAAAGCAAGAGATTACACTAGTCTCCACCTGCTCCAAAATACCCTTTCTTGTAAATGAACACCTCTCTCAGCTACTGATTAATGACAGCTACAGCCTCAACTGAATAAAAGTAATCCCAAAATTAGAAAGATAAATCCTAGCTTTAGAGAGTCTTAACAAGTACAGCAAGCTGTAGAAATCATAGCCATAAGCTTCACAAAGGAAATCTCTAACAACATTCTTTGCTATATCTAAATAGTATGTGGAACTTTGGGAAATGTAAGCCACATTGCTCTCTAAAACTCAGATGTGCTTCCAAGAGCTGAATAAATCGCTTGAGTAAGAGCCATTTTTGCATCATCAAAAATGCAGGGTTTCTGCATGTTGTTTTCTGCCTTTTTTTTTTTTTTTTTTTTTTTTTTTGAATAAAAAACCCCTCAAATACTTTACCAACTGTACTTTCTGTTTTGGGTAATGGAAATTATTCATGGGCTTTGAACCATCGTCACCTCTTCAGATGGTTAGTGTTCCAAAAAGGTCATTTCAATAATTGCAAATAGTGACTAGTGGGTATTATTGTCTGAATCCTTTTACAAATTGCTAGGATGTGCTATTTACTATTTATCTGATCTGGTTATAACATGATAACTGCTCACAAACTACTCCAAAATGTATTGTGCAAACTTGTACACTGCAGGGAAATCATCCATGCAGGCACAGGACATCTATCAAATGGTGCTGAGACGCTTCACGTGCCAGATTTCCTTGCCAATGCAGAAAGAAGGGATAGAGATTAGCTCCTGTTTTTGATGTAGGTTTTAGACACAGGGAAGGATGTGGATGAATATAGTGAAAACACATATTGACATACAAAATAGATGAAAATGAAATCACAAAGATGATTTATTCCTTTCTCCTAGTGGCTCCTGGCTTGGATTCAGGCAACTGGACGATGAAAGAGAAAACAGACTGCTCCTCTTGACTTTCCTCCAGCACTCAGGTACTGAGTCAACAAAGTCTCCAACTGTAATATTGTGGACAATATTTATGCAAATGCTTGTATGTTTGTTTTGGGAATTAGGAGTAATCCAAAATATGCTTTTCAGTGACTTCACAGTGAGCTTGTATTAAAGCACTTTGGGTGCTTTGTTTAATGGCTCTAGGACACATTGAAATATCACCACCCACCCTGTGCAAACCAAAGACTTTATCTTCAGCAGAGCCAACAAAAGGGATCACATTCCCTTTGGTAGCCAATATACCTCAGCTGGCTCAACAGTATTTATTTGTGTTTGGAGCAAGGGGATTCACTGTCCTTGGACGGAATCTTGCGAGAGCCCTGCCAGACACACTAAGCACGTTAAATATCTGAGCAGATGCTTCCGGAAGGAAACACTGCGACCAGTGTTGGGAAGCAATCTTATTCCTTACCTTATGAAATCTCAACATAGTTTATTTATTGTCTTTGAGAAACTTTTTTCACTGAGATTAAGCTGCTGAGTTGCTGAATTTCCTAAAGTTTTGCTTCTTTACCTTCATCAGTTTAATTCAGGGGCATGCCACTTCACCAAATATTGATACAGCTCTGCCTTCCTTTCCCTTCTGCTCTTTTCCCTGCCAAACACCCCCATTCTCTTTTAAGACTGCCTTCAGGTCCCAGCTTTTTCCATATTTCTGCTTTGCCCTTTCTCATTAGGTATCCCTCACCTTTGCACTTTTCAGGTCATCATTACTCACTTCAAAGATGTTACTGAGTCCTAAGAAATAATAGTAAGGAATTTATAGAGAAGGAGAGGGAAATAGGACCTTTGTCTGGCTCTCTGCTTTTTTATCAACAAATACCCTTTGGTAATAGAGACTTCAAGGAAGCTTCATTAGGGTTTAAGAAGAGAGCAGTGTTTGGTAATGAAGACTTCAAGGGAGCTTCATTAGGGTTTAAGAAGAGAACAGTGTGAAAGTTAATTACCTGGAGCCAAGAATCTGTATTTTCCCTTCAGCAGTCCAGTACTACGCTTTAAAAGCAATCAATGGAGAGCTGTCTGGCGAACATTCAATCTTTCCTTGAAATGTTCAGTGTAATTAGACCCTCTCCTGTCTGTCATGAGAAGACAAATTGTTTGTGGACTCTTAACAGTTGAGTACTGTAGTATGTCTTCAACCTTTATCATAATTATATTACCAATATCCATGGAAATTTCCCAAAATGAGAAATGGGAATTTATTACAAAGCTAATTGCTTGATAATGAATTGCTGTTTTTCACAGTGAAATACTCTATTTTTTCCATTTAATTTTTCTTAGGGCCCTCAGTATTCACAATGCATATACAAACCAACTTGAAAGCTTTTTGTAAAAATTAATCTCTCCCATTTCTGTGGCTCATTTTTGTTTGTAACTGAGGCGATGAACTAAGGAAAAAAAAAAGCTAGTCCAGCTCTGTCAAAAATTAACTGGTTGAAGAGACACAAAGTTGTGATTAGTTTCACACCTGCTTATGTGAAAAATAATTTTGCAGTTTTTCTTTGCTGATATTTTGTTGATGCCTTAAAGCCACTGTGCCTTAGTGTGTCGCTCTTGCCTGATAGCTGTAAGTGATAATGTGGTTGCTGTGATGCAAAGGCATTCTGTAGCCTCAGCCCAGCAAGAATAGAGCAGAGATGCATATGTATGGGCTGGAGATGGGGTGGAAGGGTTGATCAGGGTTTAGAGAACAATAATAAACACTTAATAATTTCTGGAGTGTTTTGGGGATGAAAAAAAAAGATGAAGAAATTTGACTCAAATAGTTAATTGTATTAATAGGAGAGTCAGGAGATGGATGAGTCAGTTTGTTTTTTCACTTTTATAGCAGCTACTGTTTTGTAACATTCAGTCATTACACAGTGCCTGTGTGGGAGGAGTTACAAGATTTTTAGTGTAATCGGCTGACCAGGTTTGGAGTCAGCTGCAGATGAAGTAAATAATCGGTAAAATTTAGCACGCTAAAATAAAACGAAAGCAGATCTGTAGGCCAAGCTGACCATGAAGTTTTGGAGGAGGTGTCAAACAAGCAAACTGAAATTCAGCTGCCTCCTTGGAAAGGAAATGGGGTGAAGGGGGAATACTTGAAAATTGTGGGTTTCAGTGAGGCTGCAGCTGTTTATGCCAACTGAGGGTCTAACCTAAAATATACAGGCACATTGTGGTATTTCATCCTGTGAAAGCATTAACAGGGAGTGACACAAGTGCCTTCCTACTCAGTACCTTGGATCAAACAGACTGGGGCATAGGACTTGGCATGTTTGGTTTTCATGATCTCCTGGTGCTGTCCTGTGTGCTGAATTTCACACTGGTGGTGTGCAGCTCTTTACAGAATAGAACAGAACGTGCCAATTGCCTGCCTTGAAAAAGCTGTAGATTTCTCTATATTGCTGCCAAGTAATGGATCTACATCACATGGTTTTTATAACAATTCACCTGCTTATTATTTAACTCTTGCTCCTGTGTGGAGCACATCTCTGATATGATGGCTCTTCCCAGTTTGGATTAAGAGCTGTTTCCCTGTTCACCTCCACGGGCTGTTTTACATCCAGTCCATCATGTTCTGTGTGTGCCAAGGACTGTCCAGACCAAGCATGTTTCAGTTTTGCTGCGTTGACATGCAGCCTTTTGATTCTTTCCCCAGTCATGGCAACTCCTCTTTTCATGAAGCTTTCCACATAAATGTGCTCTCTTACCCTGTTCTTTGTCCTGTGCCCATATGTTGTTCCTTCTTCCCCATTATCCTCTGAGTGGGCAGAGTTCCTTCATGAAAACATCTTTTGTTTTCTTCCCTGCTGTTTTTTGACCACTTATTTTCCATCATATTCTCCACGGTTATGTTTGGTGGTTTTTTTTGTTGTTTGTTTTCTGTCTGTCTAGTCTATATTGACTCTCTTGAGCATTAAAGATGCTTAAAAGCAGTTTGTGAAACATATTCAGAACTCTTAATTTCCTAAATGGTGTTGTCAGCTTTCTTTTCTGCACTCAGACAATTTCTATTCCCTGTGGAGGCTGAAAGCATGGAACTGCCTGGTTTGTTATTTTTTTTTTTTTTTCCCAAATGTGACTCACAAATTGATTAGATATTATTGCAGAACAAGCTGTGCATGAGTATAAGGTGAAGTCTTGACAGATCCTTGTGCAAGGGGTACATGAAGTGATTGACACTGCTCAGGGCCACTTCACACGGTCTGTGGTAGGAAACTGAGCACAACAGTCTGTGTTTGGAATCCTCAGCCAACCTCCCTGTCCTAATCTTCTGCCTGTCCTAATCTGCTTCAGGGTGGTATTTCTGTTGCTGGGATGTGGTGGTGAGGTCCATGTTATTCCAGGCTTTCTCAGTGAATGTGACCCAGAAGACCCAAGCTGGAAATAGTGTGAACCATGAGGAGAGAACAGAGCTGGCAGGAGAGCATTGTGACCCTCTGCTTGCAGCTCTGTGCCTGGCCTTCCAAAACTGCTGCTTCCCCTATCACCAACCTGTTCTTTGCTGGGTCTTGGTACTGCAGTGGCTGCTGTAACTCAAGGCAGCCTAGCTGTACTTCAAGTGTGTATCTTATAATACCTATGGAGACAGCATCCAGAAAATATCCCACAGAAAAAAGGAGGAATTCACAGATTCAAGCTATCTGTAATCCTTACCAGGAAGGACTAAGAATTTTGAAGAAAAATCTGGGGTGTTAAGACTGTATCCTTCAGGAGAAAGCAGCCTAAAAAATTAAGGTTCAGAGAGAAGAGCAGGCAGGATTGACCTTGGTATAAAACAAATTCCCTTGGTATGAAACAAATTGCAGCAGTGGCTGGTGCGGGGCACTCAGTGGCTCTGGGTCATACTGGCCAGAGTGTGAAGCACTGAGAAGCTTCACATGAGCAGCCCAGATGTTCCAAACTGATTTTGTGAAGTAATCTGGATGACAGTGAGATTTTCAGACACTGGTACAGTGAAGGGGTACAGACATTGTCCCTGTTTGTTTTTAAAGATTTGATCATTTAATGAATAATACATAGTCACCTTCTTCATATTTTGTGTACTCAAATTATCTGGGATGTTTCCTTTGCCTTTAAAAAACAGGGTGACATTGAATAATGACTGTTCTGCTGCCACAGCTTGTGCCCAGATTCTGTTTTGCTTGTCTGTGATTATGATTGTGTGCTCCTTTTGGACAACTGCCACCCATTGATACTAAACAGGAATGCTCAGACTGACCTCCCTTTTACTAAGTGCCAAGGAAAGGGGGAAGTGTAGGGTTACTTCTGTAGTCCTAAGCAGGAGCTAACATTTGCATCACTAACATATTACTGCATGGTTTTTATTTTTATTTTTTGAATACCTGAGAAAACACCTGAGGACTTTATAAAATGGTGTGAATAACTCTGCTCAGGAGAAACATGTGAAATATTAGGATCACGAATCATTGTTTAAAAAGGGGCAGTGATTAGGACAGTAACTCCTTTGTACTTAAAATCCTACAACACCTGTAGGAGGGATGATGTTTGACAACAGTGCCATATGAACAAATGTTTGTCTAGGGACTGCTGCAAGGCACAAGTTCTGATTACATATTTGATCTCTTCCACATCTATTTGTAAAGATCTTTTAGGAAATATGTCCCCTAGCTAAAACCTTCCATGCTCTTCTGCCAGAAGTCAATAAAAAGGCATTTGATGATCTACGCAGGGTGGCAATCACAGAGCACAAATTAATGACACAACTATGATGGCATTTTTCTGAGTCTGAAATAGGTGACACCAATTGCAGAAAAAACTGAGCTACACAGAAGAAATTGGAGCTGAAGAAAGTATGTGGTTCATTCTGAAGAGGATCCCTCATTTATTTCCTTATTCCTGAAAAGACAGATTGTGAAAAGACTCCAGGAAAGCCTTTAACTGCATTTATGGCAACTACGATGGGTGCTCATGTCCAAGAATGATGATCACTCAGACATTTTGTACCCCTCTCAAATAAAATTTGTGAATCTTGGGGAGTTCATAAATGCCACCAAAGTGACAGATAACAACTTGCATCCCCGTAGCAGTTCTGCTGCTCTTTGCTGTGCTGTATCTGCCTCATTCCCAGTGTTTCCAATTTGTTCATTTGTTTTCTGCCTCTCACCCAGATATCTGAACTCTGGTGCTGTTTCAAAGTTTAAAAAGCATCTGTGATTTTTGGAACTTGTGGAATGGTTTGAATATTTTAATGCTCTCTTTACAGTTTTCAGTGTCAATAAAACTGTTATAGACTTTTAGAGGACAAATTTATTTTCATGAAGGATCTGCAGGCATTGGCAGCAAAGATAGCAAGAGAAGTGGCTTATCCAAAATTAGCCAGATTTTATTTTGACATTTTAAATGCAACACATTAATACCAAGTACAAACATCCTAAGGTAGATTAAAAAAAAAAAAATTAGCCTACAACTGCGTTTGGTCCATCAGTTGTAGCTTATGGTTCATATTGTCCTGTGATCATGCTATTCAGATGATTTCTGCATGATTGTATGCTAAAACCTCTCTCTTGTTTTTTGGGTGTTTTCCTTTTTTTTTTTTTTTTTTTTTTTTTTTTTTTTTTTTTTTTTAATTAAGCAGGATTTTCATAGTGTTATTGACATTGGATTTTTTTTTTTTTTTTTTTTTTTTAATTTCCCTTTTTAAGATTACATTTGGTTAGAGGAAGTGCCTTGCTGTTGTGTATGTTGCCTTAAAAGGCAGTTTATAATGACACAGACACGGTTAAGGGGATAAAAAGGGTTTTACCTCGTATTTGGATCCCAGGTGCACAACTAATGGAAAATGCACACCCGTGTAACACAGGGTACAATTTATAGTTCAGGAATTAGCATATCTATCTAGGATTCCCCAATAAGAAACTTAACAAATGCAGTAATGTCCCCCTATTCTAATGAGTTCCCCCCCCAGATGAGCCTAGAGCCCAGTTTACACAAGATGTTCGGAGAGCCAAAGGAGGCTTCACCCAAGCTGAGTCGGGTTTAAGATAGCACAGGGTACACTGACTCCTTCTTGGGATGTTTGGTCTCTCTGCCCAGCAAAACGCCTAAACTGAGCTGGGATATCAGGCTTCAGGAATTACAAGCATGTGGGCTAAGGGTACAGATGGATGCACAGAGGGTACAGAAAGCGTAAAAAGGAAAAAGCAAAAATCATCAGGCATCATTCCCCCCCTTTTTAGAGACTAACAAGACTTCACCTTGTCTAGTCTCTACACTACATTAACTACAACTACAACTGTCAGAGATACTTTTTACTCAGGCCCAGTCTGGTAACCATGAATAATACGGTCAAATTTTAAGGTGGTAATTTTTGGAAACTAATTCAGGTAGAATTTGAGTCCCTTTCCAATTTTCATACCAATCAATGGCCAGTTACCACCCCCATCTAGAGGAGATAATTGGGTACAGATCCAGCAATTGCTCCTGTCAAGAGCTCTGGATATATTTTGGACATCGCAATGCAATTAATGGGCCGAATCCTGAATCATGGTTACCAGTTGGGCAGACAACAGACATGTGAAAAACAGTTTAAACCACATCAGCTTGATTTGCATCAGTCTCTGGTTCTTCGATGGTTTCTTGACTCTGGAGTAGTGAGTCTACGGTCCTTTCTCAGCAACCTTGACCGCAGTGAGGGTGGGCAGCAAAGCTTGGAACAGTCCCTTCCGCTCAGCTTGCAAGGGGTTGCTGTCCCACCACTTGATGCAGATCCTGTCTCCAGGCTGGAATGGATGAGCAGGTGTGTCCAGTCCTATGGGCCTGGACAGCATGGTGAGTCTCTGGAGCTTCTGCAAATGGGAACTTAAAACCATTAAGCATTTCTGCAAATCAGTATGAGTTTTCCCCGGGATATGTGAAACCTGGTATGGCTTGCCATACAAGATTTCATAGGGACTTACATTGTCCCTCTGCCTCGGTTGTATGTGAGCTCTCAGCAAAGCCAGAGGCAAGGCCTGAACAAAGTATTGAGTTTCTTGAGATCTTATGATCTGGGTTTGAGGGTTCCATTCATAATCATCAACCTTGCCACTTGCTTGGGGCCTGTATGGAGTGATCAGGTCCCAAGTAAGTCTCCAAAATGCTAACTTCCTGACCACAGTTGCAATGAAATGTGGTCTCTTCTGATGACATTCCAAAAGGAACCCCAAACTTGGAATTATGTGTTGAGCAAAGCTTTTACTACCCCCTTTGCTGTGTTGGTGCGACAGGGTAAGCCTCAGGCCATCCACTGAAGTGTCAACCAGTACCAGCACATATTTGTATCCCTCCTTGTGAGGCATTTCAGCAAAACTATTGCCATAGTCTCCGGGAGATCTCCTGCTTTGTCACCGAAACAACTCCTGCGTTTCAGGATTGTTTACAACAGATCCACACTTGCTTGTTATAGATTGTACAATATCAGTCATCCCCCTCCCAACCACCACCTTCTTAGATGTTTTAAAAGATTTTCTGCTCAGTGGGTACCTCATGCTTCCTCTGGGCTATTTCTTGAAGAAGCAGAGGTTGGAGTACAACCTGTCCTGTTGGGGTAACAGCCCACTCACTTCCTTGATTTCAGCTTTAGAGCCTTAATCATTTTTTATCCCCCTGATCGTATTTTGGAGTAAACCCTGTCAAATCTACCACCTTCTGTGGTACTACTGCAAGTTTGTCTTTTCCTTTACCCCTGTCTGTTGCTTTACCAAAAAGGTAAATTTCCCAATTCAGGGGTTGTTTTCCCTTTTTGATGACTTCTGCAGTGCATGACAGTTACCTCTGTAGTCTTCCAGATACTCTGCAGGAGTGCAAGGATCTGTTCTGCATGCTTAATTTCATTACCTTGAACAGTCAGCAGGCCATGTTCCTTCCAAACAGCTCCATGGGCATGAACAGTGCAAGCACATCATCCATATGTCCACCTTCTTTCCTCATCAGTTCTAGAGCTCTCGTCAGTGCAATCAGTTCAGCTTTCTGTGATGACACATCTGAAATCAAGGCTTTTGCCTCAATTACCTTATCCATGGTGGTTACTGTGTAGCCTGTCATCTCTTGCCATTCCTTTTGTGAAACTGCTTCCATCAGGAAATAGTTCCTGGTCTCGGTTCTCCAGAGGCACATCCTTAGGTCTGGTCTGCTGGAATAAGTCTTCTCTACTGTCTGCAAACAGTCATTCTCAGGCATGTTATCAAATAATGTGGATGACAAAAACATTGCAGGGTTTACGACAGAAGATTTATCAGGGTAACATCATCCTGTTCAACAACACAGATTGGTAGTTAAGCATTCTGCTTGGGATAGCCAGTGTCCCCCTTTTGCTCCAGCATAAACACCACTGGTGGGGTACATACACGACAATGCTTCCCAAGGGTGAATTTACGGCTCCTGTATTAGGATGACAGTTGCGCCACAGCCTTCAAACACCAGGCCACCCTTGGCTAACATTGCCCAGTGTTTTAAAAATAGGCCACAGCTCTTCGCTGGTCTTCAAGGTGCTGTGCCAGTACCCCAGAGCAACACTGAGTTGCTTATATGGAAAAAGTTCAAAAGCTTATTTAAGTCCGACAGCCTCAGCTGCTCCAGCTGTTAAATGCAGCCTTTTTACTCTCTGTGGACAATAGAATGGTTCTCTTTTCTGCTGCCTTAAGGGTCCCATACAGAGGTTTTACCAGTAGTCTTTTCCAGTTTTCCTGTTCTTTTGCCAGCTGGCTTTCAGATTTCCAGGTGAGCTGGACTTCTTCCCTGTCTCAGTATCTCCCTCCTCAAAAGCAAAGAGCTTTTGACTAATTTTGTGCACAGAGGTAGGGGTATAGGAAAAGACAAATTTCGGACCCAAAACAGTAACCCACTCGAGTTTACTGGTCAGTGTAGTCATGGTTATCGAACCTTGACTGGGAATCGAACCTTGGTCACAGCAGTGAGAGCCCTGAACCACAAGATCACTAGGGAATGTAATCTGACCTTGTCTCTCCTGTTCAGAGGAGTTTTTTGTATTGGGCTCGTCAGGCTTGCCTTTAGCTGCGATTGTTTCTCTCTTTGTTTTGGCACTGATGGTTCGATCTGCCCCGCTCCCGGCTTCCGGGGGACCGGGAACGGCAACAGAACCTGTCTCCGCTCCGGCCCCGCTCCGCCCCAGGCTGTGGGGGTGGCGGACCCGGCCCCTCTCAGCCCGCTCCCGCCCCTAGGGCTGTCGGGCGGTGGCGGACCCGGCCCCTCTCCAGCCCCGCTCCCGCCCCTAGGGTGTCGGGCGGTGGCGGACCCGGCCCCTCTCCAGCCCCGCTCCCGCCCCTAGGGCTGTCGGGCGGTGGCGGACCCGGCCCCTCTCCAGCCCCGCTCCCGCCCCTAGGGCTGTCGGGCGGTGGCGGACCCGGCCCCTCTCCGGCCCCACTCCTGTCCCAGGGTTCGCGGGTTGCCCGGCCCCTCCGCCCCACTCCGCCCCAGGGCTGTCGGGCGGTGGCGACCGGCCCCCCTGCCCCGCTCCCCCCCAGGGCTGTCACGGGGCAGTGGGGGTGGTGGGCAGTCATCCCCCGCTTCCAGCCCAGGAGGGACTGAGGGAAGGGGTGGCAGCGGCAGGGGAGGGGGTGCTGCACCTCCCCCCTTCTCCACCGGCACGGGCAGCACCGGCGGCGGAGGAGGGGGTGATCCTCCCCCCTGCTCTCTTCTCCTTAGTGAAACCATCTCCACCCAGCCTTTCTGCGGCTGATTGTAAGTTGTCTCTGTTAAAAGTATTTGCAAACAACTCGCATATCTCAACTCCTCATACTTGCCCTGGACTCTGAGTTCACTAATAACTCAGTAATCAACTCATTATCCAGACTCCCAAACTTGGCCATCTCCTTCCAGTTCTAAGGCTTAAAACTGCCAAACCATGTGCAGAGCCTTACTAACTCCCCCGTGTCAGAGTTGTCCTCTTTCCAGTTAGAACCCGCCAATGTTTCAATATTACACTTAATGGGGCTTCACGGGGTATCTGAATACTTTGAGAGGATGATACACACCCCATTTCTGTTTAGAAATGAAAAGCAGTTAGAGTTGGAAGCGAGAATCGAACCTGCGACCTCACCCCCACTACAAGTTACAGCCTAACCTATAGTGCAAAAGCAGAGCAGAGAGAAAGCAGAAGCGCATGCATGCAAGAAACCTGCCCTTGCTGGGTCTCACCCTGCCACCCCAGCAGAGAGACCCAGCCCTGAGCCTTTCAGCTGCGTGCTGCACTGAGCCCTGTAGCAGCTCTCAGGCTCTGTGTGGATCAGCGAAGAGCGTCCTCTTCTTTCCACACCCCCCGTGGGAAAAGGAAATTTCCTTATTACAGAAAACCCCCCTTTTACAGGGCCCCCGTGGCCACAAACCCACCCTCACCAGCCCTTTTGCTAGCAAAAATACCGTACCCCTTTTATCTTACCTCCTCCCCGTGCCTTGTGTTGGATTTCTTTGAAGTTCCCGGTCTCAGCTCTGGGACTGCTGCCGGACTGCTGCCCTCCCAAAGTGCCGGCAAAGGAGAGGTGCAGCAGGGCAGGATGTTGCTCTCGATCCCAGAGCTAGGACTCGGTCTCCTTCGTGTCCCGTCTCGGGTGTGCCAGAAAAACTGTTGCCTTAAAAGGCCAGTTTTTAATAATGACACAGACACGGTTAAGGGGATAAAAAGGGTTTTACCTCGGTATTTGGGATCCCAGGTGCACAACTTGATGGCAGAATGCACACCCGTGTACAGCAAGGGTACAAGTTTTATAGGTTTCAGGAATTAGCATATCTATCTAGGATTTCCCCAATAAGAAACTTAACAAATGCAGTAATGTCCCCTATTCTAATGAATTTCCCCCCCAGATGAGGCTAGAGCCCAGTTTACACAAGATGTTCTGGACAGAAGGCTTCACCCAAGGCTGGAGTCTTGGGTGTAAGATAGCACAGGGTACACTGACTCCTTCCTTGGGATGTTTGGTCTCTCTGCCCAGCAAAACGCCTAAACTGAGCTGGGATATCAGGCTTCAGGAATTACAAGCATGTGGGCTAAGGGTACAGATGGATGCACAGAGGGTACAGAAAGCGTAAAAAGGAAAAAGCAAAAATCATCAGGCATCATTGAAACCTCAAGATCAGCAATTGCCTAACTATTATCAGGCAATTAATGACATGTAAAACATGTTTGGTTTTTTTTTACTCCCTTTAAACTGTCCTACTCAGAAGTAAGGCATGCTGACCATGTAAATTGTGACATGATTGTGTCACATCCGCTGCCAGCCCTGAGGGGTCAGTTAACAGCTTTTATTAATAGCTCCTCATCAGCAGCCAAACTTTTTCATGTGGGAAAACATACAATCTCTGGGTGAAAGTTAGCCTTTAAAATTGCATTTGCAGGGGCAGATTTTTTCTTCATAAGTAGTTAGGAGTTGGCTAAAATGGCTGGATTATCAGTAGCTACTCCACCACTAAAATGAAGCAACAAATACATTTACACTCCGTATGAAAGCTGATTGATGGATCTTTCCCCCCTGTGCACATCTGTTTTGGAGATAGAGATGCTTCTTCTCTATAACCTCCCATGTTTCCTGCTAGGTTGTAAATTTTTCAAAGAAAATCTTTATCTTTTCTGTCTAGCTTCAGTTAATGATTATTTCTAAAGGTGATGCTTGCTTTTTTTAAAAAAAAAAAATTTTAATATTGTGTTCTGAGAGCCTGAATATACCTAAGAGACATAATTAAAATGTTTCTCTACAGTACACCTTGGTTTAGATTAACAAGTCTTTTGCATGTAGTGCACTACAAATGAAGAGCGGTATTTTTGGATGCTCTGTTCCCCTTTCCCCTCTCCTTCATCCCCCCTTTAAACAGAAAAAAGTTTGCAGATTGCGTACTTTAAGTATCCCTCGTGGCACCTTTTAATGAGCAACTTAAAGGTTACACCTAGAGCATGGCTAAATGTTACAAAGTCTTTAGGGAGAGTGGCAAAGATTCCCATTCATGTAGAATTGGAATATTTTACTTCTTTTAAGTCTGGTAAACCTGATGATATAAATAAGAAATCCTCTACCTCTAATGTTTCATTTTATGCTTTAAAGTGCACGCCCTCTGAGGTGACTGCAGGTGTTGCATGAGGGATCTTGCAGCCAGTGGTGTTTCTTCTGCAGTGTTTCAAATTTATAGAGGATTTTTAAAGAATGTAAATGTGTGTTGTGTTGTAGCATGTCCTCTCAGACCAGAATTGCTCTGAGTGGTGTTACCTGATAAAATGCTCTCTTTGTCTAAAAGCTCTTATTTCTGCCTAGTTGCTAGAACTTAATTTACAGCATATGAAGCTATGAATAGTAGAAATTTTAAATTAACATAGCCATGATTTTCTGAGGATGCAAATGCTAGCATTACATTTGTGGCTATGAAATTCTGCTGCTGTACAGATATTAAGGCACATGAATATCATCACGTGTTTTATTTCTACATAGTGATGCATCACTAGCAAGAGAAAAGAGATTTAGAGAGCACACCCAAATGCATCACAAATGCAAAAACAGTGTATCTTGAAAGCATGCTTGTTAGACTGATTATCTGAAAAGTCACTTTTTGATATGAATGTGGGTAATTCTTGTAATTTTGTTGCCATAACTGGGAAAATCATCCTGTGATTTCCCACCTGTGTAAGTAGGATTTCTGAATTTATGTTGAGTGGTTTGTGTCCTGAAATATGACAGTTTATGAGGGATAAGTAGCCAGATATGTTGATACATTTGGATGGAGACTTTGACCACTGTTAGTTGTATTTGTACGTGTATAAATACCACTGTAAGTATCTCTGTGAGTGTGTGCTCTGGATTTTTTGTCAGTCTGGACAATCATTAACATTAGCTGAGGCCCCTGAGCAATCACACTGCATGATTTCACAGTTAAACCCTGTTTATGTGTAGAGCCTCATTTCTCCCCTTTTATTTAATGGGTGAGACATATCATTTTTGGGGAAATACTAAAATTTAGGAATACAGATGCATGAGCCTATGCAATACTGTGCATAGCTGTTCATTCTAAAAGGAATGGAGCGTTTATGGTGAAACTGGATGGGGCTTAGGAGAATTGGAGTGTGCATCTATTGTTGTGCTCTTGTAGGCTCCTCTGACAGTCTAAACCATAATTAATCCTCACCAATGGGATGTAATAGACACCTTGAGAGGACCTGAAATGCCAGTTTTTTGTTCCCTAGGTAAAAATTTTAGGAGCCCTGAGTTTACCCTCTGAGATTTTTTTTTGATAGGGTAACCTGTGTCTCTTCATATACAGATGAGTTTTTAGGGACCCTAGCAGAGCTTGCTGGGGCTTTGTTGAGAACAGAGAAGTTTTCTCAGTCAGCTGTCTCCTCTTGTATGTGGCCAATACCTTTAGAGCATGTCTGGCACACACAGGTCTATTTTCTGATGTGAAAAGAATATTTTACTGATACCCAATGCACAGGAGGGTGTTATGCATGAGCCTATTTGTCTGAAAGTAAAGGACAGTGGACAGGAAAAAAAGGTTGTGCCATTTAAATTCATATGCTCTCTTCAGAGTCAGTTCTGGATTTTTCACTACATGGAAGACTTGCCTAGAGTTCAAATTGAATTGCACCAAAATTCTATAAAAATGTCAATGCAAACTCTGCTACAGCTGCAGGAATCACAAAGTGAATCCGCTTCAACACAACCAATTTCAAAAGCTGAGAGCCAAATTCATCTCCCACACAAACTCTGAATATACCTAAGATGTCTCACATATTTTACACAGGTAAAGCAAAGTGATTTAAATAATTCTGAGCTGTGTTAGATCTGCAAGTTTATAACATGAAAGGCAAAAAAATTTTAGGGTATTTTTTTCTATCTCTATGAAAGCTGGGTTTTTTAAATGACATCTTTATATTTGCCATAGTCACTCTTCCCTTGCTAATATTTTAGAAATAGTTGAATATTCCAGAGGGAAATTGTTTTTTTGTAGTCTTTGAAACACTGTACAAGGTTTCAATGGAAATATGCTGAGTCTACAAAGAATTTAATTTTATTTTTTTATTATTATCTAGGAATTTGTAAGAAATATTTTAAGAAACCCTTTATGTATTGATTAAAAATGTTTTTATATTTTTATAAAAAAGTTTTTATATTCTATTTTTCCCACAGCTTTTCACATCTGCTACTTGCATTTGATCAAATGCTGTCCAGAGCTCTACATTAAAAGTTCTGGATGTAGTGTTTTAGCTATGTGAAAAGTACAGAAGACTTGGTCTAATATGGGACAGCAATATTATTTCTCACTAGATTATGAGATTTTTTCATTTAATACTAAAAAGGGAAGAAAATATCTTTGACAAATTTCTGGTATTTTGAAGTCAAGCATCTATAAGACCTTGCTGAAATTGTCAGGAGCCTGACTTTCCCCCTGTCTGATTACCTGAGATTTACTGTGATGGTTCACCCCAAACACAGCTCTGGTCATTCCAACCCCATATACTGCATTGGCATTTAGGAATGGAGTCATTTCTCTGATCATTTTGGTGAGCTGGCAACACTCCCCTCTAGGACGGAAAATTTTTCCAGACTCCACTACAAAAATCAAGTTTTCTTTCTCCAGATCCCTATGGAAAATTTATACGAAATTTCATTATAGGAATTTGAGTGCCTGTTACTTCAAAGGCATTTACAGCATCTAAGTATTGTGTATCCAATCAATAAACTGAGTGGTTGGGGTTTTTTTGTGTTTTCCCCATTCAAAAATTTACTGTTAAAATTCAGAGGAATTCTTTGTATTTCTGTTTTATGGCTGCTGGATGTTTCCATAATAATAACAGGGAGTAGCAGAGGATAGAACTCCGATATCCCATCATTTTGAAAGCACGCTGGCTGTGTGTCAACTCTTCTGCTTTTCTGGACAGTCCTGACTCTGTCCAGAGGCAGAAATCCTTTATCAATTAGGATTGTAATCCTTTACCAACTAGGATTCATAGAGATGAGATGAGAGTTTATGGTCAGGTATATAAATTAAAATGATGATGTCTGGTAAAGGTCAGAGCCAGGGAAAGCTCAAGGGAGTGTTGTTTATGGCACAAAAGCAGTTTAAATACTGTGATTTAGCTTAACAGATATGCTTCACAGAGGGTCATCTGAAGGAAGGATAAAGCAAGAAGTGCTAAAATAAATGAGGTGTGACCATCTGTTGCAATACTTGTGCAGAGAGTGGGATTAAGTTTGCAGATACATTGGTGTGACTGGTAAAGAGAGAATTTCAAATCTGGCATTGGAAATTATGTTGGAGCTGCTGTAAAAAAAAGGAAAACATTTGAGATGAGAAGGCTGCTCACACAGTCTAATCACACATGCTGGTGCTTGAAGCCTCTCTGATTTCCTTTCGAGAGAAACTGTTAATAGTTTTGTTCAAAATGGAGGGCAAAAGTGCCTGTGAGAAAACCAGTTCTGGGCCTACAACAGCATTTCATCTTTTTAAACAGTTTAGTAAACTTGATGTGGAAGGTTGTGTGCTGGTTTGTTTTGGACAGGATTTGGCATTGTCCCTTCGTAGCAGAACACACGTCAAGGAAAATAATCCTTTGACTGCAGCATATCACAGAGCAGCATGTGATAAAAATGTGGCAAGAATGTGTCTTATTTCTTTAGATATATTTTGAGAACTAACGCAAACAGAGTAATTGCATACTTGTTATGTGCAAAAATGAGCTACTTGGCATGAATTACTACCATAAATGTGCTACTTTTAGTGAGTGGAATTGATCAAAAAATGCTGTTCTGATGTTTGGTGCATTTGCTGATTTGTACTCAGGCAGGAATGTTATCCTGGGAAGATGCTTCATGTTGATTATGATTTATACCGGGGATAAAGATTATTGATACTGACTGCTCCATTAGAAAACCCAAACCAAATCCCCCCAAAAAAACAACTGAAAAAATTAAAAGCAAAGTGCACTCTATAATTTTTTCTTACACAACCACTCGGCTCAAACAGTGTTTTCCAGGAACATTTTCTCAGTTCTCAAGTTGTCCATGGGAGTGATGAAGTCAGTAGGGGGAAAGACAGAAAGAGCAGAAGCAGTAAGCACCTCTGCTTGTGAATTAGGGAGTGCTTTAACAACTTGGACTGGATTTCTTTTAGGGTTCACATTTCCATTCTTCTGCTGGTCCCCCAGGAGCCATGAATTAACTGTATCAGTTTGGCAAATATCTCTTGCTTTATTTACTGTGGTGATTTTAGCTCTGCCATCCGGGAAGTGCACCCAGCTCCTTGGCATCCCACTGCATTAATATTGACTGGGTCTCAATCTCATCTGATTTATGGACAGACTTGGATATCCTGGTCCCTGGTTTAGCAGCAGTTTGCTGACCCTGGCAATTGTTTGTGGTTTCAGTTTTAATTAAGGTCAGCATGCTGCCTCCACATCATCAGATGTCAATGCAAATGCTACATTTTGCTCTTTATTGGAACAGGCTCTTTTGCCATCTCTCAGCTCCTTCACTGAACGTGAAAGCTCTGATTTACAAGACCCTCTTTCAGCGGGTGTTATGTCCTGTAGTTATTCCCATGAGATTCTCTCTGTCTCATGTGCATCACAAAGCTCCACCTGGAGATTTTGGACATGATCATGCTTGGCAGCAAGCAATGCCTCTGCCCGCAGCTTTTTAAATTTTCCTCATTTGATTGTAAGTACCACTCTTTCCCCAAATCTTGAAAAGATAGCATTATTTCATCTTCAGATTTTTTTTTGGTAACTGATTGCTCATTGGCCTTGCTTTCCCTTTCCTGCAGCCAGAACTGCTGCAGCTGGCAGGAGTGAAAGCTTGGGGCAGTTTCACCCTTGCCTTCATCCTCTCAGAGGTGCAGGGAAAACAGAGAGAGAAACTGCTGTGTCACTGCTTTGTGCTACTCATAAAACTACTTGCAAGAAAAATAACAATAAATGTAGTGGTGTCTGGTCTAAAACTGTCTCCTCTGTAGAGAAAAGGTGGGAAAACCCAAAAGCCTGCAATTTCAGTAAATTACCTTTATTCTAGGGTGGCTTGTTGGTTTGAGCAATCCTGTCAACACTGGGCACAAATAGCTGTGTTTGGACATGAGAACAGTAAAGTGTTTATTCTCTTTTATTGTGCAAAAAAGACTGTGCTGGACAAAATAGCCATTTCCCCTTGGCTTTGGCCTAGGGTAGTAGAGAAAATTAAGTCCAAATTTCATAACAGTGTAAGGAGGTGTTCAGGTCCTTTGGGGGAAGAAGTGAGACTGAACTTCACTATCTCTGTGAGCCTAATAATGAATTTATGGGGATGATAGGGTGTGTGTGCAAACTCGAGGTGTTTGGGATTATATAATATTTTCAGTTAGTGTTTCAGAGACTCAAAAGTCTTTTAAACTTTGTTTTGGGGGCCAGAAACAGCACATATTGCCCCATCTTCCACTTCTGACTATGGAGGAGGGAAAAGAGGAGAGCTTTAAGTGGCCACTCGTACAGTTCTGTATTAGGTCTTCCTCTGCGAACACAGCACTTCTCTAACTCGTATCTTGACCTGCCTGGTGCTGAGTGATCTCAGAGGTGGGAGAGGTAGCCAAATATTCTGAGACTGCTTTTATACCACTTTTCATTTCAGAGTAACACCAAATGCACTGAGCACTTCTCGTGTTATGGGTGAAGCTCTCTTTTCCAGATCCAGTCACTCTCATTTTTAGTATATGCAAAAATAACTTTCAGATGCCAAGGGAAATCCCCTGTATAAATCAAAATTCTTTGGTGACAGAACTTTCCAATCCATCTGTGGAAATACTAGGGGTTTGCTTGTTTGTTTTTGTTTTTTATTTTTGGATAAGGGTTGATATTGAGGTGCAGAAGACAGGTGAAAACTAATGGCTTTGCTTGGAAGCTGCAACACTCTCCTGGTTGTGTTTCAGAAAGAGCAGGTTAAACTGTAGGAAATAATGCTCCTTGCTCTTCTCCCCCAGAAAAAACAGGTGAGAGCACTGGAGATATTAGAGGAGATACGGTTAATGAAAAAGCTTTGTGCTTGAAATTTATTAACTGTCTAATAGATCCTTCTTTTTTTAATCGATGGTTACTTTTTCATTAACTTTGTTTCAAACTCTGAAGAGACCAGCCACAATGTATGTTAAAGAAATGCAGTTAAAACCAAATTGCTTTGCACTGGGAAAAAAAGCCAGATTGTTGTTTTTCATTGATGACTTTTTTCTGTTCAATTTTCCAGTACAAGTTCTTATATAGACTTTCTCATGTGACTTCATAAACTGGTAACTTTTTAATATATATTCAATTCAGTACTTATAAAAACTTCATGATAGTCCCTACTTCCCTGTTTTTATAGAACTCAAGCAGTGGATATACATGAGCTTCCAGTTTCCCTTCTAATTGCTTTTGGAAGATTAAATCCAGTGTAATATCAGAAGGAAGTAAGGGTTAGCCCTGGAACAAAATAAGTGGAAAAAGAATTCCTCAGAAGAGCTATAGTAACTTAAAAGGGTTACAATGGTGTAGTTGCACGTGGTTTAGATGATGCTGTCACAGCCTTGGGTTTGAACATTCCAGTCTGTCAGAGTTTCCTGGGAACCAGCAAAACTTCCTGTGCTAGAAGTTCAGCACAGCCATAACAACTGGGTATTTTTATCTTTTTCAAATTATCCACTTTTTAATACCAGTCTCTGACAGGCATAGAATTGTCACTCAATTAACAGTATCTTGGATTTTTAGGCTAATTTCCTTGTGTTCTTTGCTCAATGCCATGCATGAAATACAATGAGAAATTTGCATGTTATTCCCATCTCTTCAGCAAAGGGATGAGGTGCTGGTTTTGAGGAATGGAGCAGGGATTTTTGTGTTCAGAAACAACCTTCTCTTCTTCAGTGTGTGAGATGCACTCTAAGGATAGAAGGAAAGGCAGGACTAATCTCTGAAGACAGGAGAGCTGGGAAGTATTTTTGGCAGGAGGTAGATGAGGCAGGTAAACTGACCAAAAATTCTGTTTGCTTGCTATGTCTAATGGCCTTTCTGTGGGTACTTGCTTGCAGGAGTTTGTCAAGTCTGTCTGGCAAGGCTTGTTAAGGTGCTAATTTATTCCTAAAATATTTGCTTGTACAGGGTGTAACACAGAAGTCCTGGTATGAAATTACATTTTTTAAATAGTATTGCTTAAACTGACCATTTGAAACACGGATACAGTAGCTAGGAAAGAAGAAAGAAAAAAAGTTTCTTTCATCCTCCCTGTCTATTCTCCCTGATTTTTTTTGATAAACAGTGCAGATTAATGAGAGACCATAATATAATGCTTAATCTGCTTTTATTGCTTTCATTTGCATTTCACTTAAACTTGCTCCATCCCAACATTTTAAATAATGATTTGCCTGGCTTTAAAATACTAAACTCATAAAAATCTTGACTTTTAAAAAAATTCTTCTTGGTTGTTATGGTTCTTGGATCTTTCCTGTGGACAGGGAAAGCTATGAGCTGGTGGAAAATGTTGTGGCTCCCTGTTATGTGATCCTGGGGGTTCATACCTATGTTGTTTTGCTTATTGTTCTAAGGTGCACACACACGTATAAATGTGTATGTATATATACAAATTATAGGGGCTGACCTAATGGGATAGAGAATTATGTTTCAAATTTAAATGCCAGTGATTTATTTCTCTAATTAGGAAGGAAGACCAACTGGGGCCGGGTGACTCTATGTCTAAAGTAGCACACTGCATTTCAGGATGTTCTCTTTGTTTTAAAATAGTACAATGAGTATACACACAAATATACACAGAAAGCACCTTTTATAATTACAAAAGCTTGGTTAAACTTTTTCTCCTCAAGTTTCCTCTCTGTAAATATAACATGCTTGGCATCATATTTCTCAGGCGGTTTCTACTTCCAAAAAATGATTTATTAACTGGAGTTCAGCTGCTTTTTGCTTTTGTTGCTGTTGACAAAAGGCATGTTTAAGCATGTTAAATGGGCTAATGCAGTGGACAAAAATGATGGCTAAGAGCAGCAGAACTTGCTGCCAACACATATTTTTTCTTTGTAACATTTATAAGGAATAGTTAATCTGACCTCAAAGAAAAGAAACATATGCTCCACCAGATAAGGTGCTAGAGATGAATGAATCTGTCTGCTATGGAGCATTTGTTGGAATAAGAGAGGTAAAATAAAAAAAAAAAAAAAAAAAAAAAAAAGTGGAGCAGAGGAGGAAGACTAAGACAGCCAAGTCCCAGAAGGAAAAAGTGAAGTAAATGTGAGAAGTGACAAAAATAATGGATTGAAAGAAGAGAAGGTAGATTAATGGGAGAGAAGGTAAAGAGTCAGGTCTGTTGTCAGGCAGCTCTCCCCTTAGGGCTTCACTTTTGTTTTATCCTAGGTACTTGTTCAGGACTGTGGCTTGCACAGGGTGGGTCTTCTAAAGAATTGGGCTGAAATGAAGTAGTGCTTCTTGAGTTGAGGGGAATAGTTTTGTAATTGCATAATATTAATGAACTGCTCTGTCTTTCAGATCTCCTGGCCCCGGTAGTGAATAGAGACCCATGCACATTTTCTGAACAGATTATTAATTTTCATTTCAGTCCAGTGCCAAATGTACAGAAAAATAGAAAATTTAGCTGACTGGCTAGAAGCTTGAGATAAAGTGTAGGGTTTTATAAGGAAGGAAATTAAAAATAAGAGAAGCATAAACAGAAAAGAAAGAGGAGAAAATGAATCTGAAGCACAAATCAATGTGGCTGTGTAGAGGCAGTGTTTCATATCCAGGCTGCTGACTTCAGCCTCCTTCAAAGGCAGTGCTACAGATAAAGGAGTGAGGTGATAGTGGTGATGGACCTGATACCTGGACACTTGGACCTGATCTGAATTTCAGCTTCTTTTAAGCAAATGCCTTAGACACTTCATCTCTGGCGTGTATTTTTGGTGTGTCTCATTATCCATGTGACCAGGGGAAGTGGTGATATTTGGCCTTAATATAAATGAGCAAGATTTTTCCTTTTGTCTCTACATTTTAACCCTTTTCCCTCTTTTTGCTGTTACTGTGAACATTTGGTATTTTTAATGAGTTCCATCCTGATTGGTTTTGTTTTCTCTCCAAATGGTAAACGTTTTTTACCATTAGCTTGTAAATATGATTTGTCAGATCATTTAAAAATACGGCTGTTGCAGACTGAGTTCTGGTGAATGATCTGGTTAACGAATCCATTTGCAAAAATAGTAACTAAAAAATAACTTTATATTAATGTAGAGCTGAAAGTACTTCAGCAGTGATAGGAATTAAAGCAAACAAAATAGACTTTTAACCTACCTAAAAAGGGAGCTGGGTAACTCCCTTGAAATGGAATCAAGACCTTGCTTTTGAAGCAGGGCAGTGGATATTTCCTGGGCAGGAATCTGTTAGTGAGGAGAAGGGAGCTGCACCATAACTGAAGTAGCCCACCCTGGCTGGCTGTGAGTCATCCACAAATTACAGGCAGTGTGATTTTAACCAAAAAAAATCAATTAAAGCAAAGGAGCAACAAGGCAATGAAAAGAATTTGTTGGTATCAGCACTGAGCTTGGGTCAGTCCCTGAGGATGATGCAGCCTGAGGCTAAGTCAGAATTAAATGTTTTCATGTTGAATAGATTTTCCCTTTTCTTGTTTTCTACTAGAAATGCCGCAGTGGTGCATAGTTGGCAGCAGCGGTCGGACAGCGGTTAAACAAACTGACATTCAGGAGAAGAAAAATGACCCTGGAAGGTAGACACAAGCAGTCAGACTTACTGACAGGCAGATGTCACTATAAAACCTCTCACTCAGTGATTGGCATCACTGCTAAACTGCTCAAAGCCAACTGATAAGTGAGAAGGACTCGAGAGCAGTGTCCGTCTGCCAGTACAGAGATGCCTGGGCAGGGCCATTCAGACTGACTGCAGGTTTCAGCACTGTGTAGGCAGCAAAAAAAAGAGGGATGTGCTGACAAGAATGTTTCACTTTCACCTAATTTTTATGAAAAAAATCATTTATGAATGTACAAAAAAGTAATTAAGGCATTAGAAGATCAGGAAACTCCTATTGTTAAGGTTGGTACTTGAAATATTATGAATCTGAAGAATAGATAATAACACACAAATGGTATTTCTTGTAAGTTCAGATTTGCAAATTCAAATTTGCATTCAGCTGTGAAAATAGCAGCAAATACTATAACATGTAATGTGCCAGAACTTCAGGCTGATCTTATGTAACTCAAAACTTTTTATAATTGTGATTATTGGCAGGTATGATGCTTTTTAAATTGCAAATATATGCACCACATTGAGTCTGCAGGCAATTACTCTGGCATCCCAGTGACAGCATTTTCTGTGTCAAAAAGCCCTCTTGTTCAAAAACATGGACTAAATTTAGTAAAATCTGTGTCAATATGTAAAATATAGCTTAGCTAAAGTTGGAGTGGAAACTGATGGGAATATTCTGCTATTTCACTTTTCATTTGTGTGGTTGTGTGGTGCACCAACATTTTATATGTGGCCAGTTGTTGCTTTCTGGGTTATGGGATAGTTGAAAATATGAAGAAGAAAATAAAAGCAGTAAGTTGTTCTAGACTGACTTGGCACTCTAGCTCCAAGTGTTTGTGCCCTTTCTTTGCTAAATTGTCTATATAGACATCTCAGATTTAAATCATGATTGAGACAAATAATGCACTTTAGGCAGAAGTGGCATTGGCTGAGGTAGCATTAAGTGAATCTCCTGTGAGTCCTAAGATCTGTAGTTGCAGAGCCTGGCAGTATCAATGTAATGTAAAGCAGAAAGGTATGAATGTATACTTAATTTCCTAATTATGCATGGTCTTGAACTAAAACTATTTTATTGTTTTTGGAGAGAAGATAAACAAATGTCTCCTCCTCTGCTTTCCCACTTTGGAAAGTGGGAAGACATCTGATGCAAATGTCTTGGACGAGTCCTGAGCGACCTGAATTTTCTTTTTGTGGAAAGGGTCAGTTTGCTTGCACTGTTTTACACTAGGGGTAAAAGAGATGTGGATTTCTAAAACTACACAGAAACCTATTGGCCTTGCTGTGTCCCTTCCTTCACAATAGGTCTGCCTAAACCTTTAACAGATATTCAGCAAACAATTTAGCCACTGATTTGTTTCCAGTCTGTTGGCTTTTTTCTTCTAGGTCTCTTCGGTGTTTTGGCTTTTGCAGCAATAGGACCTTTCTTAAAAACATAGCAACCCCCTTCAGCATGGAAACTCTGATGAGGAATGCCTTTTCTGAAGCCTGTTCTCCCTCTCTCTCCCTCCTTTCTCCCTCCTCCCAGTTTCCCAGCTGGCAGACCTGGCATGGTGACACGTTGTGTCAGGTTGCATCAGTCATGTTGTCTTCTGTGACATTCTGGCTCAGAAGGAGATGTGACTGATGAGAGGTGATAGTGTCACATCACAACCGAGGCCTCAGCTGGAGAAGTCTGAGCAATTTTCTCATCCATCATTAAAAGAGACATGGGGTGGAGGAGCAGAGCTCTGCCTTACATCCCTTCCTTGCTCTCCAGCCCCTTTCACACCGCAGGTTTTGCTGTTCCCCGCAAGTTATCTTGGATCGAGAGCTGTTTTTGCTGAAGAAGTTTTGAAGGCACGTGGAAAGGAACTCCATGACATCTATGCTGGTGGCATAAATTTATATCTGTGGGCAACTGCTCTGTGAACCCTGTGGGCATGTGCTCAGTACTGTCCTAACTAATCACAGCCATCTCGTTGTGAGCTCTTCCTTGCAGTCAGGGAAATGAATTAAAAGGCTCACAAGCTTCCCTCGGGCACTGTCAGAGGTCTGTGGCTCACTAATGTTGCTCAATAACAACAGGCAGCTCCTGCATGTTCCTGTGTAAAGGGAGCAGAGGTGCGTGTTGCAAAGCTGGAAAAGTGAATATCTGAAACACTGAAAGCCCTGGTTAACCTTCCACTTACACCCTGAACAAAATAGCTGAGATTCCCTCCCTATTGCAGCATCTTTGTGCTCACCTGCAGCAGCTGGAGGAAGTGCTCTCCCTGCTGTAAATCACACACATTTCTGTAACAGGGTGTCAGTACTGCTCTGAGCTGGGCTGGGCAGGATGGGTTTCACCACTTCGATGAGTTTCACTTTTTCAAGTGAGCAGTCACTTTTTGAACGATGTTTTTCAGCTGTTTTTCTGATTGACAGCAGTACAGCACTCACTGGGGAGCTGCCCAAGTTGTGAAAACCATTATTTTGCAAATCACCTAATAAAGCTGTGGGTTTTTTTTCCTCCTAGGATGTGACTGGTAAATAAGACAATTTTGAACAAGGGAAGGCTTGTTACTGCTAGGAGAAATTGGAGGAATCATTATTGATCTATTCCTGAATCATGACTCTGGCTGAAAATTCTCACCACTCTCAACTCCAAACACAGCTTCTAACTTGGGCTTTCCTTTAGCTTGACATCTGTTTTTCCTTCTCTTTTCAGCTCATTCATTTATGCTCATGAAATAAAATATTTCCCATTTTCTGCCTCTTTCTTTGTTTTGATGTTTTTCTGGACCATGATTTTGGATTTTGGGCTTATGTTTTTTCAGTCTAAAACATCTTAACTGTTTTTACTCTTTTCACCTGCCTGTTTGATTATCCATCTTTCCTTATGACCATTGTATCCTTTCTTAAATTCATTGCTTTTTCTCTCTCCAATTCTGCTCCTTCAACTTTTCCCCCACCACTTTTCTTCCTCCCTCTCTAATTATTGTTTGTGCTGTGGGAAGAGTCAAGCTGTGGTTTTTTTTGCCCATGTTTTCCAAATTCCAATTATTCTTCACTTCTGCCTCTCTGCCTAAGCTCTTACTGACTATCCACAGTCTGGAGAGATAGAGAGAGGGGTTTCCTTATGGAAACACTCATGGAAGCTGGTGCATCACAGGAAAAAACTGGTGGATCTGCATGACTCCCACTAGGCTGGCTAAAATACTAAAATAAATAAATAATGTACATTTATACATAAATAAATGGATTCACTGAATTACACTGCCGAACTACTGAAACAGGCTCAGCTGACAAAGAATTCGGAAGCTCTTCTAAGCAGCTCTTGCTGTGATGAGTGTTGCTGGCCTTGATATTTTCTCTTACACTAACTCTGAGGTCCATTTTGGCATCCACAGCTTCATGCAGGAATCTACCCGGTATAAATGAGTTTGCTGTACTTGTGTGGACAAGCAAGCTGAAACAAGTGTGTTTGTCCTTCTTTTAAGAAAATGAAAGGAAAGACCCATAAGTTTTCAATGTTACTCTTTCCTCATCTTCTCCCTAAGCGTTGTTTCTCATTTTTCCAGGACTCTGACAATCTGTTTTGCTGGGAAAACCTGCTTTGTGGCTTTCTGGACACTGCAGAGTCTCAGGCTTGCAGAGGAGGATAGCAGAAGACATGCCATTCTCCAGTGCTCATTTTTTATTTTGCCCTGATTTTCCATGTTCTCATATACTCATGATCCTGTGTTACACAACTGGCAGGGAGCTGGATTGTCTTTGCTTTTTTCTCTGGGCAGGAGATCTGGTAGGGCTGTGGGTGTGCAGGATGGAGAGTGAGGGTCCATACAGGGCATATCAGCCTCCCTCTCCAGGCTGCAGCTTCTGTTTTCTGCTTGGCTGCGCTCACTGCCGTCCTACTGCCCCTCTGGGAATTGCCCTCTTATTACCACAATTACAATCTGTACACATTTCATTAAACTAATATCGCTTCGCGCAGACTTTCTCCACTGAAGCGCACAGCTGGAGGCCCATTTCTTTTCCTCAGCTTAAACACTTTGACAGGTTAAGAAAGCTATTATGGCTGAATAACAGGTGTTGCAAAACAATGTGCATTTGATGTTTAAATGAGAGAGCTTCTTTATTGACTGCCTTTATTGCGGCGAAGACTCTCCTTTTTCAAGATGACTGGATTTTTATTGGTTTTACTGCTTTTTAAAGTGTATTCTGTTGTTTCAGAATAGGTCCGGAGTGACTGTCTGCAGTTATTTGTTATTCTGATGTCTTTTGTTATTTGCACATCTTTGCTGCTTTATCCAGGTGAGGCATACTGGTGCTAAATAGAAAAATTTTATTTTGTCTCTGTCTAAAGCCAGCCCTAAGTGCTTCTTCTTCCTGGGCAGCTCCTGACGGAGCTATGAGCCATTCTGCTCCACTGCTCTGCTTATTATTTCTAACCAGACTTGATTCACATCCCACCTATGTAAATAGAATCATCTAAATAAATATATATGTAAAGCATATATGGCAGTTTAGATGTTTAAATTAAAGTTGGGCTTTAGAATGGTTTGCAGAGATTTTCAGAATGCTGCAGAAGGCTTGGGCATGCACTGGCCCGAGTAAATCCCATTTGTTTGGGAATCTCATAATTTGTGGTGCTGTGAAATATGATTAATAGAGTGTGCTCACAGATGATCTAAGGAGTGTCAAGGCCCCATAAAGGGGTGTGTGAGAATCAGGAATTCAATGCAGTATGTTGTTTAATTAAACACAACCAGTATATTATAACTGAAAAAAAACCCCACTAAAAAGGTGGAAAGAGGAGGAAAAGTAAGATTTTTAATGCTGACATTGAAAATAGAAGTGCTCTCTTAGAAAAATAAGTTCTTTCCTAAGTAATCTCCCCATCTTCCCTCTCCATGCCTCCCACCTGGTACTCAGGCTGAATTTTACTAAAGCTTTCTGCAAGCAGAAGGGTCATTTTCTTTCCTACTCCCACAAGTAGGTTTTGCCTAATGCAGCAGTGTTAAGAAGGTCCAGGGCAGAAGAAAATATAACTATATGTAATAGTAAAGACATAATGGCTGTGATCTCATATTTCTTTTCTGTCCCACTACATATTTTGTATTCCAAAAACTGCAAAATAATAAATCAATAACACTATGTTTTAGGAGCTACAAGTTCAGAGGGGCTGAAATCTTATCTTGAAAAGGAAGACAAAATCTGTTCAAGCCAGCTTCATTAATATGAAATCTTTGCCTGCAACTCCTGCCACAAATCAGCCCCTGAGAAAGGAGGGAGAGTGTCTGTCTGTTTGGAGGGAACCAGGGGCACTGCTGGGGAAATCTCACAGGAGGTCTGGCTGGCTGGGCTTATTGCACCGTTTCTTCTTACATGACTGATGTGAATGCCACATGAATTATGTGCAGCACCAAACTGCAAGTAGAAGGAAAATTGTGTGCAGATGAAGAAGAAGGTGGGAAAGCAACTAGCTTTCACCTCCACCATATATTTTTCACAGTAGGCAATAAATTACTTCTGCAAGCCTCCAGAAAATTACCTGTAATAGAGGAATTAGCTGTTTCTTGTTATTATGTTGATATTGGGTGTATTTAAATTTCTCACAATGGTGAAGAAAAGTTAAATGCTAATTGCTTCTTTTCTTCTCCCACGTTTCAAAAGCCAGCCTGTGAATATTAAGTTGCTGCTGCCAGCTGTTGCCAGCCTGCACATCCAAAAATCTATACCTTAATGCATGTAGTTGTCATCAGTGCACCTAACATATAACTCAGCTCCTACTGTGCAGTGCACGTGAACAAAAAGGAATATTTTGGATACCTAATGGGATTGTGCTCCATTTTGAGTAATGGAACACACTACAACTTATTTAGATTGATAATGGTGTGAGTGAATCTAGGCTGCATTGTTTCTTCTCCCCTTACATGCAACAAAATCAAAACAATTTTTTCCTCTAAGTTTCCAACAACTCCTTCCTCTCTCTACTTGTCTTTTTTGTGCAGTGTAACTTCAAGACAATTGGGGAGATGCTCAAGCCAGAGAAAAGGGACGTGGCTCTTCAATGGAGGGATGCCTGAACTCACATGGGAAGGAGAACTGGGTGGAGGTGAGAGAGTGAGAGAGGAGAGAGTGCCTGTGAGCTGGTGGAGAGGAAGGAATACATGGGAAAGAGAGAAGGCAGCGTGTGCTTGTGTTTGTATTGCACACAGCCAAGAGAAATAGGGGTGGGTGACCACAATTTAGGAGGCAGGCTCTGGCTAAGAAGAAAACAAAGAAATAGGCATTGGAATTAAAGCAGCAGCTAATAAAGAAAAAAATAGAGAGGGAGGGGAAGGATATGTTAATCCAAATGGGGAACAAAGGAGAGAGAAAGGCAGAGGAATAGAACAAATTGAATGAAGGTAATGAATTACAAAAGAAATGTTGTTACTCTGCTTTCATTTGCATTTATTTCTCTCATGACTGACTGGAAAGAACGAATTACAGTAGGAGAGAGGAGTGGAATGGTAGAAACAAAATGTGGGTAAGAAAATCTACATACTCTAAAGGTACTTGTAAGCGAAATAAAAAGGATCAAATGTCTCAGTAGGAGCTTGGGGAAAAGTTAACATTGGGAAGGAAAAGAAATAGTAATTCCCAGCTTGTGAAAAGTCTTTGTTTCTGTGGTTTTTAAAAATACTTATGCCTCTATTTTTTCTCCAACTTCCCCCCTTCCCAATCAGCAGTTTTTGTTCTGCCCCAGGTCTTGGCCATCTCTTGACCACTATGGGTTTTCCTCTTCAAAACACTTCCCAACTCAATTACAGACACCTGCACTTTGAGTACATCTCCAGCAGCTTCTGTGAGGTCTGGAAATTGCTTTTTGTTAACACACATGTAAAAGAACCTTTTCTGTGGTTTGCATGCATTTATCCCCTTTGTTAACCCCCTTGTCTCTAACCATGTCACTCCCACCTGTCTCACCAGGTGCCTTCTGGCTTTTGCTGCCTGCTGTGAGAAAGAGAATTGTGGGCAGGTTGTGAGTACCTGAACCCCTGACTCTTTAAAGCACTGTTCCCATGGGCTGGCTGCACCTTTGGGGGCCTGCAAGTACTGCCCTTTTTTTTAGGTTTGTTTTGTTTTCTGTCCTAGATTGTGCCCTCGGTGCCTTGGGAAGGTGTGAAGCAGGCTGCTTGTGGCTGACAGAACAATGGGAGTGTGAGGGCAGGTGGGCTTCAGGCTGCTCCCGGTGGATGTGGGTGCAGTGAATCAAGAAACATTTCTGTGCCAGGGGCCAGAGCCTCCAAAATTTCCTCTGCTTGTACCTGTGAGCAGCACTTGGCTATTTGCAGGTACAGGCATAGACAAACTCCAGGGGACAAAGTTTGTGAGCTGGCAGCGTGTGGTGTCTTGTGTGCACATAAATTGATTACAGCAGCAACAATCACACGCAGATGGTGTCACTCTGAACTCTGTATCCTGCTATAAAGTAAGGTGTACAGCTGATGTATCAGAAAGAAGAATTGGACCTTGAACTTAGAGAGCTGAGAGAAGGAAATCCAGACACTCATCATTGGGAATTTTTGTGTCAGCACCCAGTGATGAGCCTCCCCAGAACTACAGTTTTTGTCATTAGAATGCTGTCCAAAACATGGGTTTACTGATAACCTCAGCTGCTACCATGTAGGAATTAAATGTCTTGGGATCTTTCATAGTTATTCCAGCCAAGGCTTGTTAAAAAAAAATTGTTCTTCATAAAAAGAATCTCCTTAGGGTCTTTAGCCTTACCAGGCTTGTTTATAGGATTATAAATTCATAAGCATCATAAAATTATAATGGCAAATCAGTAAAAATACTACTTAGAACTGTTTTTCACCTTGTTTGCAATTTTTTTTTCTGTAAAAGAGAAAGATTCTGTGGGGTTATGGCAGGCATGTAGATTCCTCATGTATCTGTAGGTTCAGGTAACAATAATTGAGGGGCAGAAAAGTGAATACTGACTGAAAAGTTTGGTAAAGGGTTTATGTGTTATTTATACTCTAATTTCTAACAAAGTTTATTAGAAGTTGCCTACAGTTGGGAAGACTGAAGTATAAAATACCTTCTTAAATAGTTGAAGACCAAGTACTGTGGAATAAATGTGATTCTCAGATCAGGCTGTGAAATCTCTGACGGTGACTGAAATGCATCAGTGTAATGTGCTGGCATGTTTAGTTTAATTTCCTAGAGCACACTTGTTGTGCAGATGTTTCTTTCTGTTAATGTAAGGGTATGAACAGGCGTGTCTCAGTGTATTTCTGTGCAGGCAAGCAAAATCCAACTTTGGGGTTTCTTTGGAGCTGATCTTGGGCACATTGCTTTTTTGTTTCACACAGGCCTTGCTGCTCAGAAGCTGTAAGGGAAGATTCTCTCAGACCACAGGTACTTTGTGCAAGTTTGGAAAATTCCTGGAAAGGCTAAAAAGCCTTTAGATTAGGCATGCTGGGAAATGAACTTGTAGTCACTGTCATCTTCCTTTGTGAATCACCATCCCAGCAGTGCACAGTGATTCTCTAAGATTCATTATTGTCTTTTGCCTCTGTCTAGTTTCAAAATGTGCTTTATCTCACGTACTAATGACCCTTGTTGGTTAAAAGGGAATTGCTGCCGACAGACAGAAATGAAGAAAAAGTATTCTAAGCTTCAGGTAATGGTTCTGAAGAAGTTCTGGAGAATGGAAATTCTTTAAATTGACTAAAATATTCACTGAGGTAGAATTTAGGATTTTGGCTGTAGATGATTGTGAAGAAATGAAAGAGCTATGAAAGTCACCTGTTTTTTTTAATACTATTTGACATTTATGAAAGGACAGATGAGCTTTGTCATGAAAGTACAGAACTGTTATCAGGTTTTTGGCTCTCCCACCAACTTCCAGTGGAACTTTATAAATGGCTTTAGTCTATTCTTTTCCTTCTTTATTAATCTCTCAATTGCTCCTGTTATTACATGGTAAAACGGAGAAAATGCTACTTTTATGACACTTGCACATCTCTTTTGAGCTACAAACTTTTAAAAAGGACATTTCCTTCAATTTCCTTCCTTGATGTGGTCCTTGTGGACGAGATACAAGTTGGATTTTTGGCACAGAAATAGTAATGAAATATTTGTTTAGATTTGTTTAATTAAACAGACCAATAATATCTGAACACCACCAAATGCCATAATGTGGCATTTCAAAAAGGGAATATATTAGAGGGATCCACAGTTTTAATAGAAGTTTAAATAAAAATACAAGAGTCTGTACATTAAAAGATGTGGAAAACACCAAGCTCTGCTTTTTATTATAGTGAGATTGAACACCCCAATGATAAATTACACATGATAAATTTTTCAGGAAATTAAAACCCTGAATAGTGGGCATCAAAATGCTATCAGAAGAATAATCTGTCCAGTGGGAACATTGGCACTAGTGAAAGAATACCTGTGATAATATATAATTTTAATTGGTCTGTGTCACGGCAGGCTGACCAGATGCCAAAGAAAAAAGCCTAGGAGAAAAATAATTTGAAAGGAAGGCAAGGTAATGACTTCATTTATATATCTTCCTATTTCCTTTAAACTAGCTGGCAGTTTTAAATAATTTTAAAATATTTTCTAATCTAAATGTCTGTGGTTTTTTGCTTTTTGTTTTATTTTTTTTTTGTTTTTTGGATACCACAAGATTTCAGTGTCTTCTGTGATCAGTACAAGGTCCTCTGATGAGAAGCTGGGTAAAAGTGGAGAATGAGCACTGAAGAGGAGCTAGAAAAGGGCTGCTGTAGGATTTCTTTGTGAAATCTCCTCTTAAAACTTCAGTGTCACAGGTAACTGTGCAAAAGGATACACAAAATATTAATGCAAAGGCTTGAGTTAAAACCTCCTTGTGAAATCCCAGTCTGAAGCCAACAAAGCCACCCCTGTGTGATCACTTCTGGGCTCTGATGGTCTTTGGTGCATGGACAGGGCACATGAGATGTAAGCACCAGCCTGGGCTGTTACCTCAGAACTGCTTGGGGCTGAGTACCACACTGCAAGGGCTCAGGAGCTAAGCCCAACCTAATCTTGTGGAAAGGTTGTGAGAAAATTTTTCTAGAGCTTTTTCCATTTTTCCTATACGCAAGAGGAAACCACAGGCCACTTCCACCTTGTTTCACTTTTGCAGTCTGTTCAGCCAACTTACAGGTGAGACCCAAAATCCAGCTGGTGAGTCAAACCTGAATTCAGAATGGATTTTCTTCTGTTCTGCTTTGTGTGAGCTTGCTGCATCTCTCCTGATGCACATCACTTGGTCAGAAACTGCACAAGAACAAAGAAAAACAATTTTGTCACCCTCTGCTTTCACTCAGTGTAAACTAATATCCAGCAAAAAGCTATGTCTATGATGTACTCTGTGTGAATATAATCATTTTATCAAAAGCTCTGCACTGCAAAGTGCTGCAGCTCATATCCTGTTCACTAAAATGTGTACGCCTGTTGATTCCAAAGCTTGTGCTTCATTGTTTGTTATGTTGGCCCAGGATCAAGTTTTGTGTCTCTAAGAAGAGCAAAACTAACTCAAAAAGAAGCTCTGCTTTATCAGTTATTGGTGAGTGTTTGTTGTTTCTGGTGAGGATACTTGGTTCTGTTCCAGGTTAGATAAATGAACATGTACATTACTCTATTGGCAGCTTGTTGAATTGAAATAATTTTAAAAAACCTGACCAAATCAGATATTCTGGAGCACCAAGCAATATATGTAATAAGGTATAAAGAAAGTTTATAGCCTTTGAGTTATTTTCCAAAATAAAATATGTCATTTTGGTAGTTGCAATATTTTTAGTTGATACTGTTATTTTGTTTTGAGCCTTGACCTTAGACAAAAATAATTTGAGCCTCTTAAAACATACTACAGTGAGGAGTAATTGAAACAAGAAAAGTCAAACAACAGCAAAGCTTTATTGATGGAAACATTATTGTTGGGATCTCATAAAAAAACACAGATACACTTCTGTGTTGATTACTGTCATAACTTTTTTGAAAAAGCATGTGAAGTTAATTCAGGAATTTGGCTTGAAATCATGTCTGTTACAGGGTCAGCTTCCTCCTCCAAAAGTGCACGGATTATGTGTATTAATTAGAAAACTATCAGTGCTAAAGATGAAGCAAAAAAAATAAAAAAATTAAAACCATAGTTTTGGAGTCTTACCGATCATGGTGTGTCCTGTGGTGGGGGGTGCACAAAAACACCCAGAGAGGAGAGGCAGGAGGGGTGGGAGTCTATAGTCTTGTACTCTGCCAAAATGGATCCTTTTCTCTAAGAGAGTGTCTAGGCTTCCTCATCAAGCTCCTACTGCTTGAGAGTATCATCTCTTGGCTCTTTACACTTCCTTCAGCGAGGGTGCCATCACCTCTCAGATGACTGACTCACAGTCAAAATCTGTATGATTATATAGACTTGTATGCACATACATACTTGTGTATCTATTTTAATTTTCCAAAGTAGAATAAGGAACTCTTTCTCCCTTATGTGAATTACTCCTTGCCAGTCCCTAACATTAATCTTTGAGTTTCTGACAATCTTGTCCATTCTGTGTGGTGAGCTGTGTTTTCACTTTTGACAGCAGTTTGCTATGAAGTAGTGACTCCTTGAACATGGGCGCTGTTGACTTTTCTCTCACTCTGGCAAGGATGTCCCATGTGGTCTGATCTTTTCAAAAATTCAGGAGGCAAAAAACAAATATGGCAGTCAGCCCAGTGGAAGACTGGAGAAGCTGGAAAATTTTACGGTGTACTTGTGCTCACCTGTAGCCACTTCACATTTGTGGGTTGGTTGGGGATGTGGCCTGGTGTTTCACACTGGCACTTAATTCATCTGATTGTGAATCAGCTTGGCTTAATTTCAGAAGCTCTTCTAGAATTAAAAAGATGTCAATTAAATACAGAACACCGCAAAAACCATCCTTAGAATCCATCAATGTAAGGAAAAAGTGAACTGGAGCTGCTGGCAGAGGTGTGGAGGGTCAAGCGTTTCTTCCGTCCCCTCCAAGGGCACATGGCAGGTTACCCTTGGTGGCCACGAGCCCTCTGCCACAGCGATTATTTCAAAAGGATTGTTTCTCTCAGACCAAACACTGGCACGAGTGGTGCCACGTTCAATTACAAGGACACAGCTGAGGCGCTCGGGGCCGTGGTCCCTGTCCCATCTCATCACTCAGTGTAGAGTAGCCCAGTCCTGCTGCCAGGTGGCCCAAGAGCTCTGTGCCAGGGGGGCTTGGCGGGGTGGTCCCTGTGCCAGGGTGGTGTATGGCAGCGAGGGGTGGCCACGGTGGGGCTGGCAGGTGGCTGGAGCATGGGGGTCCTGCAGGGTGTGGTTGGGGTGGCAGTGAGCGCTGGCCGCCGTGATGGACACACAGATGTCATTTTCCACGCGGCCGGTCACAGCGTGTGACAGATACCCTGGTGCACAGCCAGGCACGGCTTCAGGAGCAGGGACAACATTTGTGGGAAGAAAAGTGGCTCTTTGGTTTGGCTGGTTTTTTTTTTCTTTTTCTTTTTTATTTTTTCTTTTGACAATTAGACCCCACTTACTCAAAACCCATCTCAGAAAGTGGCCATGTGAGCCAAAATGCCTCCCGCTGACATACACAGGCTAGCACTGCTGAGCTGAGCTCTACTCTGTGATTATTTTTCAGATTGGGGTAGAAAATTTGGAAGTGAATGGTTGACATCTTGTCAGCTTAGGGGTATTTATGTTGTCTTAGATAGGGTGAATATGACAGTTATTTTAAAAATCAGTTTATCAACAAACTGAAATTCACAGCAGAAGTGGACACATGAGTAATTCTTTAAAAGTTTTTTACAAAGAGTGAAAGGGGAGGGAAAAACTGATAGCAAACGTTCACAGAATTGTTAAAAATAAGTTTCTTAGTTTCTTAAAGAGCTGAAAATTGGGTTAAGATGTGAGTTTTTGGCTATAGCTCAAGTTATTGGGGTGACTGGTATGAGTGCCATGACATCTATTACTGTTACATGGCAGATTCATTGGATTAAGCCAGGAAAATCTTGCTTGGAAAGATTTTGTTTTCTTCAAAATTACCAAAAAAACATCCAAGCCAAAGCAAAAGCCTAAACCAACCCAAACAAGAAAGAAACCAAAAACTCCCAAAAGTGCAAAAACAAAACAAAAAGCACTGCTTTCTGAATTTGATACAAAAACCAGGGTTATTTCCACTAATAATGAGAGATGCGCTCTGCTTTTTTTTTTAAAAAAAATAATATTTGTGATTTATTATGATATCTGTGGTCACTGTTGGAAAGAAAAAATGAACACACTGCAATTTATTACTAGACCTGGAAACTGAGGTTTAGATTGTATCTCAGGATGTCTAATCTGTGCCAATCAATTGTCAATATGAACAGTGCTGTTAGAACTGAGCATTGTATGATCTGCCTATCAAATGTGCGCACTTTGTCATCTTTACCTCATTTTAGAATAATCCTAGCTTTGATTGTCATCCTATAAAGTTGATACCTATAATGGAAAACATTTTAGAAGCATTTTAAACAGCAGTATAGTACCTGGAAAAATGAAATAAATGTCCACGAAGGGACAATTCCTCAACACTCAGCCAGTGTTCAACAGAATTTATCATGTTCATTTAAAACTACTTTTGATTAAATGATCTTGCAATTTCCCATGTATGTACAGTGTTCAACTAGAGCAGTGATAATTTTTCAGAATAAACTCTTGTTGGGAAACTGCAGAAGATAAAGTATGATGTACTATTTTCCAAGACAAAAATTAAAAAAAAATCAACTTGCTTGGATATTTTTCTTTAAGAAAAATATTTCTTTATGTCTTATAACATAAAAACATAGCCACTTAGCAATCTTAAAAAAAAAAATTAAAAGGACCAAGTTAGCCCTTGACCCCAGTGGAACTGCAACATGGAAAGCATCTGTGGTCACAGTGATTAAAAGCAAAGAATTCCAGATTAGGATAAAAATGAATGTATGTTTGAATCACTTTGTGTTCCTGAAACATTCTTGCTCTCCCTGTAGATATCTTTTTGCTGTCTCCCACCACTTACCGCATTTCAAATGAGGTGTTTTTTGCTCTCAACCCATAAAAGTGAACAGTCCTGGAAGGGAAATATGTAAACACATTCTTCTCTGGGCAAAAAGACTCAAAGCAGTTACAGTGTGCTGAAGTCTTGTTTGGGTGCCTTAACTAGAGAGCAGGCTCTGAATAAGTCATTTGCACAGGAAAATATTTCACTGGAAATGGGGATGATACAGTACAGCACTGAGTCAAAATGAGAGCTCTGGTTTAGTTGCCATTACGGTATTCTTTAAACAGGAAAAACCCTTACGTTATTCACATTGTATTCTTCCAAATCATCCTGTTCAAGAGATGTTTAACATTACATCATTTGATAATGATGAGCATTCCTGATGCAAAATTGACAGTGTATTTTAATTGAAGGATATATTATTATATTATTAGTACCCCAAGTTTCACAATGTGGTGTTATCACTTCGTTGCTCTGCTTCTCCAAGGAACAGAGAAACATCCCCAAACATTCCTTTTCAGTGATACCACTTTGGGAACGGGCATGAGCACATTTCGTATTTTTAGCTCATTGTGGTTATACTGGTTGCCCATAATGGCTGCTTCACCAGGATCTGCTGAGAGGATTCAAAAGTGCAAACCCAAATCTCAGGGTGAACCGTCCTTGACTTGTCCTTGAGACTGTGGAACCTGAAACTCTGTGAATTACTTCCCTTCCTGTTGGTGGGATTGCATCATTTGGGAGAAAACCAGGGGTGGCCAAAATGTGTTCTAGGACCAAAAAATCTAAGATTAAGCTGTACTCAACCTTGCAACTTCCTGCAAAACCTGCAGTGCCTTGTGCACTGTAGTCATAATTTCACAGCAATTGTGGCTGTGTTTGCTGCTGTCTCCAACGAGAGCTTGATGGCCCCAGTGACAGGCACGAGGCTGCAGACTCTGCTGCCTGTCTGCCCTCTGTAAAGAAATCCCTGTGTTTGTCAGCAGTCAAAGAAACAACAAAGGCCAGGTCTTCAAAGCTGTGGAGTAATAAGAGAACCTAAATACAAGTGAGTGCAATACAGGTGCTTTTTCATCTCTCTGGGAAAAGTCAAAATGCTAGTTTCACTCTTTTAGTGCTCAAAGTGCTGGAAAAAAATTCCAGCATCAATTTTGCCTCCATTCTTTACAAACTCAAGTGCTTCTCTTCTCTCCACCTCCTGACTCAAGATCCATCCATCCACCCAAATATACATGGCTCCTTTGTATCCATCTCTCCCATTTACACTTCATTCTGTTCATTCTGTGCTCTATTTTAACCCATCACACAGCTAATAAGAAAAGTATAAAATAACCTCATGTAGAGCATGTAGAGCAGAGACATTTTAGATATCCTGCACTACTTCAGAGTATATGAATTTTTACTGCTTTTTCAAAGTTTTTTTCTTGGCTGCCAAGATGAGTTTTATGGGTTTGTGGTACTCCCTGCCATCCTAATGCAAATGCTGTAGCTGGGGGAGAGGTTGGTGAAGAGCTCTGGTTAATAATCTGTGTTGTTGTCTTAGATTGAAGAGAATTTAAATTCAAAAGAGATCTTGAGACTCTTTTTCTAGATGAGAGAGTGGAATGTAACACAGTGAAATGCACAGCCTGTGCAATGATGTCATATTCCAATGATACCATATTCCAGCCCTGAAGTGCTGAGGAGGTTCTTTACACCAGTTTAACACATGCAAGAGTTGACAAATGTAAAATTACAGTGGCATTTCCTCCCTCTGAGGAGGCCAGGGTCAAATAATATCTCTGCCACAAAGTACGAATATGAATATATAATGTGAAAATACCGTGTAGTAATCAGATAAAGTGCACTAGGGAGAAATTTGGCTTTTTAAAATTCTTTATTTTTTTTTCCTGGAGAAAATAATTCTTTGAATAGTGTGACTATGGTAAAAACTCACCATATAGGTTGGTAAAGTTTGATACCACACAGAAGGGGAGAGTATACAAAGTGCATTATCTACTGCAATATACATTACTGCAATTTACCAGGACAGATTGGAACATGGAAACTTGATATTCTGATAGAGTTTGATGTCAAGGAATGGAGAATTTGGCCTCTTGCTGTCTTGTCTGAGGGAACCAGACCTTCCAGGCACAAAACTGAGTACTTTCAGTTGCTATGTGACAGATAAGCTTCAGTCCTTCTCCTGATGTGGGCAAACACAGGGATGCACATTCCTGCAGGAACGCAGCTGTGCACACCCCTGAGCAAAGCACAGCGGGAAGCAAAGCGAGTACAAAGCACCAAAGGCAGGCTGCTGTGAGCTCAGCAAACAAAATATGTATCTAGTCAAGACATAAATATTCAGAAGTGGCAGAAATGATCAGTATGGATGACTGGAAAACCACAGGATGAAATGAAGACCAGGAGAAATGCAGTCAAGGTGTTGATAATTTAAAAAAAAATGCCAAAAATCCCACTGAGAGCTAACATCTCATTTCCAAGAAATCCCTTAGGATAAATCAGAAGTGTTAGCTCTGAAAAAGAAGGTATAGGAGGCAAAAGAAAAAAAATGTGAGCAAATGATCAAGAAAGCTGAGATCAAAAAAGGAAAGGAAAATTACATAGGATGCAAATATGGATAATAAATGGCTATATAAATGTAAATTATAAGGAGAAAGAGGCTGGTGAGAGAGACTGCAGGCATTGTAGGGCCATAAGGCCATAAGGAAACTCATCACAGAACATGTGACTATTTATGAGAAACAATGACATCTTAACATCAGTGTTCACTTGGCTGATTAGCAGAGAGACTTGGAGGCTTGGTTGTTGGAATCAGAAATATAATTTTATTTTTATAATGATGTGAATCTCTCATCCCTGGAGGTGTTCAAGGCCAGGCTGGACGGGGCCCTGAGCAGCCTGGTCTAGTGAAAGCCATCCCTGCCCGTGGCAGGGTGGGTGGAACTACAAGATTTTTAAGGTCTCTTCCAGCCCAAACTACCCTGTGACTCTATGATTTTATGTGGCTTGCTGAAAAATAACTTCTTCCACACAGCTTTAGGCTTTCAAGAATCAATTGATGAAAACAGAGGACATCATGAAACCTACTGAAAGGCTTTTTGCTTCATCTTGCTTCTCAGTAGAAACAGTAATGAGCAAAACTCCAGTTTTGAGAATCCTCTTTACTTCAGGAGGATTTAAAAGCCTTGCAGAGAGCAGAGTAAGGATATTATAATTTGAGTTCAAATGCATAATGCAGGAGAAATTGGTTTTTTTTTTTTTTTTTTTAATTTTAAAAACACTTTTGGAGCAGTGCTTGAGAAATACTGGATCTGTGGAGTACTGGCTTTGAATATAAAGAGAGTTTTGACCCAATCCTTAGATCAAAACTTTCAGTACTTGCAATGTTTCTCCTGCAGTCATAGTAGCCCAGAACTACAGATGTCCTCTTATTAATCCTACAGGATAGATAAAACCTCAGTAAATCATATGAAAATGTCAGTTGGATCTCAAGATACAAAAAGACAGTAGAAAACAGATGAAATTGTAGAACTGAGTTTTAAATGTTATACAAGCCTACACACCTTTGCATACAGGAAGCTGAAGGTAGAAACTTTAAATATCTAAGTTGGTGATTTCAGCACTGAAGCTGACTAAAGTTCAGATTTATGTTCCACAAGTGCAAAATTCAGAAGCTAATTAGACTTGCTGGTTGTACAGCATTAAAGTAAATGAAGCTGCATTATTAAAGTACCTTAATATAGATACAGAAGTCAACTTCTAGGCAAATGTAATAACAGATTTCTGTGGAGTGTGGTTTAATCAAAATGCACTTGCTTGGTTCTAACAGTTTTCTCTTTAATCCCTGAAGCTTTGACCTTCCTGTGTGACAGATTGCTGAGTTGCTAGAGAATCTGAACTCTTGAAAACTTTGGAGAGATATTGGCCAAACAGGTAATTTAACAGCCAGATTTGTAGCATAATGCTGACCTGAAAATTATGGATTGATTGTCTGCTAATTCAAGATAAGTAAGATTTTTTTTTAGCCTTAATGGTGATATCAGAGTTTAAAGAAAAAGTGGCTTCTCTTATATTTTCTTTTTATTTTCTTTGGGGAATGTATGTGTGTTTATGCACAGGAATAGGAAAAGGGAGATTCCTCAAGTGGTGATGAGTTGCCAGTTGTGAATTCACCGTGATGTAAAGCTTTTTGCTAGCAAGAAATTACAGGATAAATGAGAAAATGGCATATGTGCACTTGTAATCTTTGAATTAGGAAAGATTCAAGCCACTAATTAAAATAAAGTTAGGGAAAAGCTGGACAGATACAGGGAGTCAGTGCAGGTTAATGAAAGGAAGGTCATGCTTCACATATCCAATTAACTTCTCTGAGGAGGAGAGATGGTCAATGAGACTTGACAGGGGGAAGGAAAGAGGTATAAAGTATTATGACTTCAGGAAGGCTTAGTGACAAAGCACCACCAAAAAGGCAAATACATTTCATTAGCCAGTATGGGATTGATGGTGGAATTAGTCATTGGATAGAAAAGGGCTTGGAGCTTGGATGACAATGAGCAGCAAACTGCTGCTCAGGGGTTAACAAGAGCTGATGAATGAAGCACTGAGAGTCCAGGCTGGGTCAGCTTCCAGCACAAGGGAGAGCTGTAGGCAGAGCAGACAGCAAAGCACAACACTTGAAGTAAACAATAATCTTGGCCTAAACAAATCTCATCAGTGAGATAAAGAGACCTGGCTAGATTAGACCTTAATTAAAAGGTAGTTTCCTTTGCTAACATATTGAATTATAACTCAATGGAAATTTTATGTAAAAAAAAACCAAAGAACAGAAAAATAAAAATAATTTTAATTTAAATTACTTCAAGCTACAAGTCATGCTACATCTGAAAGTTGTGTTGGAAGAAGGTAATAGAGTCTCTGGAATAGTAGAGGTTTTCAGGCCTGCTGCACAATAGGTGTTAATGATTATGCACCTTGAAATATTTAGAGCAGATTTAAAAGGTTTCACAGCACATGGATTCCTGAGCTCCAGGAAATACCGAATAACTGAAAAACATCAAGTGTGAAACTGGGTCATTGCTTTATTTTGAGATTCCCTCAGGGTGTGTGGAAGCACAGCAATTATCCTTGTTGTTGGACACTGCTGTGCACTGTCGGGAAGGTCTGAGGTGTTTCTGCCTGCGTGGGTTAGTGCTGAACCCCTCGTTTGAGAAAAATAGAAAATATTGAAAAATACAGTGCAGGGTAGTATTCCTCTAAAAGATTACATGTGTTGTCAGCAGTGAAGCACTGGGAAATCTGTGTGAAACAGCTTTTTGTGCACTCTGGGTGCTTGTGTTCAGCCTGCTTGGCTTTCTTTACTGGTGCTGTAGCTTTCTACCCTGGACAGGCAACAGGCCCAAGAATTGTATCTGTTTGCTCTGTAGTGCTATTGATATTGTGCTGCCAGCAACACATGCAAATTAGGGATGGGATTTTTCTAAGCATTTGCAATTGATTTATCTGTGCTCCTTGCCCAAAGTCAATGCTAAAATTCACTTTGGCTTCAATGGGGCAAAAGGAGTCTGCACTGTGTTCTAAAAATTCAGCACTACTGCCTTTCTTCTTGCCTTTGGCTGGATATATAGATGCAAAATCTGTTGATTGATTTCAGTGATAGCTATGAATAAGTAATCAAGGGCAAAACTGGTTACAGAACCTAGAAGCAAGACAGACTTGGGGGGGTGTGGGAATTAGAAACCTGATGTACTTCTGTGAGTTAAAATCACCAATATTTTTTAGCTTCCAACCATGTTATCGACGTAGAATGAGGTGTATACAAGTGCATGAGTCAGGCAGCTGCACGCCCCAGCTCTTCGCTCACTGCCCTCACCTCCCACTGGAATGGAGAAGAGAACAAAGAATAAAAGTAAAAAAAAAAGTAAAAAATAAAAGTAAAATTTGTGAGTTGAGGTATAGGCAATTTAATAGGACAGAAGAGAAAAGGAAAGAAAGAATGACAACAAGAAACAAAAACAACTCTAAAATAATTAGAATATAGAAAACAAGTGCTGCACAATGCATCCTAACCCACAAACTGATGTCCAGCCAGTTTCTGAGCAGTGTCCTCCAGGGAGCATGGCATGTTGTGGTGGGGAATGTCCTTTTGAGCAGGGTGGGTCGCTTATCTGGGTTGTGTCTCCTCCCAGCTTCTGCTGCCTTCCCAGCCTATTTTCTGGTGGCACAGTGTGAGAAGCTGGAGAGTCCTTAATCACTGCTTAGCAACAGCCACAACATCAGTGTGTTATAAACACTATTCTCTCTCATCCCAAGTCCAAACCATGACACCATACCATTACTGGGAAGAAAATTAACTTTATCCCAGATGAAACCAGGAAACAGGGTGGTATTTCTGCACATTTCTGTGAAAGCTGCATTCCTAAAAGAAACTCTTCAGCCTAATCAAGTTTTCTTTTGCTTTTTGCACCGTAATAACGTTCCAGTGAATTGTGCTTGGTTTGGCTGGAGGGTTGAACATTAATATTGATCTTTGGAAAGACAGAGAAGCCTGTTTTGAGGCTTTGCAAAGTACTTAAGATGATTCTCTGTTCTACTGTGGTGTAAGCTGCCCTTCAGTGTGATCTATCAGTTTGAGAAACTTCTGTTGTGTCTTAATTGACTTGTGCTCTGGATCTTTGAGAGAATTAAAGAAAACATTCTCTTCAGAAAAAGTATCATGTCTTATCATGGCTTGGTTGCAGAATCTCCAGATGTAGTGAAGTCCAATAAGAGCCTGTTGCCAGCAGGCATCTTACAGTGTCTGAAAGCAAAGACAGAAGCATTTTGTTTGAACTCTACAGAGACTGGCAGCTTCTGTTTCTCATTTCAGTGACAACATCTTTTTTCTTCAGTGGTATTTTTCCATTCTGTAATCAAGTAAGTATTAGACTAGTTGTTATCCCTCTTTTTCTCTCATTTTCTCCCTTGTTCCTGAGTGCTCCATGTTTTCATTCAGATCAGTGCTGGAGGTTGATATGAAGGGGCTGCTGCACTCCTGGCTTGGATGGCTACAGGCACTGGAGTTCTGAGTTCCTACCAGGCTGGCTGTTCCTCCCATCTGTGCCTCCTTGCCTTGTGCTCACAGCTTGTTCTCTAGCAAAACCTAAATCCTGTCCCAGACCCTGGATATTTGACTTGGCCTCCTTTTTATTTTCATGCTTAGAGCACTCAGGAACACACAAATTAACACCTCGGGTAAAATCATGAGCATGATTTATCTGTTCACTTGGACACTTAGAGAGAGTTGCTTTTATTAAAAATCTGAATAATATTTAGATTGCCTGTAAATGTTACCTAAGAGCTGGATTATAGGAGGCAGGCACCAAATATTGTTAAAACTGTTGTATCCGTGTTAATACATCCAAGCCCCCCAAACTGTTGATAACTGTTCAGAAATTGGTCAGACTGTAATGCTAGAATCATTAGCTTTTTGTTCTGTAAAATTACAATCATCAGCTGAACTCCAAAATTTTGCACATTGTTGATGGTTGTTTCAGCATAAATAATACTTTACAATAAATACTGTTTTGTCTATAGTATTATCGGTCTTAAAATCCACCAGTATGGAATATTGCTTATTTCAGAATCAGATTTCAATCCCCAGTTTTATTACCCTGTGGCAAAAATAGCTTCTGTCTTCTGTGGTCACAACTGGCTGCAAATAAATTAAAATAAATTTTAAAATTTTTAAATGTTCAGAACTGGAATATCTTTTGCTACATTGTGTTAAGTGAGCAAAACTAAGTATAACTTCACAAATATTAACATTAAAACTATCTTACATAGATTTTTCCTCCCCTTGCACACTAATGATTATAAAATTAATTAGGGAAGAGGCAAATGCCCCAAATAAATGCCTCTGCTTCTGATTAGACTGATACAGTGTGAGACCCGAAAAAAATCTCAGAATGCTCCATCTATCAAAACCACACTTACTTAATTTAAAGGAAATATGAAGGCATTTAAACTAATTTTGGAGAAAAAGCATACCAAATTGCAGTCACACAGTCATAAGACTGTATTTGTAAAAGCAAGGAAATTAAGGTAACTGAAGGAATTCTTCACTTGCCCACACAAGGAAGAATGATTTGGCTGCTCAGACTGTGGGTTTTGAAAACAACCAGAACATTGCATTAGACTCTGAAAGAAATCCTGTTCAAGTGAAAGAAAGAAGTGCACAGGCAAGGACCTGCTTTTCTGTGCCTGGTGAACCATCTTCAGGCTGAATTTTAAATCTGCTTTGTAAGTCTAGATTAGATTCAAGACTCTTAAACATTTAGTAAAAACATTGGAATTAGTGCATGTCTAAAATAAGTTTTTCCAGCACCAGTTTGCTATCAGAATCCAATACAATCCAAGTGTACCATCAGATTTCCAGGGTAGTCTTGGGAAAAGGCAGTGGTGTAACCGTGGTGAGGATTTCTTAGGGAATACAAATTTTTATTGGGGAATATTGTAAAAGCTCAGCCTTCTGTTGGAACAATTTTCAACTGATTAAATTTTCCTTGGGAACACCATTTTTAGATCCAAGATTAATTTTCATCCATCAAAAACATGCCTCCCCCCCAGTTGCCTCTCTGAATTTTTACAGTTGATAACTGGATTTTATTTTGTGAATAAAATATATAGCACATATCCAGCTCCTGGGCTGAAAGGAGACATGAATGTGAATGTGTTTCCCACAGGCAAGTCAAGTGTCTTACATCTGAAGCTGGAGGAGGTTACAGAACCTTGCTTACAGAAGGAGGTGTGGGCTTTTGTTTTGACTTGCTTTCTGGAAAACTTCAAAGTGTCCTACATTCTTTCAAAAATCTCTAGCTAAGTTGTTTCCTGTAGAGAGCAGGAAAAGATGTCAGCAAATGAATTAAATATCTAAGTTAGGTGCTAAATGGTTGCAGTGGTAAATATCAGGTGGAGATGGGAGATGAGAAATGAGGAGTTTTTTCTAGCAGTCTAATGGTCTGTGTACAAGTTTATGCATGTGGGAATAGCAATTAATAGCTTTTTGAATAATGGAAATCTGACTGTATGGATGTTTTGTGTGTTTGTCATTAATTTCTTGCCTGGCCTAGGTCTCCTCATCCAAAAAAAGGATGACTTTTTTTGAGTCTTCTGGAAATTTTCAGTGGTTGGCACATAGTCTTAGAAAGGATTAAAACTTGGATGAGGCATGAAAGTACAAATAAAAATGTATGTGCTGCTTTCTATTTAAAGTAATTTGTTAAAGAAAGATGATAAATTAATTAGCACTTCTGATTTTTGCTGACTATACTATCCCTAATGATTATCCTGTCATCAGGGATATTGCTGAAAGTTGCAAATTATAGCTTCTATTTGCTTTTGTAATATATATATTGCTACAGATATATTCCTCCCCTCCCCTCCCTTTCCCTCCCTTTCCCTTCCTTCCTTCCTTCCTTCCTTCCTTCCTTCCTTCCTTCCTTCCTTCCTTCCTTCCTTCCTTCCTTCCTTCCTGCCAGCCATCTACTGAGATATCTGACCTTGTGTGCCATGCCTTTGTTTCGATTTTTGTCTGTGCCAAAGCCAGGCAGACTGCTCTTTGTCTAGAGTACTGCATCTTAGCATCTGCCCTTTTTCTGGGAGAAATCCATGGTTTGAGTTTTGGATCAACTCAACTCCTCCAGAGGAGGAGGAGTGCTGATAATAGATGCAATTAATAGCATTAAGACTGCAAGTAAATATAAAAAAAAAAAAAAAAAATGACCTCCTGGCTGCATAGAAATGCTTTCCCATCATCACTAAGTCAGTTCTGAAGCCTTTTGAACTGGACAATGTTTAAGCCATTGGAAACACTGGGAAGCCATTAAGCCACTAGAAACAGTTCCTCTCTAAACCTCCATTTTACTCCCTCACATTGCTATCCTTGGCCTGTTCACAGAGAGGATCTGAAGAGTGTTATCATCTTGGTTGATTCTACCTCTCATTATTTTAATAATCATCATTCTGTACCAGTGACTATCAGTTAGAAAACCCATGCTGAAGTTTTTGAGTTTCTGTGCATATCCCAGCCTGTGTTTGTGTTCACATTTTTCCCTATTCAGGAGCACTCTCTGCTTGCTGTACATCTGTTGCAAAACAAAAGATGACAAAGTGGTTTATAGTTCAGTTTGATTTATAGATAAAGGCTTAAATGGTAACATGGGGAAGCAGACAAAACCTGCAAGAAAGCCTGGCAGATGAGATGCATTAAATGAAAGAATGGCTATAAACAGCTCGGATGACATGTGTGTGTACCAGCCTTGTCATCAGCATGCATGAATTTCACTGCAGAGGCTGCTATAATAAGATGTGTGCAAAGCTGATGACTCGAAGAATTTTTCTTCTTCTTTTTTTCCCCTCCAACTCAGGAGACATTTGCCAGGAGTCTATGAAGTAAAATCTCTGTATGGAATCATAAGAATTTGTTTCTTTTCATGTCTGCATGATACAAACAGGGGTTTGACAAGGCACATTCACATACGCACAGAGCTCCTTAAGAAGAGCCTGGTGCTCGATGTTTTGGGTATGAGACTGAAGTGTGGTGAGAAACCCTATTTTGTTCTCTGCTTAAACTTTGATATTGTGAAGCCAATGATGCAGAGAGGCAGCTCCAGCTCCCCCATCACCCCTGAAGGCGTGATGATTTTCTTATGATGTACTCCACTACTCCTCAGTGTAGGAGGGCACTCAGGGCACTGTCCTGCCCTCAGATGAGCAGTGAGTCTGAGCTGACAGGGTTAGAAAATCTATTGAAACATGTCCTAGTGCAACTCAGGTGTTGGAAGGCTGCTGTGACATTCTGCTAAAGCCTCTGCTTCTCCATCCTGGACCTGTCTGCTTTCCTCAGTCTTTCCTCACATCTGGAACCATCTCTTGGCATTGTGCTGGATGTGTTCCAGTTCTTCTGGAAACGTGGTAAAGGGTTCCACAGCACAGAGTGCTGTCCTGTGTGCAGTGACCTGGGTTAGCTGCACACATCTGACCTCAGATGGACATCATCTAAATAAAGCCACATCTGCTCTTCGGAGCTCCTTAATTTTCACACATGGATTGCTGGCACAGCTTCAGATCAGACCCACACTAGTGCATACTTTGGGGAAAAAGCAAGTGGTCCATTTGCACCAAAAACTTTACAAATACCACCTGAGTACTGATTTTCCTGCATCCTCATAGAACATGTGCTACCCTCCCTTTACAGATGAAAAAACTGGAGGCAGATAAATGATGAAAAGAAGGATCTGCAGTGTGAATCAGAGCTGGAGCAGAGCTTGGCCATTCAGTAACTCTTCTGCTGTGACCAGTAAGATAAGGCTTCTTTCTCTTAATAGTCAATTACAAATTCACAGCAGTGTTAATTGCTCAGGCCTAACTATACAGCAGAATTTCATGTCTGAAGAACCACAGTGGGCAGAGGTATTTTATACCCATAGTTCTGATACTCGGAATATTTTGCCTTTACCACATTGCCAGTAGATCCTGAAGGCAAGCAGTTTCCTGGCCGTTTGCTCCCGTTCTCATGGTGACAAGCAGATCTGTGCTTGTATCTGAAGGGTCTCAAAAAACAGTTTTTCTTTTTACTGCATCATCCACAGTGTAGTCTGGGAGATAGTGTCCAGCTGTGCCTGTCAAAAGGTTTGAGGAATATGGACTATCTAACCACTGAGATAATGCTGTCTCCTGCTGAAACACAGCCAGGACACTCATTCAGGGTGTGAAAGGCTGGCTGTAAATGTATTGGTCACCCAGTCTTGTGGAGGTGATTTGAACCAAGCTTTCATAAAAAAATTCTAGCTCCTAAAAAAAAAATGAACTTTTAAGAAGGGCTTTCTTTATTACTTATGGAGAAGCTCTTTCACAAAGGCAAATATTCTTAATATCTGGAAATAAAAGAGGGTGAAAATAACCTAGAAAGTAATAGGTAATTTGGTCACTCCTGAGTGCACAGTTTTATTCTGCCAAGCTGACTCTGCAATGCATGGCACACGTCTAGCAAGAACTTTTAGCTTCATTTGAAGGGAAAACATCCCAGATCTGGCCTTGCTCTACATACGATTTCTCTGCTTGGTCCTGTGTGTGATGATGATCTATTTTCTGGAAGGCCATGTGAACGCACAGGAGATGCCTCTGTTGTGCCTCGAGTGAGGTGCAGAGCCCTGACTGCCTTGGGTCAGAGCTGTGAGCAGCTCAGCTGTGCTCACACAGTGCCTGTAGGAACTGATAAATCTGATAAATCTGATAAATCTGATAAATCTGCAGGGTTTATCTGCTGATAAACCTGTGGGCTAGCTCCAATGGACCTGTGTCCACCTCTCTGCCTTCATCACTTGCTTAATACCCCAGAGGAAGGGGCCTTGGAAAGGCCAGTTTCCTGTGAATTAATTAGGCAGGGGGAAAGAGGGAATCACCCCATAATGTTGCTGTTTAGAGTGTTCATCTGGAAGAAAACAGGAACTCTCCTTTCCAGTGAATGTGGAATTATTCCCTACAAGGATGGGTATGAGCACTCACTAACACTTTTTGGCTTCAGGAAATTACTTTTGATGCAAAGGGCAGAACTCTGCAAGCAGGCATATAGCTGGAAATTCCTCATGGAATCAACCTCAAATCTGGATGAGGCATCACCCCTCTCCTTAGCACTTTCTAGTGTTTGAAAACAATTCACCAGATGCTTGAATCCTGCTCTCAGGTATTTCTCCTTTTCCCCACTCCTTCTCTCATGTGTTGTAATAAATAGCCTCAGGGTGCAGCATCTGAAGCCATTGTATCACATTGTATTGCCTATTTCTTATGTGGTTCATACAGTTTCACTGAAGCAAAGCTTGTTTACAGTATTTGTGAGGCCTCATCAAATTTGGTAATTTCTTCTGTGAGGTTCTGAGCAGAATGTCCAAAAATCACAAAGTGCAGTCTAACCAAACAAGGGGAAAAGATGGGACTAATATCAGTGTAACTGATCTGTCATTCCTTGGGCAGATATGTTTATTTGCATTCGTATATTGCAAATATGTATTTAATGGAACACTGCAAGGTAATTATTATGAACTCTCCAGCTATAAAACATAGCTATAAAACATGCTTATGAGTATTTAATTTCCTATGCTGTGACTTGTCCCAGAGAAATCAGCAAATGTAATCCTAGTGCCAAACCTTGACTTTTTTTGTTCTCTTTTTTTTCTTTCTTTTAAATTTTTTTTGAGGGTGATCAGACACTGGAACAGGCTGTTCAGGACTGCTGAGGATACCCCACCCTGGAGGTGTTCAAAACCAGGCTGGATGAGACCCTGAGGATGAATCTAGTAAAATGTGTCCCTGCCCAAGGCAGGGAGGTGGAACTAGATGATCTTGAAGATCTCTTCCAATACAAATCACTCTATGATTCTAAAGAAATGTCTTCTTTCCAACAAGTTGCTGCATCTTATGGCCTATTTTCTTCTTTGATAAATGTTATAATAACTAACTGTGCCAAGACAATGTGCACCTATTTCCAGTGCAACAGGAGGAGAGAGGGAGGTTCTCTCCAACTTAGAGAGCACTGGCTTCATACAAACCAAATATTTGACATCTCAGAAAGTTTTTGCCAATTAATTCCTCTTTTCCAGCTGACTCATAGTTTAGAATTAAAGACAGTAAACAGGTGGCCATTTTTATAAAAGAGACAAATTCTTTGCACATTGGCAGTATTTCTGCATTTAAAGCACTGTGTACTGTATTTATTGCTAATACTGAAATGCTTCCTTAGGGAAACAGTGCTGTTTGACAGCTGTTCATTTAAAGCATGCTCAAATATGGAAGGTATAGAATAGAATAAAGCTATACTAGAATAAAGCTATATCCTTTGTTGCTTTAGAACATTTCTTTTTCTCTTGTTTTTCCATGTGAAGTTTTGAGGCTGCTGCTGTAGTGTTTTGGGGATTTGCAGCAGAAGTGTTATACACACATGCAAAATTATAATTTCCTAGCTCCAACTTTTTATTGATATTTTTGTTGCAGGGTGCAAGGTAGAATTGTGGGAGTTTCTTTCCCATTTAATTTAATTCAACTTTGTTGCATTTTGCTGGCTTTGCATAATACATAGGCATCCAGCAGCGTGGATTACTTCTGATGCCAAAATTCCACCTATGAAGAGATGAGGCAGAGTACAAACACGTGAGTTAGAATGCTTCAATCTCTTTCCTCTGTCGGCATGACCTGGGGTAAAGTCCCTTACAGGATAAAATCACTTCAGATATCAGTACTATGGAAAAGAGAAAAAGATAAAAGGGAAAATATTTTAAAGAGGTTAGAAATACTGACTCAGCCCCATTTCATATTCTTGAGCTGGGCACAGAAAACATATGGTGAGGAGACAAAAGGGAACTTATGAAGGTGATGATGAAGGCTGGTCAATTATCTGAAATTTTTTACAGAGAAGTTGCTACAAAATTTACCTGGCAAAGAGCTGTAGGATGGAAGAAAAATTTTTTCCAATGGGAAAAAGCAAGATGTGGAGAACTCAGGGACAGACATCTGGAAGCAATACTCTCCTATGATCAGCTTTCCTTTCCTTTTGGAAAGCAGAGATTAGTCAGCATCTGCCTTCAAATTCAATGTTATGGTAAATGATAGCTGCCTTTGTGCTTTAGTTGATATGTTGTGCCAAGACATCTTTCATCATGAAGGCATGTTCTGGATGAATCATTGTGTGGTCATTTTTTTAAAGAGCTTTTAGTGACACTCATACCTGTAAGCTTGTCTCACTTGAAAGTCTCTTAACAGGAAGCTGCTCAATTGTTTTTACCTACATTTTTTTGCTAGTGTTCAGCCCTTCTTACTTGTCCTTCTAAGATGTATTTTTTTCTGCTTCTTTCTTCACATAATTTGAAACATTTTAAAACATCTTGGCCACTTCTCATATGCAAGTTTGGGGTTGTATGGTTTAATCTCTGTAAAATAATATTTACTGCTTGGAAATGAGAATGATCTAGTATCTATATCTATATCCTATATAATATAGTATATGATATAGTATCTGTGACATGCAACCTGCAAAATCTGAATGTGAAACTAGTGTTGTTATTAATGGGCTGTATTATGATAAATATGCTCTTGAATCCAGGGCATGGAATAGATAAAACATTCCTTGTCCATTCTTACTCCTCGTTACTCTTCAGCCACTCAGTGATTCAATATGTTTCAGCTTGGCACAGAGATGCAGTCCACATTTGGATTGTTCATTAGCTGAAAGAAACATGAATATTCATTGTTTCTTCATTTGTTCGGCAGGATAGAAATGGAAGCAGTCTCTGTAGCAGCATTTGTGTTTAATACAAATGAAGTCCATGAAGGAATATTATTAGTAAAAACGTGCTGAGGATATAGTTGTGCTAGGTCTGTTTTACCTGAAAAAATTGATAGCTAACGTGTCCTGATGAGGCATCTCTGTCTATTATTCAAGAGCTGCTGTGGAAAGAGATCAGTTTTTTCTGAAGAGTGAGGAATGAACTGCACTGGAAGGTAATAACATTGTTTATTTTTCTGAGATACTTACGGCAAAGTATCAGAAAAGAGAAAGTCAAGTTATATTTGCACTTTGGTATTGAAATGCCAACCATTTACATGAAATGTGAAAAAAGTCTAAAAAATTGGAAATGTTGCCTTTCATTTTTCTAATGAGCAAAATGAAAAAGCAAAGTGGACTTTTACAGATAGCATTTGCCTTATCAATCCCATGAAAAAATAGATATTTCAGAAGAAAACTGCCAAGCAGTTCAAATAAGACATTTGGATAACAATGTGTGAAGCACTTGAAAGAAACTGGAAGTCCCAAGGACAGGCTGTTCCTGACTCTCCACTGAAAACAGACTCAAACTTTCTGTAGCTGGTGTTCTACTTGTGGTTTCTACTGGGATTTGAGCAAGAGGTGTTAATAATACAATAGCATGGGCTACTTTTCCTTCAAATCCCCTTCCAGTTATGCAGCTCTAAGTAGTAAATTCTTTGCAGGAAATTTATGTCTGGTGAAATGCCTGATGGGGATATGAGAGGAAGAGAGGAACATTTTCAACTGAAAGAAGAGGACCTGAATATTTTTCTGCCCAATGAATAGCACTTTTGCTTCCATCTTCTCTCACTGACTTGAGTAAGAATCTGATGTGAGCATGAGGCAGGGCAAAGGGCTGAGTTCCCATACCAGTAAGAGAGGGGTAACCTAAAGTGTAGCCTCTGAGTGAAGGCAATATGAATTTCTACTAGCAGAGGAAAGAACTTATTCTTAAATGTTCTGTTCTGACATGCAAACCATAATTTTAAATAAAAGCTATTTGCATCCTTGAAGATCTTTAATAAAAGGAGTGTGGTATTTATTTAAATTTCAGTACCTCTGAACCCTGAAAAATTTGCACTGAAAGGATGCACAAACTGTTACCAGCATGCTATGATTCTTACAGGATTTTCAGTTTTTGCTTCTTTCTGTGTATTCTTCTTGCTTAATATGTTTTTACTGAGAAAAAAAAAAAATCAATTTATGTATTGTTTTGGTGTTTTTCTTTGGAGGATTTGTGTACTATTTTATACAGCACACAGTACAGTCTATGGAAAAAGAATCAAGTAGCTCTTTTTTTCTAGGCATGGTTACAACTCCCAAATAAATGAATAATATGGCAGAGCAGAGTCTTGCTAATCCATACTCAGGAGAGAAACAGCAGATTTGATTAGTGTGGTTTGAAGACTGCCCAGCTTGGATAGGGTTTTGGTGTGTGGGAGCAGAGAGTTTTTCAGCTCAGAAGATTTTTCTGTCGCAAAATGACCTTTTCTCAATGCTACCAGGCTTCTCCTGGACTGCTCTCCTGGAAGCCTGTTCGTGCTTTTGCACTAATTATGAAACTGCCAGGGTCTCCTGCCTGCTGCTCCAGCACAGGCAGAAGATTTGCCATGCAGATGGTTATTATCACTGACCCATAAAAGAAAAAATATCCTCCCTCCCAAAGCCATGTTGGTGCCTAGATGAAGATGGGAAAAGGTCGTGAAATATTGTGTTACCATTTGAGGAAGGTTGTAGCCTCCCTGGAAAATGGGTGGCACAGCTGGGAAGGGAATGTGTGACCCTATCTCTGTGCTTGGGGCAGGTTTGCAGAAACTCAGCTTGTCAGTTATTGGCCTCAATTCCAATGCATTTTTTCAAACTTTTCTTTAGAAAGGTGATAAGCAGGGAAAAATGATAGGTGCCACTAAAAGATCATTATAAATAATCTCAGATTATTATAAAAGGAATGAAGTTGTGATTTCTTATCGAAACATAGCCGAATCAGTTACTACTGTTTTCACCCATCTAATGAACTTTGTGTTTTTGTAAAGAGAAAACATAAACCTTCATTTGATTGAGGGGGGAAAAAGAATCCTGCCAGCATCTAGACCTGCTACATACCATTAATTTTGGGGTTTGTTAGTGATTATGAAACGTAACAAGGACAACAAAGAGAATATAGCTTCCTCAGTTATAAAAGAACACTTTCTTTATGTATGTACTTACATGCTGATGTACGTGCACCTATGATAAGTTATGAAAAATTGCCACAGTTTGCAAGAAACAAAGTAAAAGGAATAATATGCTTGGATACTGCAATGCTGAGAATCCACAAAACATTATTTATGAAAGCTGTCCCTAGGACAGAATTTCATTTTTACATTTTATTTTTATTTGAAGGGCTTTTTCCATTGAATAGGAATTGCAATTTAGCTAAACTGAGGTTAGGTAAGTGTTGTGCTGTGGTCTCTGCTGTTGTGAGCTGTTTTACCATTTCTCTTCCCTGCTGTACTCTGTGTGGGTTTAATTCCTTGCAGTTGCATTGTAAACTGCTCGGGACAAGCATCATAATTTCTGTGTGCCTTTGACATACCTTACAGGGGTTCTGATGCAGTGTTAGAGTATTTTGGTTAAAATATATAATTTAATTACAATTTATATATAGAATATTGTAATATATAATTATTATATATTACTATTACAACTGTTATGACAGTTACACACTGTATTCAGTGTTACTGAGTTATGACAGTTGTAAAGCAACAGTTTTTGTGCAACAGGCTTCCCTACTACCTGTAGTTAAAACTGGGCTAAAGTGACTTTTAATTAAACTTAACAAATGTTTTCTAGTTAGGCTGCTAGTCAGTAATAGTCATACAGCATCTAGAGAAGAATATGTAGTAGTTAACTTTAAGTTGCATACATCACACACCAGCAAATTTGAAATGATTAATGGGACCTGCACAGAATAGCATTGCTGCCATAAGAATAGGAAAAATTTGGTGAACTTTGCCGAAAGAGTGGATATGGTTCTTATGATTTATCCCAGAGGAAATCAACAGGGCCTTTTCAGTTTCATGAGAAATATTCATTAGTATACAACAGCAGAAGTTATTTGTAGATGATAATACTATTCCAATAGTGCTTTTAAAATTCTTTGTCAATTAAATAAAGGAATTGTTTATTTTTTCTTTTTTTATTAGCAAAGTTTCATGAAAGTGACATACACCTGTGAAATGGCGCAGTAGAGTAGGGAGACTGAATCACATCCTCTGGTTTTGGGGCTGTTTTGTGAGGAAGGTGCAAGAGTTTCTAACTTAATGCTATTGGATTTGGTGTTTCTAAATTAATGTTGTTAGTTCAGCCAAGATGCTGCCCTGTACTGCAGTTCTGGCTGTTTTATTTTAGAAATTGTCATGTCCAAGAATATGACTTCAGTACAGTAAAGCCATCTAAGATGGAAGATGAGATTTTTAGGAATTTCATCTCTTTGATTCTTGGTATATGTTTACATTTTTTGTCCATTTTTCACTTACAAATACATCTGTGTAACCAGCCATGCATACTTCTAGTTTCTTAATGTATACAAAAATTAGAATTGTTCCCAGTACAAACGCTTTTGAAGAGATAGATATTAACACAACTCAGGCATACACTGAACTTGCAGCTGCAAAATAAGAAACAAAATGTGTGCTGTTCCAGCATTTTTTGGGTGTGAGCAAAAGCTGAGTAGAAGCCTTACATAAATTGAGTTATAATATTTTATTGCTCTAGGAATTTCTGCTTTTTAATGCCGTGCTGGTTTCCATTGCTTGAAATAAAGGCTTTTACAGTGAAATTTGTGGTTCATGTACATCCATTTGTCTTAACAGTTTGAAAAACAATCCTTTAAAATAACTGTGTAATTAGACTTTTGCAACTGTAAGTACTAGTGATTGTCAGTAAAAGACATCGATTTCAATGGGCAATCAGTCCAAATAATTGTTTTCAATGGAAATGAAATGTTTAAGATCTTTAATTACTTTTTTCTTTGGAAGTTATTTTCCAGCTTGTTAGAGTTATCCCAGATGAAAAGCAAATGAGCCTGACAACAAAAATTAGATAAGCTCAAAGTTGTCCAGTAAGCCTGGAGTATCCCTTCTCATGCTATTTTGGACCAGTTAGCTGGGTACATCTTAACCTTCTTTTTTCAAAAAAAATTGCAAGAATCCCACTGTGAATAATTTTGAAGATGAGTAGGCTATCAGGTGAGTGAATGTGCACCTCAACCCCCATCCTGCAAACCCAGCTGAACCAGGCAACCCAAATTTGGGTCGCCACTGAGCTCAGCAGGTGTTTGTACATCATCAAGAGGTCTTGGAAGGGATATTTACAGCTGTATGGAGACTGGATTGGCTCTCTGATGGAAACAAAACTTGCAGGAGTCTGTAAACAACTGGTTTTACCTTGGCCAGAAGGCAGAAATGTTGCCCTTCTGTCAAGTAGCACTGCTGTATTTGAAGAAAGATGATCCCGGAGAGGAAATTCAGCAGCACAGCTGTGCTTGGGCTGGTGTGAAGAGCTGAGTGATAGCACTGTTTTCTAATCTGGGTGGTGTTTGTTCAGAGCAGCAGTCTGACAAGGAAAGGTTGAGTATTTCAGCAGACAACTTGCTCTGCTCTGATTACTTTATATTCTCTCTTGAGAGTTTAAACTTGCAGTGACTTTGTACTTGAATTCGTTTCTCCCTTTGGCACTTCGGTGTTTTCTGCCACCACAGCTGTGAGTTCCTTGAGATTTCCTGGCCCCTTTTATCAGAGCTCTGCTCTCAGGCTGACACTTGGCTGCTCTACATTCCATTCTGAAGGCTGTGGTGTAATGGATAGGAAAGCTAGCAAGTGCTGAAAGTTTTGGAGTAGCAGACTGCATAAATTATTCTGGATAGATACATCTAAAATTATTATTTTGAAATTAAAGAGAATTTTTTTTAAAGTTATCAACTTTTTATAGACTGTAGACAGCTTAAATATCCAAGTAAAAATTTGTGTTGAATACAAAAAAAAATTTAAAGGAACCTTTTAAGCCAAGCGTAGTATATAATGCAAGTCATCCCACACTCATGAACTCATTTAGTTTTCATGAGTAGCAATTTTAGACAGAAAAACAGTCATGGGAGATGTCAGACTAGCTGTAGAACCAAGCTGGTTTGAAATAATTTAAGCTGAGCTTCCACACTGAAATCAGTTTGCCTGTGGTAAGAGTGGAGATCCCCTCTTTGCCTTACAAGAACAGTAAATATTTTGACTGCATTTCAAAGAAAACAAAGAAGGTTTTCATAATTTGCCATCACCTGAGCTCTATCAAGTTTGTTATAACCATAGAATTAGGATTAGCCAGATGATGCTACTGGGGAGTTTGTGTTCTTCCTTATCAGCTGGAAAACCCCAAATTGTCTTGGACAAGTAAATGCACTTGCCTTCTGATGTAAGCTGTCACTTGTTATGCACTTTATCGGTCTGGAGTTTCCCTGTCGTTTGCAGCTTTTATTTTCTTCTATTATCTTTTTCCGTGATTTTTTTTTCTTTTTTCTCCCTTTTTTTTTTTTTTTTTTTTTTTTTTATATAACATGCTCTTCCAATTTCCCTTGCTGCATCTAATGCCTGTCACAAAGGTGAACGTGAATGCTCAGGCTCTTAATGATGGCATTGAGCAGTAACTGTTTAATAATAAAAAGCTTTATGTGTTATTAGTGCTCCTGTAGTGTGGAGCTGGGAACAGCGTAGATTAGAAGAGAACATTTTCCATTGAAGTTATATTCCCAGAACAGCTGACTTGTTATGTCCTGTCACTCTTCACAACTCAGTCTAAGGACTTGGTATTCACATCACAAAAGCAAGATGGGCCTCTCAGAAGCTACACTGTTAGTAGAAATAAGTAAGATTTCCATTACTCTTTTTAATGGGCAAATGATGCAAAAACTCCCTTAGGATAAGTTATTTACTATAAGGGAGGCAGTTGATATTTTTTTTAAGAATAAGTTGCTATTCTATGCTGCACTTGGAAAGAAGTTGCTGTCTATTTTCTGCAGCAAAGGATTTAGTTCACATTAGCTTGTAAAGATCTGTTTTTGCAATGGTGTATGAAACTATGATTCAAGCTTTTATATCTCTGGATTAATTTCTTATTGTCTTCTGCAGAGGAGGAAAAATCCCTTCTTTTTATAGCTCATTCATTTTTACATTTCCTTCTGTGTCATGCTCCTTTCTATTAACACAAAGACTCCTTTTATTTTATATGCTTGTAAAAAGCAGCAGGTTTCTCTCTTAATCAGTGTTGTCTAGGTTCATTGCTGGAGGGCCTAGGTCATTAGTAATAAAGGTCATTACTTGATGTTTCCAACACACAGACTTTCAGATGATCTCTCCCTCCCTCATTCAATCTCCTAGTGACTGAAAACAGGCCTGGCCTCATGTTATTAAAGTTATTTTGTTTTGTAAAAATAATAAAATGGGGAGCTCCAGGAAACAAAAGCTTTATAATTGTGCTGTTGAATGCACAATAGATGCAAAGATACGATAGAGAATACAAAACCTGAAAGCTGAGGAATGGGGAAAGAGAAGGAAACTATCAGATTCACTGCAGGTTCCTCCAAGGAGCTGAATCAAATGTTGAAGGAAAATCCCATGGAGCCCTAAGGCTGCCGTGTCATGCCTGCCCTCATTACCTTACATCTTATCCTCCTCTGATTCCTAGCATCCTAATTGAAAAGACACTTTGTAGTAAAAAGCTGTGTTTGAATCACTTTGAAAGTCAAGCTCCTCTGGTATTTTCCCCAGCAAATGTTTTTCTCGGATCTTTGAGCTTATTAAACAAAATGATCTTCTGAAGCTTCTTGAAGTGCGGGCACAACTCCACTGGCCCTGAATAAGGGCAAAAATAGCAAATTCTAAATACAGTATTTTGTTCATGGTTTTAATCAGTTTGGTTTCTGAAAGTTAACTCATCACTCATATTTTTCTTACCCTTCTTATTTCGTCTCCTATTACCCATCCTTTTTGTCTCCACAATTAAGCAAATGATACATATTTAGTGTAGTGTTTGTTTGATTTTTAGTCACTTCTTTGTTTTTGTTTGTTTGGATGTTTTCATTTGGGGTTGTTTTACACTAAGAAGAACATATTTTAAAAAACCACAAACAGCTGCTATTTAGGTGTTTTGTTTGTAAAGAGATAATAATTTTGGAAAACACAATTCTGTCATTAAAGAGCTTTCAGATGCCCTCTCTGGAGGGATAAAGGTATTTATAGTAAATCAGTATGAAGCCCTTTTCTTCAATTTTCACTTGGCCAGAGCAAGATGGGAGAAGAGAATGCAAACCTAATTGTTTTTTTAAATTCTTCTCCCTTTGCTAATTCTGTTTTGCAGTGCCCAGAGGACTGTGTGCCTGTAGTTCATGGGTGAGTTGTACATTGCCTGCTGCAGTGTGACCTCCTGAGAGGTACTGGAATGCTTTTGAGGAGGTGGAAATTCAATTGTGCTTAACTTGAACAAAGGGTCAGATGGAAAGGGCGAAAGGTGACTTAAGGCAAGCACTGATAGCTCCTTAAGTCTGCATAAAATTTTGGACTAATTTTAAATTTATTTTGCCGCCTGTGTCACCACTGTGAATTGTCCAGCTTTTTAAATGGCCCCCTTTCCTACTAGGAACACAACCACAGAGGAGTCTTGCATAAACTGATCTTACTCCCTTTTACCTAAACCACTGCTTTCCTCAATTCTAGTCTGTGCCAGCCATCCCATAAGAGCTTTCTCCTGGCCCCATCCTGCAATTCCCCACCCGCTCCTGTAATCCAGTTCTTCCAGAAAAATTGTAATCAAACAATGCTTGATGGAAAATAACAAAAAGAATTTTCAGCTAGATGTGTAAAGGCGGGTAAAACTCTAATTTAGACTTACAAGAAAATAGATGTTTCATCAGTTTAAAGTCCCCTTGCTGCTCCCATAGCTACCTTTTAAAGTATTGCTTCATAAAATGAATTCCTGGACACACAAGCAGTTTCTAAAGATCAGTGATCAATCATAAACAGTCACACTTTGAAGAAAGCTTCCTTCTTTATTAAGAAACATAGCTATATTCACAACTGCTCTGTTATTGCTTGGTATGTTCAGAGGCTGGCCTCTTAAAGACTTAGCAGTGAAGTTTTCTTTATCAGCTTGTACTGAGGGACCTTGAAAAAGCTTATAAATGGAAAGCCTTGCTGAGCTGTGCTGAGGTAGTGTGGTGTCCTCATTGTGCAGATGGGTCATCTGTGGCACAGAGATAATAAATGACCTTCTCTGTTTCATATGACAATCCTGCTTGCCAATTTACAGTCTTTGCTCATTCCAGATTTCAGGATTGCTTTCCATTTTGAACATTCCAGTTTTATGGATGAGAGATGCTATGTGCTCAATGGAACGTGAGTCTTGGAAAACTCTGTGTCAGTCCAACAAAAGGTCTAACACTATTTTTAAATAGTCTGATCCACGTAATATGCAAATATTCAGCGCTGATTTGAAGTTAGAGGAATAAAGCAAAGCAAATTAAGTTCTTACTCTGGTTCTCTTTTTAATTTATTTTTTTTTTTGCATGCCTGAACTGGATATGGGAGATTAACCATTCTCACTGGGAGTTGCAGAGGATATGAATTTTAACAAGTAGATTTCTGAAGGCTCTTCAAAACAAAGCACAAAGTCAGTTTTTTTGTCCCAAAACACAGAGGTGCTCATTCATCACACTGTTACTCTGTTCTGTGGCATGAGATTTCTTTGAATGGAGACACAGAATAGAATAGCCCTGTGGTATTAATTTTTTTTAAAATCATTGATAGAATTATTATATTTTGAATGATTTCTTACTGTCTGACATTACCACTTCCTTTTCTATGCAATTAGGTTTTGTCTTGTTTTATGGAATGCTTTATTTACTTTACATGCTTGGGTTCATTAATGAGTAATAAATTCTAAATAAAGTGCAAAATTATGTGGATATTAAAAAGGGAATGCATTTTTATTGTCAGCATGCATCCAGCTACCACCAAGCCAGGAAAGTGAATACCATATCAATGCCAAAAAAATAAACCTGAACCCAAAAGTTATTTGCAGTTCTTTATGGTAGAGAAAGCCAAATTCTATTTTAAAATTATTAATTAATGCACATTTCCTCCAGAAATAAGGGATTAATGATAAGCCGATGTATATTGAAAGCAGAAATATTTATAATTATACATGGTTTTAAAGAGCCAGTAAGTGTGTTTTTTAGAAACTGTTATTTGAAGGTTATTAATCCTTATTAAAACCGAGCTACCTTTAACAGTCCCATGAAAATCTAAATCTGTTGGAAGAAAAATAAATCACTTAAGCAGAGCACGAGCTACTGGCCTTAGGTGTAAGTGTTCAGAGAGAAGTTTGGAGGAGGAAGCTGGAGAGGATAGAATTATGTGGATTAAGGAAGAAAAGTTCCCTTTGACAGGAGCAGCCTCTGTGCACAGGGGCCAATGAGAATCCCACCACCCTGGGTGCTGGATACAGCAAAGCTGTAGCAAACCATATGACGAGGAAAAATCCCACACCAGGAGGGTGATCTAAGTCTAATGTATTTTTTTTTTTTGTCCAAAACTGCATGATGCTCACAGAAAGGTAATTAAGTCAAAAACAACAGGGAACTTACAGTAAGCAATGTGTGGAAAAATGAATATTTAGAGTAGCGCGGGATGTGTTTGCTGTGGATGTAAAACTGCCTGCTTGGGCAAAGCTTTTAACGAGCACTTGCGCCTATTAAATCATATAATGATTTACCTCCAGCAGGTTAGGTCAAACGGAATCCTTCCAGAAAAGCTTAAAAGCCAGATGATACATGTCAGGTTGTAGCGCTGTTGAGAATGGGATGAGCGCGTTGTTGTTTTTCAGAAAGCTGCTGGATTTTCTGCCTTTAAAGTGCACAGGCTGGTGTTGCAACACCTCATTAAAGCTGGCTGCTGCAGGAGAGTTCCCTGCATTTATTTAGAAGTTCACGGGGTTTCTTCTGATATGGCTTCAGATTTTTGTGGCTGAAAAGGACAACAAATGTGCCCAAATCACACTTACATTGTCTAACCCAGGGAGGTGAAAGATACCATAAATGCCCTACAGCTGCATTCATTTTCATGAGGCTGGCTGCATGCGGAGTATTCTGTATTTGCAGGAAAGACAGAGATTCTTGACCTAGGAGATGTTTAAGGATTTAACCCTGCACCATTTCCCTGACTGCTTACTGTGTGTTGGATGCCTGTCAGCTCAGAAAAACATGGTAATGTTCACTGTTGTGGACCATTATCATCGTATCTGTAGCAATATTACCATGCAGACACCGGGGTGTACGGTGTCAGATAATTTGGTGCATCTAATTACTGAAATAATAATAATAATAATATAATAATAATAATAATAATAATAATAATAATAATAATAATAAATAATAATAATAATAATAATCTTTCATCAAGTTCCTCAGCAGACATGATTCTCTGTGAAAACTGCACTAAACAAGGGTCTTATATATATTCATATACTTCATGATTGATCATGGCCTTAAACCAGATTTTTAGGGGAGCTAGCATTTATCCAGCCTTAGAAACTGCCAGGATTGCTGCCAGCTGCTGAGCAGGGTTAAGATGAACATCAGGATTTAGAACTGAAATAACCATCTAATCCAGCTGGATTTTTGCACAGGCTTTAGGACCTGATCCAGAACTCATGGTTCACACTGGTAGAATTTGATTCACATCTGTTACTAGGGGAGGAACAAATGTAAATTTGGAAATGTTTTTCTCCTCCTTTCTCTGCTCTCCCTCTGCACTTAAGGTTTTTCCCTTATTAGGTTATTGATCTACCATAGGACTGCTGGACCATTAACAAGGTCTGGCTCTTTCAGAGCTAATGAGCAGGGAGGACTTAGAAGGAGTGCTGTGAAGTAATGAAGATCACATTAATGAAATCCATCTCCCGAGCTGTTATAGATTTCAACCAGGATGTGAATAATTGAAAGTCAGGACTCAGGAGTGAAAGAATCTGCAAAAAATTGCAATATTTCTGGGTTTTTTTTGGGACGTACCATTGCATTCTTAATTGCTTTGTCTGAATATACATTTAAAGAAACACTTTTTTATTCTGATTGCATTATGGAAAAGCCTGTACAATTACTCACAAACTCTTATTGTGACTGGGGTGTTTTGCTCTTTTCCTTGAAACCTTGTGGCCTTTTGGCAAATATTGGAAAATATTGAATTTCACTCAATCTCTAGAATGTAGATAGAGATTTTTTTTCTTTTCTTCATAAATTCCTCCAAGTTGATACAGGGAAGAATACGGTTTAATGTAATAAACCTAAGATGCTGCTTAGATTCTACATTTTTTAAAATAGCAATTTTAAAATATAAAATGTGATATGATTATTTTTGAAATCCTCAATGTCTTCAAATTGCACCAGTTTAATATGTAGATATCCTGATATCCTGCAGAATACATCATCTATAGAAATATCTTGATAAATTACTAGTGTCTGCCAGCAGAGGATGGATGGCATGATTAAAGCCAGCATTTAATTGGGAAAACTCTGAACATCTACAAGCAAAACAAACCCCTGGGTGATCCTAGGCCAACAACATTTTGTTCCCCTACCCATGGACCATTTCTGTTATTGCTAAAGCCAGATGACAGATAGTTTTAAAAAAGTTTGTGAAGAAAAGATCAGAACTTTTAAGTCCACTTTTAAATCTCTTTGAATCACTTGAAGCTGTGTGGAGCACAGAGGGGAGCAAGTTTGGTGGGGACATCTCCTGGACTCAATTGTCACTCACAGCAGGTGGCAGCTGAGTGGAGTTTGGTGGACTACATTTCTAGTCATGAGTGCTTCCAAGAATATTTGGGCTGAATGGATCCTACTGGCACTGCTGTACCTGTTCATACTGTACATGTCAATGCATGTCATATTTACTATGGTAAATGTCATATTTACTATGGTAAATAATTGCAAGTTGGTGTAAATTGGAAATCCACTGGTCAAAAAGCAGGATCTTAATCCAGGTGAGTTATCCTAAATAAGACTTCTGAAAACATTTGACTTAACATAGGATTTTCTGATGTGTGAAGCTTTGTTGTTTCTATGTGAAAACACAAAGCCATGATGAACTTGGTGGCCAAGCCATCAGCATTCTAACAGCTTTCTCCTAGGGCTATCTGGCCAGCTAGGACTGAAAATAACAGAGATGATCTAAATTTAATTAGAGCTGTGGAAACTTGGTGCTCCAGTAAAATGTCATTCTCCCTCACACAGCCTGCCTCTCAATTTCAAATAAAGAAAACATTTGCTGACAGGAGGCGGAAGCCTGCTCTGTGTTAAAGATGTAATTTGGAAAATAGAAACACATGTATTTCAAAGTAGCAGATGCATTTGTTCCCAGTAGGCTTTGTGGCTGGTTTTCATCTCTCCTATGGTTTTTTTTTCTGCCCACAGGATTTAGGACTAGGTGTAGTGAAAGATTTTCCTGCTGGATTCCAGGCTATGCTGTGGTTGCTTGCTATCTCAGTAGCCAGTAATGAAAGGTTTGTGCTCTAATTGAATGACAGATGAACTTTCTTTTGGTCCATTTATTATTTCCAAATTATCTCTCCTGTGCTTTTCAAGGTTTATTTTCATTACATCTCACCAACAGGGCAGTAATATAGGGTTTAACAGCAGAATCTCCCTAAAATATTTTGTAGCAAGTGCAGAAAGGCAGCCCACACATTTGTCAGGTTCAAGAATTATGTTTGAAATCAATGAAAAGTATAATTTGAAACAAGGTTTTATCCACTTTGAATTTCTGGAGGAATAATAACTATTACTCATATCCAGACTACAATAAGAATCTGATATTAAAGTTTCACTCAGGTTCTAGTAGGGGAAGAGTTTAGCATAAGCCATACCACAACAAATAGTACTTCTTTAACAGAACATTTAGATTTTCTGAAATAACTCTGGAATTATAAAACTCAAATGGCTGTACCAAAATGACGTTAATTAGAAAAGTGTTTGTCTGGTTTGTATTTTTGGCAGAGAGAGGGAAGCAGAAAGAAGAAACAAACAGTTTGTTTGTTTATTTAATCAAACAGTTTGAGTGGTTTCAGGAGAGTTCTGAATGGCAGTCAGCACTTTGCAAATTATTATTATTATTATTATTATTATTATTATTGCTACATAAGTTACTTCTGAAGTGAATGCTACCACACTACGATTATAGAAGTTGTTTTATTCAGATCTGTTTTATTTCACATCACAACTGTCCACTACTGAGAATATAATCTCTAGAGAGATGTGTGTGCTTTGAGGGTAAAGCTACATATGGTTGCAACATTTATTTTATGCCCTAAGTCTTTGTGTGTCTCTGAGCTGTGCAAAATGGCTTTCCATACTAAAATGGTAGATTTGACCCTCTGTGTTTGTGCCAATAAACAAAGCAAGTCTGATATGAAGAAAAAAAAAAGTCTAGTCAAACTCAAGACAGCTTCTCTGCAGTTTAACTTATGATCAGAGCATTGCTGCATGTGCTGTAATGAGGATATTTTCTGATTTTGTTTACAGGCTGATGATGGCATGAATGGAAAGAGGAAGACTCTACTCTGGCGGCTACTCTAGGATGCTGAGAGAGATATTTCAATTTTTTTTTAATGCAACCTCCTTGACTCTGGCTACCTGCAGAAATACCTGCTCCCAGGGTCCACTTGTCCATCCTGTCAGGACATGTTAGCATGAGGACTGTAAATGCCATGGAGAAGAGAGCTGGAAATGGTAGGAAGAGGCTTGAATGGAATAGAGGGAAAGAGTGGAAACACAATTTTAATAATAAGAATATGAAACAATGGAAGAGAGGTGTTATATGAAATATCTGCTGATTTTACATGTCTAGTGGGGACTTCCCATGGAAAATGTGTAGCAAAACTGTGGTATTGAGTGAAATGGGCAAAATAAATTAGCAAATACATAAAGCTCCTCTCCTAAGCACTACAGCAGCTTGCATTAGTCAAATACCTGGGTGAATTGGGAAGAAATAGAGATGATATGTGAATCTGAAAGTAAAAAAGGAATATTCAACGCCAGAATGAAGTGTACTTTATGTTAAATGTCTGTAAAGTATATGAAATGCAGGACAGTTGGCAGCTGAATAATGTAACAGAGAAGGAAGTACTGAAATAGCACACATTTCGGAGTCATAAATATGACTGAGATATGCTTAAAGTACCTTTTATAACACTTGTCTGCCTTTTTTTTTTTTTTTTGATTTGAGAATCAACCTGTCTGAGAGTCAAAAATATGAAAACAATAGAGTTTTTTTTGTTAGCACAAAATACCCCTGGGAAAAATATGTGTGAAATTAAGTTTTGGTTTAGTTAAAAAGTTTTGGTTTGGTTTCAAATTTGTTTGTTTCAGTCCTCCTTCGAGTAATTTTTTCCAGCTTCCTTGTTTAGAAAAAAAGAAAAGCAATGATGAATTTTTCTCTTACTGATGTAGAGTGCCTGTTTCCTGGAGGGGAAAAAAAAACAGAAGTTAGGAACAATCATATCTTTAATCATGTATGCAGGCCAGACTGCCCATGCAGTACCAAAAAGAATCTCTGAAGTTAGACAGGCCAAGAGAGACACAGTTGTATATATGTAAATACATATGTATGTAAATTTGCATATCTGTAAATTTATTCTTTGCAAATCTATGATTTTTAGATGTTAAATATTAGGTTGTGCTTCTGCATTCGGTTATGTTTTGCAGCTGCTTGGAGGAATCATCATTTATTTATGCAATGGTAGGGCATGGGAGCCTGAGTCATGGACCTTGGTCAGGTTGTGCTGGATGAATTATGGGTGGGAAAAAAAGCTGACTTGAACACTGTTCTTAGAGTTTAAAATTGTTTATGCATATTGGCAGGTTTTTTTTGAAAGCTGGAAATGTAATGTGATGATTTCTGGGATCAGTTTGCTGGAAACAAAGCCACGTGGGCAGATTACTGTGTCTTTGTAGCCTTTGACTGAAAGGGACTGAGCTTGGCAGGTGTAAGCAGTGGCAGGGTGTAGCTTTTCAGCTAGGACTAAAAACAACAAGGCCTGAATGATGCTGAGATTATTAATCTTTTTATGAACAAATATTTGGAGATGCTTACAGCATTAGGAATGGGGAATTGCTTCATAGAACAGTAAAACTGAAGATTTTCCCAGTGGTGATAGTCTGGTTCCTGGACTCTAGGATGCAAATCTGTTTTTAAACATCCTGAGCTGTGTGACTGCAGGAATAGCCTGCAACACTGAGTGCATGTGGATGCTGTAATGGCAGGAAGGGCTGAATTGACCACACAGCCTCTAAATGACAAATGTATGCTCTAGTTTATCAGTGTCTTCAGTGCTCTGTTTTCACTCATCATCACAAGGAGTTTCTAACAAGGCAAACACTGGTTCTAGAGTTGAAAAACAAGTGGGTCAACAGGCAAACTCAATGTTTTCCTAAATGAGAAAATCAAGTGCTTCAGTAGCAGCAATCACTTGAAAAAAAAGAGCAGGACTGCTTTGGCTGTGCTAGTGATCCATAAACTGTTTAGAGAAGTTGGTAAAAATGGAATAAGATGTGAAAAGGGTTTAAGTATTTATAAAGACAACAGCTTTTCCCCAGCTACGTTGATGGGCATTGATCAGCAGCACAAGGATGGCCTCTGTTTCTGGATGATGTGTGGTGGGTGAGAGTGAGGAGCAGCAGAGGCAACCAGTTGGTCAGTATAGGGTTTTCCCTTACAGGGACAGTGACCCAGCGCAATCTGTGGTAAAAAAAATCATTTCCATCCAGCTGGTCCACCCAGAACAGCAGCTCAGACACAACAGCAGTCGCTGCTCTTGGGACTGTGGTGGCCCTCAAAGCTGTTGATTTTGTCACTGCTGCCTGTGATCCCATTGTTTCAGTGCAAGGCTGACAAAGTTTTCATCATTAATATTTTGCGAATAGAATTTTAAAATTGTAATTTGTAAATTCTAATAGGCCAAGAGATATCTGTAAAAGTGAGATCTCCTTTGTCTACATGGGCTTTTCAGGGTGCCTGGTCCACTCAAACCTGACCTCCTCCTGTTTGAAACTCTGGCTTGAAATGGGTTCTTCCACCAAAACTTGATAGACACAAATTCTATCAGGAGTGCAGTTTGCAGAACTGTTCTTTTTTCACAGGTGAGGTCTCTTCTCTGTACCCAAATTCACCGAATTCATCATCTTTTCCCTCCAATTGCCAGAAGACAATTCCTCCTCCCCCGCTATTTCTTGCAAGGCTAAAGAGAAGAGTCTTGGTGTTTGGTAATGAAGCACATGGTGGATGCTTCTCTTTATTGCTTGCAGGAGGAGTTCAAGGACTGAGGGTTGCAAAGACTGATAGATATGGGATAAACACAGATCACAGGCAAGGAGAAAGCATCAGTTACAAAGGACTGTGCTTTTCTTTAGTTTGTCACTAAATGCAAGAAACTTCATATTATCTATTATCTTCTTTCCTCCCTTTTTTTTTTTATTCTCCTTCTGAGGGGGAAAAGAAACCTGTGGTCTGATTATTTTCAGAAGCTGTTGCTTTTGAAAAGGATGCTAAGAAGTCCCATGGGCTACATTCTCATAGCAAGGGAGTTGTGCGTGCTAGGTGAAAGCCTGATACTAACATCAAGGGTTATTTAATTTTCTTAAGTTTAAAAATTTTTTTTTCAGCGCAAGTCAGCAGACGCAAAATGAAATAAATGAGTTACCTCTGGCAGTCTTGCAGTTCACCTTGGATTCATGTGTGCACTCCGTAGTGTTTGCCATTCCCTCTCCTTCCCTGCCTCCCTCCCTCCAGCCTTCCTTTGTTGCTGACTTCAGGTCTTGCAGTCCATCAGGCTTGTTCCCTTTCAAGGGCACTCTGGGGCAATAAAACATTAGGAAATGTTTCTATAGTCTAAACATTTTTGTGTGACTTCTTAGAAGGAGCAAAGCTCATCAGAAATGTGTGGAAGTAATTGTTAAATTCAGAGAAAGCTGATCTGACTAATTTACAGGGACTGAAATGTTAAAATGTTGGAGAGGAAACAATGAAACATGGTGGATATCCTGCCAGCAGCACATTGCTTTTCCAGCTCCGGTACCCAGGTGCAGATGCCTGGCAATTTCCAGGCTCTAGACCATTAGAGGCTGAAACACCAGAGTGCTGAGAGAGAGTCTGCAGTCACTGGAGCTACAGCTGCAACGCTGACAAATTGATCCTGTCAGCCAATGTGGGAAACTGCTTGCATGTTTTCGTGAAAGAAAACATTTCCAGGTATCTCCTTATAAACTGGCTTGGAGAAACTAAATCAGTAAGTACAGTGAAAAAACAGTACTTAGAGTATTAATGAAGTAAAAAGTAATAATAAAAAAGGAGGTGTTCTACTCCAGTATGTTCTCATTCTGTAAAAGCTGAGATATTTTCACTATTCACTATATCTTCACTATTTTGCTCAAGCACAGAGGCAGTACTGGAAGCATGCTTCCATGTGTGTATGAAGTGGAAAGGCCACAACAAGACAGGATTTTAATTTATTTTCATTCCTCAAGGATTTTTTTAATTTATTTTTTTGTTTGTTTATTTATTTGTAAGACTCCCAGCTGAGGATCCTTGAGGAGAAAGGGCTCACCAACTATGCTTGTGTCTTCTGGCTTGCCTATGGCTTTCAAATGCTTCAAACTTTTTTATAGAAAATGCACATTTTTTTAAAAAAAAAAAAAAAAAAAAAAAAAAAAAAAAGAGCTCAAACAACCTTTAGCAAATAAGTTCCTTATCATTGACATAATTGATGTCCTGTTTGATGGTGATGATCCTGCTGGAGGAAGATGTGGGTGGCACTGGATTCAGTGGCAGAAGGGAAGAGTGCAGGTGATTACTCCCCAGTTCACTTGATTTTTACATGATGATTTACAAGGCATGTAAATGAGCAGGCAGCCACAGAAGGTACATTTGATGGCATCTTAATGCATCGTGGAATTTACGACAGGGCATGAATAGCTTGTGCACTCAACTGTTGAAAGCAGATGCTGCAGTAATTCTACTTAATACTTAGCAGAAAAGTAAAGCATATTGTTCTCTGTACAAATGTTTATGAAACATTAATAAGAATAACATGCACCATTCAATGCTGAACATATAATGTGAAATCCTATCTTATAAATATTCATAAGCGTGACATTTTTGTTCACTCTAGATGTCGATTTCAAAGAGCACTTTGGCAATTCTCCATCCTTTTTCTCCATCTTAGTCACACTAGTACCCTAAAGAAAGAGTGGAAACAAGCAATTCACATAAATATCTAACATATATAAGCTGATTTCAATTAGGAAAAGAATTACATGTGCTTCTGTAGTAGAACAGGGGATTCACGAGCTTGAAACCCCTCAGACCTTTAACTTGTAATGCAAGTTTGCTGCTACTTTTAGGAGAGGAATTAATGGGCTTTATTAAATCTGATGACAGGTGAATATAGATTCTACATCGTTTTGTGATCTGTTTGTTTTCTACAGATAATTAATATGTTCAAATTAGTTGTTGGCTATTAATGACTCTGGGTTTTTCAAAGGGTGAAGTATACTAACAACAAAAGTATTTTCCCTCTTTTCTGTATGAATTAGATTTACTGATTGCAAAAAATTATAGCTTTTCTTTGCCTTTTCACTAGAATGACAAGGCATTCAGTCACTCCGTCATTTTCTTTAGGGTGACAGCCTTCGAATCCACACCTCTCTGACATTTTTGACAGTGATACTTAGCAGCCAACAAGGTGTTGTGATAACTTCTCCAGTCTGAAAGGGAGATTCAAGCTTTTATTCTCCCAATTCTAAATCTTTCTTAGTTGCTAAGTATGCCTTACTATTTAGGCTCTGGTGTTTCATAATACCTTGAAATTTAGAAAAAAATATTAAGATTCTGATAGAAACTGCAGCCATGTCTTCATTTTATAATAAGAATTTACCATTGGAAAACTTTTAGGCTAAATCTTGAGCTTCTTTAGAAACATCGAAGTGGTTCAGTAATCTTTGATATAGCAGATATTTATGGGCTTTGAATGAATCACAACAAAAAAAATCTGAAGATTGAATGAACATTTTACTACAAAGCCTTTGAGAGACATCTCTGGTGATCCTTAAGACACTTGGTCAAGGTGAAAATTCTGGTGCAGCTTCTTTCACAAAGATCTGCTGGGATCCATTCTAAACATTATAAATCTTGATGATGTGAACTATTTGAAAGCTGGGCTTTTTTTCTCCTTGGAAATGCCTGAACTTCTGGTGAAAAATCAAACCCCAATTTTTTGGAATTAATCTTTGACTTTGGTATTGGATTTGGTAGTCATTGGTATTGCTGTCATGGTATCTCAGAGGATTCTGATTTTAGTGCCCCATGACTCCATTTATCTGTAGCATTTATGCCCCCCAATTTATATGTTCCAGAAGACATCACTATCTGTCCTTAGAAGACTGAAAGCACAGGTTAATTTGTCTGTAACTGCTGTGAAACATTGCAGTGATACGTATGAATCAAAATATTTTTATTTCTCAGATATTCTTTGATGGAAAATGCGTAAAGCAGACACGCAGACACTTAAATTTAGTTGAACTGGCACTTTCCTGTGAAACAGCTCATTTTTGTGGAAGAGTATATAGGTGTGCTGCTGGCAACATTCCTGCCTACCAAATGGAAAGAGGAAGGCTCAGACTGCATAACTTAGTATTCGTAAATAATCTTTTTTGTGTGAAGAATTAACTCAGGAAGGAAATGAAGCCCAGGTTGTTTTTCTGGCAGAGTAGAGGTGAATCTACAAACACACAGAGTGTTTCCTTTCTCCTTAGTTCAAACTGATGTCATAACTCAGCACTATGATATATAAGCTCTCTGCCTTTAAATGTAGTTTTGTTAGTGAATAAACACAGTTCTTGCAAAAAAGAACACTGACTTAGTGATACTTTATAGTGAAATTTGATTTCAGAATGTACGAACTTTTGCACTTTTAATTATAATTTATGGTGTGGTGTGTTGCAGATTTTTCAAAAGGTAAAATTTGGCACATTCCAAACACGCAGAGAGGAAACTCTTTAAAAAAAAAAAAAAAAAAAAAAAAAGCAGTTGGGTAGTATTTTATAGTCTTGTTTAAAAAGCATTTCTTTACTAGTTTCTTTACTGATTTAATATTAAATTATTTGTTAGCCACTAGGAGTGTGAAGGTGCCCTAAACCTAAACAGAAATAATTCTATGTTAGTGACAAAACAGCATATAACAGAAGTTAGGATTTAATCCTCACAGGGCATTTGAGAGGTTGTGGAAATCGTCCAAAGATGCTTTCCTCTTTGCTTGTAAAGATTTCATTCTCTGATTCATGAAGCCCACCTCTGACATGAGATACTTTTGAACCACTTTTGGAATCAGTCTACACCTGAGAAAATATCTTTCTTTCTTTCTTTCTTTCTTTCTTTCTTTCTTTCTTTCTTTCTTTCTTTCTTTCTTTCTTTCTTTCTTTCTTTCTTCTTTCTTTCTTTCTTTCTTTCTTTCTTTCTTTCTTTCTTTCTTTCTTTCTTTCTTTTCTTTTTTCTTCTTTCTTTCTTTCTTTTTCTCTCTCTCTCTCTCTCTTCTCTCTCTCTCTCTTTCTCTCTCTCTTTCTCTCTTGCTTTCTTCATTCCTTGCTTTCTTCATTTCTTTCTTTCATTTCTTTCTTTATTCTTCTGTTTTACCTTTCTCATCTTTTCTCCTGGTGGGGGATGGAAGGAGGAATAAGGCAATGTGGGTAGTTAGTTTACTGTAGCCATAATAATGCGAGAGCTTGATTAAATTCAATTAAATAAATTTAATGGCCAAAATGTTAATGCTATACCAGTTTATTATAAAGTTCAAGACTTAATGTGATTATTTTTGCTAATTAAGTCTATAAGCCTTTAGTCTGCTTGAATATGCAGTCAATGGGGCAAATAATCTTGATTACAGAACCTGCTTGAAAATGAAAATATTCCACCAGTATTTGGGGGCACTGCACTGAGTTTCAACAGTGTTCCTATAAGCAGGGTCTGACTTATTCCCACGAAGAGTTTGATTGATCCAGCAAGGAGGAGAAATGCTGACTGAGTCCTGGCTGCATCCTGTACTCTTTGTGGGGAATGTGTGTGAGTGCATAATAAGAGAAATTCAATTACTTGACGAGGTAGTCAGTTTACCATTACACAGGGCCCAAAACAAAAAACTCAACATTACAAGAAAGGAATAATAAAGCCCAAAGCAACATTCACTCTCAAATAATTATTGTTCTCATTAACTCTTATTGAATTCTGCAAATGGTATTAAAATGCTGATATGTTAATGCTGTGGAAATATTCCATTAGTGGGATATACCTGCTAAGAAAATTAACACATTCTTGCTGCTAGGCAGACCAGCATAATTTCTGCAACTTTATGTTAAATTCTTTAAAAAAAAGTGCAATTAAATATTAAAATATTTAGTAATGATTTAATAAAGAATAATTTGATGAAGTTCACTTTTTTTTTTTTTTTTTTTTTTCCACAACATTGTGGGTGTTTTTTCTAATTTAATTGCCTGGTTAAAGGCAAGCTGCATTTCTTGATTTTGAAGATATTTGGAACTCAAACCTCCAAATTAATTGTGGGAGTCCCAACAGACACAGAAATACTGAGAGTGTTCTACCACATCCTCAGTATTTTCATGTGGGATGTCCAAGAACCAGAAGAGAAGGGAAACACTAAACCAGGAAGCTGTGGGACAGGAGAGGTCCTGGCGGACAAGTCACCCTATAAACTGAAATGCAAACAAAACCTCCCCTGTCTCTGATGGCTCTGGGTTGGGTTTGGTTCTGGTCACTGTCAGTTTCTGTGTTGTTCTATCCGTTCAATGTCAGTAAAGTACATCTCACGCCCCTGACACTGTTACTTGCCTGCTAGCACTGCCATTTTTCTTTTACTATTATACATTTTAGTGGGTTTTTTTGTTTTTTTTTTCTATAGAGGATGAGCAGACACTGACTCAAACCACTTTTCTGTGTGTGGTGCATGTGCTTGTTTAAAACTGGTTCATATTAAAAGTTGTAATTAAAGCAATGCAGACTTGTAAGGGGGAGCTCAACTTGTTCATTCTTTAATCATTCTATAAGTCTAGGATGCATTAATGTCTAAATCCTTCACAAGAAGAAAACAAATGAATTGTAATGGCTATTGTGCTAATTTGTTTTTCAGATAAGTGTTCAAGTATTTGGAAAATTATCTAATATTTAGCTAGGTTTAGGAGCCTTTTCCTAGCCTTTCAAATATTTCTCGGAGCCAAAAATATATATACTTTGGTGTTATCAGGACACACTTCATCCCCATTCATTCCAGGTCTTAAAGGGACTACAGGTTTCCTCTTGGCTGCTATGCAGAGTTGAGAATAATCTTCTGATATGTTAGAGCTACAAAATTGGGCTAGGAATCTTCACAGAACAGGCTGGGAAGTTTTTTATAAATCTGAAGCTTTTCTGTTTCTCTTCAGATAAAGAAAGCTAATGTGGCAATCACCCCTGAGGTAAAATAATACAGCTTTGCCTTCCAAAGCTATGCTTTAAACTTTAGCATTTAGATTCAAAACGTTCTGGATTTATGGAGTTTCTGTAGCCCTAACCCAAACCAGAAAGTTGTGCATTTGCTCATGCTCATATACTGAGCAATGGAACACAGGAGATGGGAAAATTATTCAACCCATGTAATAGCTGCAGAACAATTTCTGATCCTAGTGATCATGTTTAGTGCAAGATTTTAACCAGTTATTTATCAGATTACATCTGATTTTTAATCACAATGCAAGTGGAATAAGAAAAAGGTGAAATTTGAAAATACGTTCAGAATGCGGATACACTTTTATCACTTTTGCAGATTGCAGGATCTGTCAGAGAGCACTTTTTGCTTCTAACTCTTCTAGCAGGCAAAATTGAACTGTTATCAGCCTTGGGTAGCAGAACTTTGATTCATCCCGGTCTCTTGGTTTTTGATTGAAATGTGATTTTTTAAAAAATTTTTTTTGTTGTTTTTCTCATCTTAATATTGGTATGTCAGAATCATTGTATTGAGAGAACTACATTATTTTAAAGTAACCCAGCAAGCATAATTTGGCAGACTGAAGTTTCTACCATGCTCCTCTCTGTTCATTGGTTTCTGTAACTGGTAGGCTCAATGAAAAAAGTGGTTACTTCTGTGGACTTTTTTTTTCCTAATTTTTCTGAAGATTTATGTGTACCTTGAATAGAATTTACCAACACTTTTCAAGCTTCAGTTATGATATATGATAATACTAAAGTAAGATGTGCATTATACTGCGAAGTTAGAGAATAGTTTCAGAAAGTAAAAAAAGGAGGAAAATGTGCTCTTGAATTTTTGTTTACAGCGCCAGAGTGCCAACTTATTCTCTTTCAGCTCTTCCAAGTGAGATCCAAATGCTTGGGAGAGCCACTGAATCCAAACCCTTCCAAGGGCTATGAATTTTAGCGCAAATGTGAAATACATGTAATGGACTTGGCTCCAAGGGAGCTGTAAAAATCTCTTTTATGAGACAAAGCTGGTGTCGATCTGTCTTTGACAATAACTTCAGCAGCAGACTGCAGTCTAGTGGCCTCAGTCAAACAATTCCCTCATATCTTGGGAAGCAAGAGCATATTGTCAGCTTGAGGGAAGAGGCTTTGCCTGTTTGCTTGCCATCAGGAGGAGATATATAGCTAAACCAGAAGCACCTTCAGTTTAAATGAACTTCCGAAAATAACCTTAGAGTATTGAAATGTGTCACTTTTTTCTCTGATCAGTTGATATTTCCATTTGTAATGTCATGCATGGAAGTGGAAATTTGGCCTTGCCATTTCTAAGGAAGCAGCTAGATTACAAATGCTTAGCTTTCATCTATCTTTAGAAAAACCCCCAGAGCACAGAAAATGTTTTTGGCAGATAGAAGTAAGAGCCAGTGCATGAAATTTTAAACCAAAGGGGGTCTAGGAGATCATCTGGTTTGATTATCTGCATGATACAGTCCAGAAAAACTCATCTAGTTATTTGGATTTTTGAAACAGTTTTGCAATAAACATAAGAAGTGATCTTAGAAACAACACAGAATTGACTGCATCTAGATAAACACACCTGCTACCGGCTAAAAGTCATAGAACTTAGGAGCAAAAAGTACTGCTGGGGCCGTGTGGCTCAGTTTGACTTCTCTCAGGTAGCCAGTTGTTTTTCATGCAGCTAACTTGAGTCTGCCTAAAATGTATTGGGTTTTATTTGCTAAAGATTTTATTGCAGGAAGATGTTTGGTATTGATCTGAATTTATCATTTTGTCATCATTTCCTCTGGTAGGTCATTGCATTACTTGATCCTCTCTCATTAAGAGCCTTTGCATAATTTCCAACAGGGTATTGGGATGGGAGTAGGAATGGGAATAACATTAATTTTGGTTTGAATCTGCTTCCTTCTTCAATGTAAGTTAGACAAAGGACAACATTTGCAATCTGTTTGACAATCCTGATCTGTAACCATTGAGGCATGTAAGAAAAAGACTTTTATTCTCATTTTAACATCTGAGTGAATTTTATTTTTTTATATGTGGCAACATTTAGAGGGGGGCTCTTGAATCAAGAAGCCTCCAAATTAAGGTTTAATTTAGGCTAAATAGTCCTACACAGTCACTTAAAAATCAATTTTATTTTACATATATATACATCTGCAAGTATATATATCCATATGAGGGATACATGCAGAAACACACATGCATGTGGCTTTAAGGAAAGGTTTAGTAGCTGCATGAAGAGGAGTTGGCTGCATCCATCCTACCCTTTTAGGAAATGAGAAATAGGCATTGAGAAGCCACAAGTACTTGCAAAGTTTCAATATCAAACCTGAAGGTGTCTAGGATTGTACAGGTCTAGATGATACTTGACAGTATCATCAAGAAAATTTGTTATTAGGGCATCACAGTGGGAATTTGGTTGGATTTAGGCAACCATGTCCTTTTTGTAACTGTTGACTCTGGATAAAGTTATACAGCTATGGGTGAGGAGTTTAAGTATAAAATTCCTGTGATTCTTAATTATAAGAGAGGAAGGAATAAGGCATAAGTTTCATGGTATATCTATGCACTAAGAAGCTTTGGAAGAACTCTGAGGCCTCTTAAAAAGCATCTACTGTCACAATTTATATCTTCAGATGTGATTATTACATGTGTATGTGTAGTGAAATTTCTCTGCATGCGTTTGTGTATAGTTGCTTGATATGAGCTCTCAAATCTGTGCTGGATGCATGAGCAGACACAGAAAAACACCAAGCCAGTACTAGGAAATTGTTTTTCAAAAAAATGGACCCCTACATGTTTCAGTTTTAATGCAGTGAGGAGAACCTAATTCAAACTTATGTCTGTCAATGGAAAGATTCACATTGGCTTAAATTGGCTTTTAATGAGACTCCCAAATGCCTGGGGAAGAAGCACTTTAATTTGGTAAAGAAATTTCAGCATCAAGAACTCACTTAACCAGAGGAATTTTATCTTCATCCAGACTCATTACGTTGTTCTGTCGTTAATCATTGCAGTGAAAAGTAATTGGATTTGTGATGGCATTACATGGGCCCGTGCCTAGCCCAGAAGGTGAGAGCAAGACTTTTCCTTTCAGTTTGGTTTGGCTCCCATCACGAGACACAGAAAGCAGTTTGATTGTGCCATTTGTCAGAGGATGATGAATGGCTGTTACTGACCGGGTGAACTGTGACATGCTAAAAATGATGAATGTGGGGAGGAGCAATGCACATCTCAAATTACATGCTCTTTTATGTAGATTTACAGGTGGTAGGTGGTGAGTCCTACAAAATGGATGGGTTGGTTGAAATTGTGCCAGTTCTTCTTTGTAGTGCCAAGAAGTATCATGACTAAACCTGGATGCTCTGAGTTTCTTGATAATTGCTTTCTTCTAAATTAAAGAAGAAAAATTAGGCTGAAAATATCTGAATTTAACGTATTACTTCCTATCTTCAGTTTGGTGGTGAGGAAAAAGAAATGCATTGTGGTTTTTTGGCTAGTTTTTTATTCCTGTTAGCAAACTGGAGAGTTTTATTCCACATTGAATAAACAAACCAAAGCAATTTCGCACAAAGTGGGTTTTACAGAGACTAGAAATCTAAAACTGTGTATCTAAATACTTACATATATATGTAAGTATATACACGTGTGCGCGCAAGTGTTTATCATTGAATTAGTGACCTTTCAAAAAGCAGAATCTTAAAAATCATTATGAGGATCTCTTGGAGAGATTATGCAAGACTTTCTGTCAGTAGGGAAACAGCAGTCTCTTTATGGGAAATCCACTTAGTCTCTTTTACTACAATTTCTTCCACAACTAATGTATTTGCTTTTATTTACTTAAAATCTGACCCACTGGAGAGCTTCATGTGATGTGCATCTCACTAATTTGTGGTCTCAAGAGGGTCTGGCAGCCCAGAGAGCTTATTTCAACTTGTTTCAGTCAAACCCTTACAATATCAGACGTTCAGTCTTAATTAGTAGATAACAACAGTGAGCAGCTGCCCTCTCAATGCAAGGAATAGTGAAAGTTCTGGGAAATAAGAGATAAAATGTTTCTAAAAATGAAACAATGTTAGTATACGGTTAGTTAAATTAGCGGCTTTCTCTACCTGCTTGAATGTGTAATCCCCCTGAGTTTTGAAATTTGTATTTATTTTTTTTCAGATCAGTAATTAAATTTCTGAGGCTTTATGAATAAATGTAGTGAAATTATTGCTCAGAGCATATTTGAAAGCCACTTCCTTTGAGCTCTGTGCAAAACATAGCTCATATAGTTTTCTTTAGGAGGACATTTCTCTGTCACGCTTTTAGTGACACCAAACACAGTAGCAGACCTGTTCAGCCTTAGCTAAATTCCATGGCTGTTTTGCTGGTGCAAATTGAAATAACATTAGAAAAACACGAGTGTTCCTGGTTGACAATGAATGAGGTATATAATGGATGAAAATTATATTTTCAGTAGATAAATTTGCTAAGCAAACATAATTCTAAAACAATTCAGATATTTCAGTGCTGATTAAACCACACATGCAGGAAGATCAGTATTATAGCATGCAGATTGTTCTCTGGCTTCATTCAAATAGTCAAGTGGTCAATAAACAGAGTTGAGTAATTTGGATTCTGCACAAAGTATCAGAGACAACACCAAATTATTTGTTCAGTTGGAGCAGAAAACATTGAATGCAAATATTGGTATTCTATTTTTCTGGTTTTCCCCTGTATTGCTGTGTCTCAGCCTAAATGAAAAAATATTACTGAAAATATTTGGTGACTTGTTCCTTCAGAATCTTCTGCAGAGGTGGAAAAGTGAGCAATGACATTTTCCTCATGAAATTATTTTTGTCTGGGGAATGTCAGTGAAGAAACTTTTATGTATTTCAGGACAGAATTTAATCATTTTGACTGAAAAAAATGTAGTGGTAAATATGAAGTGATAGAATATGTCATAAGTTTTCTTTCAAGTAATTATGACATAGTCCACAGTAATAAAAATATTTGGAACTGTCTTCGATTCTCAGTCAGAAAAATCTGCGCACTGGAAATGAAATTCTATGGGGTCTCAGTGTCAGAACAGGAGGATGCTGTCTGAATGTCTGAATGATGGAAGCTGACTCAGTTCAATTGAGTTCTATAATAGAAGAAGCCTAACCAGAGTAGAAAAGCAGGCATCTAGCTGGAAAGCTGGGAATTGAAGTTTTATATTGGGAGAGGAGAGCTCAAAACAATGACCTTTCAGCTGCATTTTTGGATCAGTGGGTGGCTGGCTGCCCTCTGCCAGTCTTACACTCCTTCTTACAGGTCTGGTGGAAATAACTCTGCTGTGGATGACTTTTGGTGCATCAGTGCCTTCTGTTTTATGATAAAGCAGGCTAATGAAAAGCTTAAAAAAAAGAAAGAAATAAAAAGGAAGAAGAAAAGGTTCTCTGGTAGATGAGGAACTTAATGAAGTTCAACAAAGGCAAATGCAGAGTTCAGCACCTTCAGGAAGAACCACTCTAGCACAGACTGGGGACCAACCTGCTGGAGAGCAGCTCTGTGGAGAAGGACCTGGGTGTCCTGGTGGACAATAAGCTGTCCATGAGCCAGCAGCGTCTTGGTGGCAGAGAAGGCCACTGGTATCCTGGTCTGCATGAGGAATAATGTGGACAGCAGGTCAAGGCAGGAGATCCCTCTGCTCTGCTCAGTGGAGCAGCATCTGCAGTGCTGTGTCCAGCTCCGGGCTCCTCAGCACAGGAGAGACCTGCAGCTCCTGGAGCAGACCCAGAAACGAGCACAAGGGCCATGAGGGGACTGGGACATCTCTCACAAGGACAGAGTGAGGGAGCTGGGCCTGCTCAGCCTCAAAAAGAGACAGCTCAGAGGGACCTTACCCATGCACATGAGGGTGAGGGTCAACAGAGTGGGGCTGGGCTCTTCTCAGCGGTGCCCAGGACAAAGGACCACAAGGAGCGCAAACTGAAACACAGGAAGCTTCATCTGAATGTGAGGAAAAGGTTTTTTACTTCAAGGGTATAGGGTTACAGAATATTGTTAGTGGTAACAGCAGAACAACAGGCCTTGAAAGTCAGGCCTGTCTTCTGTCCTTGGTGGAGGAAGAAGCCTTGGAATTTGTAAATACAACAGATCGCGAGTGAAGTAGGTAGGCCAAAAGAAAACTATGTAACCACCAGTTCACACGAGACTAAAAGAACACTGCTTGCTGCTATAAAAAGTATTGTTTACCTACTACCATAAAAGGCTGTAGTGTAGAATTACTTCCAGGTTAATTTACAATAGATAAAGAATATAAATGTCTTCGCGTAACAGTGTGTAGTCCATGCCTCAGTTGTCGCTCAAGGGTGACAAAGCACTGGAACACTGAGGTTGTGGAGTCTGCCCAGAGAGGTGTGGAGTCTGGAAATATTCGAAACCCACCTGGACACAATGCTGCTGCAGCTGAACCTCCTTAGCAGCAGGGTTGGACTCGATCTCCAGAGTCCCTTCCAACCCCAATCCTTCTGTGAGAATCTGTGAGATACTCTTGCATGTAATTGTGAACGAGTGTAATTCAGCTCTTACTGAAAGCAGCAGTGACATTGATTTAAAATCCTGCTGATCAATTTACAGATCCAGAAATCAAGATGGGATTTCATATTTTAGCTTGGAGATATGCAGCATAGCCACACCTGCTACAAATGATGAAGAATTAATCGTCCGGAGCCCTCCTCCCTGAGAAGCATATCCTAATTCAAGAGCTTGTTATGCAGCTAATAGGAAACTTCATCCTCATACTTGAAATAAATGAAAAAAATGCATATATTAAACTTGGTATGGGATTTGAAAAATGAGTGCTGAGAAAAAAGGAGGAAAGAAGCTGTTGGTCTGTGGATAGCAAGCAGAGCTGGCATATTGTGGAGGTGATAATATTCTTAGCAGACAGTACTTACCTTTGGTTTTCTGAGTAAGCCCTGATACATTGTTAGAACCAGGTAAATCCTGCTTAGGCTTGCAGCTACTTAAAATATTTTCCTTTTTTTCAATAATCACCTGCCAGCTGGGATGGAATTTGGTCCTTTTCTTGTATCTGAAGACCTCACTTTCTTCTTGTTTTATAAGAACTCAGTTGCAGTGCTGAGTTTATGCAGAATTTATGGATATGGAGTGAGAATTACTGTTTCATGAGCATGAACAGAGGGAACATCATGGATTCTGCCATTTCCTCTCCCAAATTAAAGCTTCTTAACAGTCATTAGTACCTTGGACAAAGACTCCTGCCTCTGCCCTCTGCAGAAGTGTTCTCTTTTTGTGTCATCTCAGCAAGGTGGGACCTGAGGGCACCTTGGGATGCTAGAGAAGTGTAGGAGCTGCTCTGATGGGCTCTTTTGACTGCAGAAACTTCCCAAGCATCTTTAAAAGATGTGACAAAGTAGCCTAAGCAAATTAGTACTTGTGGCAGCAAATTTCTGGTTTTGTTGATAGAGAAAGAAAACACTACTCTTTTAACTTGGCTTTACAGATATTTCCTATTTTGCAAAACCGGTATAAGGAATTGTAGGTTAAACAAGTTAAATTTCTCTGGAAGGAAAGAAATAATCATAGTACATATTGAAAAAAGTTTCAATCCTCAGTTGTTTTGGAGGCACATTTTGATGGTGTCCCGCATAACAGCTTGAGTGAAGGTTACGTACCAGCACTAGAGACATCTGAAACAAGCTGGAGGATTTGAGATGCTAAAAACAATGAGGAAAAAAACCCTGGCCAGGCATGACAGGACTGTGTGGCATTATTGATGCAGAGATTCTCTGCTGCCTGCTGTGAGTCAGAGGTGCCAAATGGAAACAGTTGTGGGAGTGTAGCCAGCTCTTCTGCTGGCCTGAAGTTGGATGATGCTGCTTAAATTTCACTTTTTCCTTCAGTTTATACAAGGAGGAAAGAGGGAGGGAGTTGTAGGATATGTGTGCTCGTGTGCCTAAGTGTGCAGTCATCAGTGAACATGAGGATATAGTGGAATACTTGTTTTCTGCCATTTTAAGTGTTTTTAGAAATACACAGGTGTACAGGTGATTTTATCCAAGGAAAATATCTCATTTGGTATTCTTTGGTTTGGTTCTGATGGCTGTGAGATTGAAATATTGATAACAAATTCCTAACAAATTCCTTTTTTTAGGGTTTTCCCTGCTCAAATGTTTTTTTTTTCCCTATTTTTTTCCCCTAGATTTTCAGGTTTTACAAAAAAAAAAAAAATATTTTTTGTGTTTGTTTGAAAAAAACCTTGAAAGGGTAACCACCTTGCTTAGAATTGGTTAACCTTTTCCACAGTGCTGAAGCAGAGAGAGATTTTGTCTTTTTTTAAAAACCTCCTCATTTACAATGAAGGAAGAAAATGAAAACAACCAAAACCTGCAGAAAAAAGAAGTACAGCATTATTGCTGATTCACAGCAGCCAGGGCAGCAGCTGAAGCCAAAGGGTTTTTGCTAAATCCTGTAAAGAAACCATTTGCCAAGTGCTATTGGCTCATTTTGTGTTCAGGCTGCTGAGCACAGGTGCCTTTGACAAGGTGCACAATGTCCTTTATTTGACCCTCTCTTGATGTTAGAGAAATCTTCTTGGTTTTCCTTTATTTTTGAGTTTTGCTTGCAGTGAAAAATAAATAATAAAAAAGAAAATTAGAATATTAATTAAAAAAAGAAAAAGCAAAGAAAGGCTGAAACTTAATTTCATCTTTTTTTCAGCTCTTTGGCTTTTTTTAGCTCCATAAAAACCAGTCCTTCTTTTGAGGATGAGTCCACACAATATTATCTTCCTTGTGGTAGTGTAGGAGGAAGTATCCTTTCTAAAAGGACAATTTGTCCTTGCTGAAAAGGAAGATTATAAGCAGAACTGTATATAAATGACTGAATGGGGGAAAAATAAGAAAGTAAAATGGCAGATTTTCTTATGATCTTGTTTTTTTCCTCTGAAACGGTTATTTCATCTTTAAAGAGTGCAGCATTTTGACAGCCAGGAGGTAATTTGCAATTTTTTTCTCTGAATTCTAGTTTCAAATAAATTTTCCCTGTCCCACCCCTTCCATTGAAATGAAGTAAATCTCAAGCTGACAAATTTTACTATATGCAAGCAGTAGAGCTTCTGTCTGATTGAATGTTTTTTGGACAAAATGACAAAAAAATCTGGCATGACAAAGAAATGCTGTGGTGTGCCAGGATTTGTCCTTTCTAGTTGGAGTCATGGATTTGATGCATAGCCACAACCTGTAAATGCTAAATATTTTTCCAATAAAATTTTCAGTAGAGAAAAGCATAAACAGACTGGAAAAATGAGGCTGCAGCCTTAATAAAACTGTATTTTCTTTGGCAGATGTTGAAGTTAAGGATACAAAGGCAAAAAAAGCTAGGCTTGGATTGAACAATTTTTCTTCCAAAAGAAAACACTGAAGTAGGAATTGCCACAGTTGTTATCCATTGGTAAAATTGCATGGAAGTTTAATTGTCATTTGCTCCCTTTAGTACCCTTTAGTTTGTTCTAGGAGTTAAGACTGCACTGCTGTTAACATTACTTTACTCATTTGTTTTGTTTTAAGTTACTTATGAAAGTAAACATTTTGTGAAGTCTGATTTCTTTCTCTGAAGCAGATGTTAGGTAATGATAAATCAAACAGGGTATATCCCTGCATGAAAACAGTTGCAGATTTTTTTGGCTGTGCACCTTGCAGGCATTATTTAGTGCTTTGTCATGGAAATATGGGCAATATCTCAGCTGGACTTCATCACCATATTTTTTTTTCTTTTTGTGGGTTTTGGGATGAACATCACTTTTTAGTGACTGATGTGATGTTAATGTTAGTTAAGAAATCCATTCTTTCTTTTGGTTGCACTCTTGACTTTCCCAGTAATATATGGAGATTTTTGTTTTAGCCTCTGTGTGCTTTAGTTTTCTCTTTGCTGACTTCTGGTCACGTATATAAATGATGAAAATTGGGAGAGGGAAGCCCTGAGCCAAAGGTCTCTGACATTCAATAGAAACACAGAAGCTGTGGTTCTGATTTCTGAATATTGTAAAGGTTTAGTTTTCATTACAATATGAAATGAAAAAGAAATAAAAAAATCAGAAACTCAGAAACTGTTAAGATAGACTGTGTAGGGGAAGCTAGTGTTGCCCAAACCATTCTAAAGTGATACTTCACACAGTCAGTAAAAGATTTTATGTACAGATACCTAAAATCAAAATATTATAGTACTGGAATGGAAAGACATGTACAGATGGTTGTCAGAAAATAGGAAGATACTGCTGTAGCTGCCATATCTTGCCTTGCTGAGTACCTTTGTGAAGCAAACTGAAAATATAGGATTGACATTGCAGATGAATAATTTCTCATATTTTTCAGAGGGCACGCTTCCCTAATAGGGATCATTCACAGAGATCTTCTTCCTATCACACTTTTAATTCTAACCACACAGATAGTTTGGGTTCGGTTTATAAACAGAAATATGTAGTCTTGCAAGAGAAGCTTGCAAAATTGTGAACAGTCTTCATGCTGTCCATATAAAAAGACAACTCTCTTGAATAAACAGGCACTTTGCTTGCCAACTGACTTGAATTTTAGAAGTATTTTTGAAAGGGAAAATAAGACACTTCTTGCAGTTGTTTTAGGGCCAAATTTGAAATGCCACTTTAAAATTCAGGATACTGTGATCTGATTGATAGCATTTCCTTAGGTTTTCCAGTTTGCAATTTTTCATGACGCCTTGCTCAGGGAACTCATGTTTGTGCCATCTGCCATGTGTCGTACGTGCAAACCAGTTCTTGGATTTCTCATGTTACAGATATCTGGATAACAAAATTATGTAATGTCCTTGTGAATGGACTGGAGAAAGGCACAGGTACAATTTTAGCTGAGTGCTGATATGTCAGACTAGCACAAATGCTGAGCCAGTGGTGCTGTGTTTGTCTTGGTCTGTCCCTTTGCCCAAGAATTAATTCAGTTCTTTTCTTCCTACCCTTGGATCTGAGCTGTTTGAACGTGACCACTGGTGTGTCTCGGGATGAGGCCTGGAGGACCTGTGGACCTCTGAAGTACCATTCTTTTGTATTCATGTTCACCAGAAATACAAATTTGCTCCAGGATGTTTGTAAGCTTTCATGTAAAGGGCTGAATTGTGAGGTCATTTGGCTTTGTATCATTTTATGTGCATTTTTATATATATCATTAAAAGACAAGGAGCAAGGATGTTCCTGACCAGAAGAACAGTGATCCTGCATGGTGTATCACCAGTTCAGAACATGAAAATGTCCCCCAGTGCTTCCTGGGAGTGTGTTTGGTACAGTTAGACCTTATTACCAATTTTGGGATGTGAGCAGCTGTTCTTCAGATTTTCCTGTTTTGAGCAGAAAATTTTCTTTTGGTATCAAGTTACCAGTTTTCATCATGATGTAGGATATTTCTGCCAGCAGGAGAATTAATTCAGTTAGCTTTCAGTTGGATTTCTCCACCTGTAAAAACTCCTAAAGGATTATCCCTCTTGGATATTGTTCTCCAGCCTCTCAGTACTGCCCGGAATGGCTTTCATGCCCTGAGCTGTGCTTTCTGGGGTGACTGTTGGCTGCTTCAGTTCCTTTACAGACATTTTGCAGCCTGCCCCATTTCTGGGTTCACAGGTTTCCATCTCATCAGCCTTCCTTAATGGCTGCTCACCTTTGTTACCCAGTCCAGCACAAGTGAATGCTGCTTGGGTTTTTGTTGCTTTTTTGTTGCTTTTGTTGCTTGTTTTTTGATGAGCTTGTGGGCTGAGGGTTCTGCTGAAACACACCACATTTGGTGACGTTACAGGTGACAGTGTGGTGAGTACAGAAGCAGTTTCTGCCACCATTTCATTCTTAAGTTTCTGTAGTCTGTAGAGTCCCTGTTCTCACCAGAAAATTTACTCAGTTGGCTTTTTGTGCAGTTTATGCAGCAGCAATGTCTGCTTGCAGATTCACTGAAGTGCAGCCACTTCTGCTGGCAGCCCTCTGTGTTTCCTTATAAATCACCATCCCCCTGCTGAGACCTGCTGGCTGCCATCAGACCTTAATACAAAGGCTCGTTCAAGATGGGACTTTTAAATGTCACCCCTTGGAATTGTTCTGGAGGAAAACCAGTGTTTGTGAAATCTTAATCACTTGTGAGACACCTTTTAAGCAGACATGCTCTGGTGGTCCCTATTCTCACCTTTTGATGTTAACGTTCAGCTGCAAAAATGTTATTGAAATTAATAGAGTAGTTCTGGATTTCCAAGTGTGTCTTTGGGACCAAGTTACTCTTTACTTGATTCAGCAGTGTTATTTGTGAATATTTATTTTGAGATAAAAGTTAGTCCTTCATAGTCTTATAAAAAATTTGAGGGATTTATGCACACATATAATCTGTGTCCTTCAGTCAGGCTCTAATAAAAGTCAGAAGAATTCACTTCACTTCTGGATCTGTTCCAAAATTGCAATTATTTTTATTTTAATTTAGGCTGTGATCTTGCAGTTGGTGAGCTCCTGCCTTGGTTAGAGGTAGCTCTGTTACTTTTCATGGCAAAAGGAAAAAAAAAAGACAAAGCCTATACCCAAATCCTGTAGTTTGTTTTAACAAAAAGTATAATAAAAAAAAATTCAAAATTAACATGCAACTAAGAAGAGATTTCCTATGCAGCTGAAATTGCTTGACTGAAGTGAATTTTATTCTCAGAAAACACCAAAGTATCTCAAGAGTAGCTTCTGTTTTGAAAACTGAAATTAATGAAATTTGAAATGAATTATAGCTGGTTTTGCCCTTGATTATCAGTAACTGAAGAGGACGAGGAAAAATATAAAATAATTTACCTTGAGTTCCACCAGGCTGTATTTGGATTTTGCCAGGTGTTTTGGTTTTGCCCCAGCCAGAAACTAATCCTGGCACAGCTGCATGCTCACTTCTGCCTTGCTGGGATGGGGGAGAGAACCAGAGGAGTAACAATGAGAAAACTCAAGTCTTGAGCTAAGGGCAGCTCAATAACAAAAGCAAAATCTGTGCACACAAGCAAAGCAAAACAGGGAGTTCATTCACCACTTCCCATGCCAACCCCAGGACAGCAGGGATACATTGTTCACGACAGGGAATTTGGAAGACAAACGCCATCATTTCAACCATTCCCCCTTCCTTCTTCCCCAGATTTATATGTGGTCAGCTGTCCTGGCTGTGTCCCCTCCCAGCTCCTTGTGCATCCCCAGCCTCCCTGCTGGTGGGGTGGGATGAGGAATGGGAAAGATCTTGAGGCTCTGTGCAAAGAATAAGTAAAATATCCCTGTGTTGTCAACGCTGCTTCCAGCACAAATCCCTGACACACTCCCATTCCAGACACTGTGAAGAGAATTAACCATCCCAGCTAAAACTAGCACACCAAGTTAGATGGGAAAGTTTATTGGTATCTTTAGGTACTTGCTTTGGATCCAATAAGAGGAGGCTCTTTATGGCATTTCATTCTGAGAAGGTCTCCATTCTTTACTGGGACCTCGTGTTCCCAGCATGTTGAGTTTTGCTCTCTGAGGGCTGACTGCCTTTGCTGTGAGTGCTCCCTGGAGTGCTCTCATGTCACTATCGTGCTGCAATTTGGTTCAGAGGGGTCATCTTCCTGTCACCTCCTCTGCAGTGAGTTCAATCAGGGGGGAAATCAGGGGAGAGAGGGCCACCGACCTCCCACATCCAAATTCTCTGTTTGAAATACATGCAAACATGGGAATGGCAGCGTGAGTATATTCACATTACGGACACAGCCATTAACAATAATAAAATGTGCAAATATTTTTCTGTGTCAAATTCAGTTTATTGATAAACATTGCTGCATTTTGAGAGAATTTGTTTTATCAAAGGAGTGGTGTTTCAAAATAAAAAAGAAATTAAAGATTATCAATACAAATAATGCACCTTTTGTATACTTAAAGACTGAAAATTTCAAGTATGATGCTGGAAGCCCATTACAAAACTTTTCCTTATGTGTGTTGTAGCTCAATGCTTTCCTATCAGTGTCAATAACTATTTGCATAAAAGGGCTGCTTATAACAATTGGAATGTTGTGTCTATGATTATCATCAACAAAACCTTGGTGTCTTCTTGTAAAATAAGTTGTATTTTAATGATCAGAATATAGACCACTGTCTGTGAAATCCAGGCTAAAAGAGAAAGGGTACAACAATTCTTTGCTCACTTCCACTTGTTTCCTAAATTTGTGTTTTCTGAAGAAGTCATTTCAAATCTAGGTGAATTTTTAATAAATATTTAATTGCTATTTTTCTTATATATTTATTTATACTTATTAATTAAATTTCAATATTTAAATACTTTTAATTTTTAATTTAAATACTTATATTTTCAATTTTTAAATACCTTATTGCTATAACTAAAGAAAAGCTGCAAAAAATAATTTGAAACCAGTCAGCAAAGTTTTATATGTTTAGCTTAGGATTCCAGGAAGTTAGAATTCTGTGGGGAATTTCACCTAGATTTGCAAATGACTTAAGAAAACAAAGTTTTAGGAGAAGGCATAGTGGTTAATTTTGACCAATTTAAAATGAAAACTCTAAGATGTTTAAAAATCATTCTTAATGGACTAAAATATGAGTTCAGGAGTGTTAAGACCAAAAAGATGAAGTTAAATACTTGAGCTTGGACTCAACAAAGTAATTGAATTCCATATAAAAGAAAAGTGTTCCCTTTTAAAAATAAGAGCATCTATAATTTTAAATTTCATCTATTGTTCAAAAATTCTGTTTCCAAAAATATTTTTATTCCTTATTGTCAGTTTTTGTAGATATTTGTTTTCATTCTTCTTATTAAAAAAAAAATTCTAGGAAACAGTAATTGGCATCCACCAGATGCATAGATCGCTTGTTAACTCCCAGTAGTCCTAGAAAGCTTGTTAAAATATATATAGAAAAAAAAAATTAAAAGGGAAGTGTTTTAGATGTTACAGAATGATGTTATTCAGCTGAAATCATTTGGAGGGGAAGAAGTTTTGTGCACCCCCTTAATCTTTAAAACCAAACCCAAACCTGTTTATTACATCAATCATGTATCTTTTTGAGAGCCTGAAGAGTCACAAGCCTTAGGACATAATCTGGTCAGTGATGGGGAAATAGATCAGACACGTGTGCTGTAAAGCCTGCACAATTCTGTCTGCAGCCCAGCACTCCTGTTATTTGTCTCCTAATAAATCTGAAGAAAGGTAATAATGCCCACTGCTAGAACTGCACATCAGTAAATTGTAATTGGTTTAGTTTTTATGATTTTTCTGTCAGAAAAGTGCTCCAGGAAGGTCTGAACTATCTCTTATTTACAAGTGGACTCTTATTAAGCAAAGGGTTTACAGGCGCACGACAGACGATCCCAGCAGCAGAGAAGCTGCATCTTACACCCTCCCATGTCAAAGGAGTTGTTAGCAATGATGGTCTGAGCACAGGTCTGTGGGTTTGGGAAGTTGTAATATGTGTGGTACATCTGTGGAGGCAGCTCCCTTCACCACAGCTTCCTCTCAGACAGTAGAAGCCAAATACTTATTCCCTGCTGCTAAAATGAGATCAGGCGGTAAGGATGTGGCATTCACTGTTTCAATGATGATAATGTAAAATATTCCCAGGCTGAAATATAAAATAAACTGTCCTGATGTTTGTTTATTTAGTCTAAAATATGTTTCCTGCTGCCCTGAGTTTAGGAGTGGTAAAACCTTGCTAACACTACTCATGGTAAACTTGCACTTATTGCCATAAGTGGGATAAGACTGTTGAAATATATCCTGTGGTCAAACTTAGTGTTACCATGCCATCACTTAAATGACAGAGGTTTTATATAAATATCATGATACATAAAAAACAAAACAAAACCAAGCCAAAAAATATCTACCTTAATTTTCTAGATTATTACAATGATAACTGAGGGATAAAAGCAACTCTTTTTCCTCCAGGAGCAGAATTGTTCAAAAACTATATCAATACTTTTAGGAATGGCCTACCGGATTGATATCCTGAAGGGAATGAAGACATTTCTGTGACATCTATAAGGCAAGTGCCTAAGCTCTGAAGAAGAAAGACTTGTCAATGACCTGTATATTTGCTATTCCCTAGTATCTAGTTCTAGGTAACTCTGCACATATTTTCAATGATTTTTCACGTACTGTAATAGATTGTTAGCCCTAGAGATCATGGTGCTTTTCAGTTTCAAGTTTCTCTGCTGTGCTAACCCCTTAGAAATTTCCTGAATCTCTCACTGGAACCAGTTTGCATGCAGAGAAAACAATATCTCTCCCTATCACCTGTACAGTGCATGAATATTTTCTCTGTCTCTCTCTTACAAGCTCACACACAAATTAAATTTTAATTATGAGTCTGTATCAGGCATTGAATCAAAATGCTGGCTAATAAACCACAGACAAGAGCAATAATCCTCACTGCCTGACAATCCCTGGTCCCCTGTGGACAATTGGGCCGTTTATTACTCCACTAGTCTAAACAATTGCACTGTAATAGCTGGAGTGAAACGTTGCCTGCTTGCTGTTCCCGGTGTCTTCACGACATTCAGCTCAAGGTGATGTAAAACTTCCTCACTGGGCTGCAGAAATATAAAAAATGTCAGGGCACTTGCTTTGTGCTCCTTGAGGTGCTGAGCAGGACTTAGATCTTACAGTGTCATGTTGTACAAACTGGAAATTAACACGGAAAAGTTCGTGTGCAAGAATCAAGGCCAAATTTATTGTTGGTTTTTTGTTTTCTTTTTGGTATGCAAATTCACCCTTTCACCCTTACCTCTTCAGTGACTATGGATATACCTCCTGAAATTGTGGGGATAAATCCAGAGGAATTGAGGTAAGGAGGGATTGTCTGAATATTACTGATGTTGGGTGGTTGAACTGGAGCAACAGAGGTTTACTGCACCAGGACCTGATCTTCATTAGGGTGACAGGAAAAAAAGAGGCTCCTGATTTCAAGAGCTGTTCTCTGCTGTTATTGATGTACAGAGGGAGCAGAATAAAGCCTAGTCACGATGCTAGGATCTCCATTTCAGTGGCACCACTTGCTGTATTTCCAAATTTGCCACTGGAAAATACACCTCTAAATACTAAATAACTGGTGAAGATAAAGTGGGCCATATATATTAAATAACTTATTTTGGAAGAAACTCGTTTTAGGATTCATCTGTGAACTGAGGAGCTGAATGTACTACAGAGAAGGAGAAAAAAAGTACCAAAAATAGCTTAGAGATGCAGAATCCAGTAAAAACCGGTTTTTGAATGAAACTAGAAAGACCTTTTCACTTTTGTTTCTTCAGTTTGTGTCATGCCTATCCTGCCATGCCAGGGATCTTCATAATCTGTCCCTTTTACAAAGGCTTTGTTCAAGGATTCTGCCCAGAGTCTGCGTGCATACAAATGGAGGTAAGAAAAACATTGCAAAAGCAGATTTTCACATAAACTCAAATGCAACAGAGCTCTCTAGGTGCTTTTTCAGTTAGTACTGCCCTGACCCTCCAACATCTTCAGCAAAACAGAACTATTGCTTCCCAAAATCTGTCCCTAAGGACATATCCTGCATACTCTCCTTTACCACTCCTACTCTCAGCCTTCTTGTGTCTCAAGGACTAGGCAAGTCAGGATCCAGGGTGCTTTGGTCTGCACTTATCCAGAAAAACATCAGATTAGTTAGGTTTTAACTTGGTGATGCTCATGATTGTCACATTGCTTTTATTTAAGGCATGTTTCCCAAACAATAACATAAATACTCCTTAGAGAGCAGGTCTGAGAAGTAAAGAATGGTCAGGTTCATTAAGAATTGTGCTTGTGAACACCTTGTAGAAGAAAGCTTCAGGTTTTTCCATAACCCTTCACTAGAGAAAATGCATCCTGTGAGCTAAATTCATGACTTAATTTGAAGTTGCATTGTGTTCTATTATTATCAGTCCACTCCCCCATTTCTTTTTTCATTTTCCATGTTTGTGATAGATTTATGGAAAAAAAAGGTTTATTCTCCGTTAATGCAAAAAAATTATGATAACTGCTCTCTTCTCCTATAATATGCGTGGTTTATTTAATGATTTCTGTCATTGATATAATGTTAAAGCTTATTTTAATTCCCCATCTGTATTTCCAGCATGTAGTTAATGTCAACCTGGGAAACATTCCCTTAATAGTTTCTGTGATCAAAAAGTTGATCTATTTATTGCAACACTCAAGTTCTAAAGAAATTAAAATTTCTCTCTTTTTTTTACTTTTTGGTACTGAAATCAGAGATTTTTTTTTTTTTTTAAAGGTAAACAATGGGCAGAAAGCCAACAAGGGATCAAGAATAAGGCTCCATGATGAACCAGATCACTTAGAGTAGGCTTTTTTGAGAGGCTTGTGAATAAGTGTTCAAACAGGAGCCTTGAATTGACCTTATTTTCCTGATGGTTACTATGCTTTCCAGAATAAAAGCTGGTTTTTTTAATTGAAATCAAAAAGTGCCAAACATTGAACTTGCTTTGTAAGACATACATCAAGAGAGAAAATATTTCAGTGCAATGGCATGACCTGACATTTTAAAGCAGATAACAAATGACACCTTGTCAATGCCACCAATTTATTATTCCCTCTCTTGTACCTCTGTGTCGCAGTGGGATACCACATTCTTTTTAATCATGAGCACACGTTAAACAAATTTTTACCAGAAAAGCATATAAAACTCCCCTCATTGTTTCCCACTTCCTGACCTCCCAGCCATCCCGCTGAAATGTATAAAGACAAAGGCTGTGTTAAATTTTTCATTATTTTATCCAATTTCTGATCCAATTACACGAGGCTCTTCCATCACTAACATGAATGTACATGCTGTAATGTCAGCTGCTGCACATTAATCAGGCTTTTTTTTATTCATTGGACATCGGTGCTAAATCATCTCACTGAAAAAAATGGGACAAGAAAGAAGTACAAATTAATAAGGAGGAAACTCCTTTTTGAGCAATTAGAGCAGGAGTGGGTGGCCTTCCAATCAAACCCCCAAAGATCTGGAAATACAGTAAGTTGTTTTAATACCTTTTGTTTTCACCTAATTAAAAAAAGCATAGATGCTTCTTGCCATGGCTTCACTTTTCACTACTTCTCACAAGCCTGCATGAGCAATCTGGGCTTGGTGGTTGGCTGCTGGTCTTGTTTAATTATTTCAGTTGAACATGTCACTCAGCTGAAAATGCCTGGTGTTACTAAGGTTGATTTCTGGATATATCACATAAAGAAGACTTGCACTGGAATGTGAGTCTCTCTCACTGGAGTTTGGAATGTTACTCTGGTTAATGTGCAGTTTTATGGGCAAGGGAGATGTACGCTTTCAGAGGGGAAACCCACAATAGTTTCCAAATTTGACACTTTATTTGTTTCACTGAACTGTGAGAATAAGATCCCCTGTGTGATTTCTCACTTGTAAGGGCTCTGGTCTCAAACTCAGATAAAGGATATACTCATGATCAGCTGATAGGCTGATATTAATTTAACATTACATCTGACACAAGAAGGAACACAGTTTGCATCACAAAATACATGTATCTCAAAATCATTGAATACATATTTGAAACTTTTTTCATATTAATGGAAAATAATTTGTGGACATGGCAAACAGCAGAAAATAAGTGTGGAGATTTGGCCTGGTTTTCAGCCTTGGTAGAGCTTGTGTTTTTATTTTTTACATTTTGAAATACCCAAGGAAGTTTCAAATCTGAGACATTAAGGCCAGCAGACCTTTGACTTCACTGAAATCAGTGCTAGTTTTTGGAGAAATAAAACCATTTGGAATTCATGTTTAAATAGTTGAGTGTTATAAATTTATGGTTCAGACACTCTCTGTAGTTATGACTATCATGCCATTTAAAATGCAGTTTATGATTTCTGTTATTTCTTTTGCATAATTCAGATGCCTTAACTGTCACAGTAAATGCTGACATTTTAAATTTATGGTGTATCTGATTTCAATCAGCTGTGTCACACCACAGCTCTATTACATTGCAGCAAAATAAGTATATGTGCAATATGGCAACTTGCAATTAAACCACAAATTATAACCATACATTTAAAATAAAATAGAATAAAAAATCCAGCAATGGGAATGAACGGTAGAGTTATGTGGTTAGGTTTTTTTTTTTTTAGCTGAAGGTGAAATTTAGGGTTATAAATTCCAGGATAGCTTTTCCTCAGGAAGAGCATGGCCTATTTTCACCAGAATTTGACAGACCTTCATTCAGTCTTTTGTTGTCATCTTGTCTCAAAAATGACAAGCAGTAGTATCACATCAGGACAGAAGTAACTGCAAACCTCCTGCAAATTTGTTGCAACACCTAAGCTACAACATGTAAAAGTTTCTTGCCATACCTAAAAGTCTGCCAGGACATAACTCCATATTTTTAAGTACCAGATTTCTCCTGCTGTCCTGCACTTATGCCAGAGCCCTCAATGGGGTTTTTGCTGACTACCAGGAGGCTTGCTGTTATAGCTGTGGGGCAGCAAGTGCAAGAAACAGCTCGAAGGAGGGATATACAATTACTCTCAAGGAAATTAACTTATTTTTTGTTGATTTTGTCTAGTGTAAGGCAACCATATATTTTTGTGTTTTAATATCGTGAAAGCAAGAGCATATATTCCTTAATAGCTTCCCTTTAACCCTCCAGACATGATTTTTAGGACATTCTGTGACTCAAACATTATTTCAAGAAGGTAATTTTTTCTGGATTCTTCTGAAATGAATGGCATTTCTGAATAAAGGAAAAAAAAGTGTTTCTTAATACTGTCTCTGTAAAATAAGTCAAATACAGCTTGATCACTTTTAAACTGGCATGTTGGTGTAACAGCGACCAGGACAGAGGCTGCAAATATGGAGTAAAACATCAGATAAGTGTAACCTTTCAGAAGTGACCAGGGATGGCTGGTTTAGACTACTTTAATAGAATTAATATTTGAAAACTGAGTTATCCCTGTCTCTTATTGCTTCAGGTTTTTTAGTTTATAAGCCATGCTGGTGGATGATGGCAGTGTGGTATACTTAGTGGGAGGTATCCTGAGTGGAAGGGTTAAAAGACTCTACAGCTATGTTGCAAAAATAACACAGAGGTAGATATAAAAAAAAGAATGAGTTGTCTTACAAAGAAATAACATTTCTCCAGCTCTGCCATCCTTAGTGTGCTGGGGACTAATATCTGAGATACAGATGTAATATGGTATATGAGTTTCCACATTTAGCTAAGCCTTCTGCAGAAGTAAATGTCCCCAGTGCAGCTTAGCCTGACCTGCGAAGGATAAGAATGAGTGACTGAAATAAATAACTCTTGCTTCTTTCTGAGTTACAACTTTCTGGCAGCCGTGGTAAGAATGCAATCATAAACGTGCGCAGTTTAGGGCTTCTCATCACAGAACTGGAATTAAAAGATTAGATGAGATTCAGGAGAGGACAGCTAAAATGCAGATAAACTAATATGCAATTATGTCTGGTATTAGAGACAAATGTGGTTACAGCCCACTGTGGTGGGGGCAGAAAGAAGAGCCTTGGGAAATGCAGTGGAAACTTGCACAGTATGTGCAGTATTTTTTAGTAATGAAACTTTTATAGACTTTGTCAGAGAGATTTTCTGTCTTCAATTGGGCTTCCACTTGAGCATTATTTAATCAAAAGTAGGTAGGAAGCTTCTCCCTGTAACAGAAGTACCTTTACTAAAGAGCATCAGGAGGACTTGTTTAATAATTGTGGCAGAATTAGGAGTAGAAGCTTCAAGAATTATAGAAGGAGTAAGAAAGATAATTTTTATTTATTTAAGTAACTGGTAAAACAGAATGGCAACTCAAAGTTGAAATTGTTACAAACATAACAACTCTTCCTGAAGGCCGCTCCCTTTAGGAAGGATTCCATGTTCTGATTGGCACTGGTGTCAATCCAGGTTCATTTTGTTGGAGCCTGGAGTTATCCTGACTGGGAATAGAAAGCAAAATCTGTCTTCAGGAGATTTATTCTGCAGAATAGACAGGATAGCAGCTGCACAGTGAGAACTCAGCACTTTTGTTATGGGAAACTTCTCAAACAGCCAAAGTAAAATCCCACTGATCTCAGCACTAAGGAGAAACTGCAGTGGGGTACAAAAGTCTGAACTCACTTCAGGACCTGGTTTTGATGTCCTCTCTAACCTCACCTTTTTTTTGTGAACTGTGCCTCCGTTCTGTTTAACAAACTCACTTTGTGCTTTTTTTGTCTTTGCATTTAATCCTTGTCAGCTTCCAACAATACTGCTTCACATGTGGCTTTATCAATTTTCCCAAAATGTTGTCACTGGAAATGTTTGCAGACCTACAGCTTCCAAGTTCTCTACAATCATGTTTTGTTATCCTATTAAAACAAATCTAGTTTCCACCAGAGCAGCATAGCCATTTTATAAAAGCAGTCATAAGTTCCAGAAGATAGGCCGAAATCAATGATTACACCAGAAAAAAGCCAACAGCATTTATATGATTAATAGCACCATGTGAAATATGGTAACCTAGATAGGAAAATGAGAAGGCCAGATAATCTGAGAATTAGAAGCAGCACATCAAAACCTTGAAGTCCAGAGAGGGTACATTCAGGAACCTGTTATCTCCTGTCAGGCCTGTAGATATCAGAATTTTTTTTGTCAACTTTGGTGGCATTTATATTGGCATAAAATTGAGTAAGGAAAAAAAAATCAGTATCTGGTTTCTAGAGATTAAAGGAAAAATACTTTAGCAGTCTCCTGTGCCTTTTCTGAATGCAGGTCTACCACGTACAGTTCTCCAAATATCCGCACACCACAATATCCGAGCTCACACACACACAACCTGGGAGGGCGGGAGGTGATTCCTTCTGCAAAGCCTCTTACTGAGGGGATCTCGTTAATCCTTGGAGCCTGGTTTGAACTAATTAGGATGGATATGGACACTGTAAAGAGAAAAATAGCCTGCCTGTCCTTGAGGAATCACCAGGGATGCGGGAGTGGAGGGAGAGCTGTGCAATCCCTGTCTCCAAGGAAGGACCTACAATAGATTGCACAGAGCCCCAGCACCTCCTGGCATACCTGATGAAAAGCCATGGGTGAACTGAAAGAGCAAAGCAAAAATTAAACCCGATTAAGCACCAGTGTGCTGAGCTCTTCCTCTGAAAAAGCAATGTGGGGCAGTCAGAAGAGAAGGGGACATGATAAGCAACTTATTTGATTTTTTTTTCATGCCCACAGACCCTTCTCTGGGTTTTGTTTGTTTCCCTAGCAGGCCATCAGTCAACAGCATAAAGACTGCTTTGGGTTTTGTTTTTGAGGTAAGAATGTAATATTGATTTTTAGGGTTTTTAAATAAATATACTTTTTTCACTTAGAAAAAGAGGCACAGTGGTTTATTAAGCCAGTTCATGCCCCAAATTCTTCTGAGCAGAGCAGAGATAGACCCAAGATTTCCAAAATGGAAGGACAATTTCATGAACCTTGCATAATTCTCTGCGGGAAGAGATGTTTTCCACAGTTCCTGAGTTCTCATTAGCCAGTTCTTGATGATGCCATCTTGTAAAGAAAATGAAAAAATCCCTAATAGCTCAAAGCCTTACTCAAATATAAGAAAAAAAATCAGGGAAGAGAATATGTGCGCTCTGTATATCACTCTAATCATGGGTCTGCAGTGCAAAGCAAAATACACACATTTAACAGGGTCACTTCTATGCAGACTTTGAAAAGCTCCAAAAGTGGTTTCCAGAGCCTCCCTGGGCAACCTGTGCCAGGTCATCCTAAAAGTGAGATTTTCCTGCTGCTCAGAGGGAACCTCTGAAAGGAGGTAGATGCTCCATCCCTGGAAACATTGAAACATCCTGTGCTTCATTTTGTGCCCATTGCCCCCTGTCCTGTCAGTTCAAGAGAGTGTATTAGTCTACACTGAAGCAACTAGAAGAAAACTAGTTTATCTATTTTGCTTTAGTGACAAACAGAAACCTGTAGCACAAAGCCACTCCTGGAAATATCTTCTGGTTCAATTCTGAGAAAAACAGGTGTGAGTCCAGCAGTCAATGTTCAAACATCCTCAGAGCTCTCAGCCACTTGTGGGTGCAGAGTTTGGAACTGGACGTTTCTCAGACTCCAAAGATGTGAAATGTTACTTTCAGTCAACTCTAAAATCATTTTGCTTCCTGAATTAAGCCTTCAGATCCACAAATCTCAACAGCAATTACCATGCGAATCTTTAATATTGGGCAGTTAGTAGGACCCATTGCTTTTAATTCCCTTTCAACTGTTTCTGAGCTGTGTATCCTCAAATTTCTGCTCTGGCCATTTAACTTGCAGGCTCAGCTTTGCCAGCTATTGAGTATTATTCTTCTCTTTTAGTTTTTAAAATGCCTTCTTTATTCTTTGTTTCTTTAAAAAAATTCTTTTTAATTTGCTTCTTTTCACTCAAGTGGTGAAAGGTAAACAGCCGAGTCCCACCAGCACCAAGATGCAGCACCAAGAGCTCTTGTGATGGCATGGCAGTGTCAGAGAAGGCTGCTGCCAGCTTCTGCCACTAGCTCTGGCCATGCTGTGGCTGTGTCACAGGGACCTGGTGACACATCTGGCCCAGGACAGATGTCACCTGGCTGTCAGGAAGATGTGGGATGGACAGCCTCGACCAGAGGCTGGGAGAGTCCTGTGTAGGCAGGCAGGGGCTGATCAGGGTGTCAGGTTCTGCTGGTCCTTGTTTCCCTGGTTTTGACAGCCTCAGCTCTGGGCAGGGACATGGCCACAGCATGGCATGCTCCCGTCCTCACTTTCCTCTGCCACTCAGCCAGAGTGTGCCACAGCTTTCTACGGGATAGTGACCTAAGGGTAAGAGAAAACACATAGTCCCAGTTTGCACTGTGCCAGTCTGCAAGCAGCTGGAATCTCCTCACAGCTGTGAACAAAGAAAGCTCCACACCACCCACCTTCTCCACAGCCTGTCACTGTTTCATAAAACAAAGAAACAAAAAATAGCAACTAGAAAAGAAGACTGTATAACTCAAATGAAGTTGATATTTTAAGTTTTTCACCTTTGTGAGAAGAGGGGCCCAGCTTTCCAAGGCTGTTCAGTAGTATATTAAATATTCTAGGTAGTTCAGCACTTTCCTGAAGATCAGGGCCTTTTGCTGTGTTACTGATGAGAAACATAAATTCACCGGTCACCTCTGGAAATCTTGCTTGAATCCTGAAGAACTTTTAAAAATTGTTATAATTTAAAATTTATTTTCTACCTTTATAGATTTGTCCTTCCTTGTGTTAGCATTCCCCTTAAGGAGGACTTCAAAGCACGAAGATGCATGGGGGATCATGCAGGTCACCATGGCAGGCTGAAGGCATAAATTTTCTCTGAACCACCTTCACCTGCACTGTACTTTGAGCATCTCCACTGCTCTAATCTCAGTGTTTTGGTGAATGTGAGAAATTGCTATCCTGACCCCCAGCTGATGTAATTTCACAACTCCTTTAAACTCTTTGCCATTATGCCAGCCTGTGTTGTTTGGGCCATAAGGACTTGTGAATGAGTTATCCAGCAAAACTCTCCAAAGCTGTCTTTTAGTCAGCAGCCTGATCTAATCACCACATGATCACAGACCGTTTGATCAATGGCACGGTGTAGAAGCCAGTGAAACCAGTGTACCACGGAGCAGCACAAACTAAAAGAACTGAAGAAGGCTAGTTTTGCAGAAATAATGCTTTTCATGTGCAAAGCAGCACATGTCATGTAACAAAAGCTCAGACTGAGACAAGGAGTGGGAGAATATTCGATTTATGCGTTTTACATCTAGATGACAATGTAGAAAATGGGAGCTCTTGTGAGAATTTTCTTCAAAATCTTACAAGTAATTATTCTGTATTTTGCATAAGCAAATTCTTGAATATTATGCAAAATGCCATTGCTAGTCTTAGCTGAAGTGTTGATGGAAAGCAAACGCAACAATGTGATTTGAAATGTGAAGTACAAACAGATGTTGATTTTGAATGAACTCCATTGCTTCACCACTGGCTGTAGTTATTGCCATGTAAAGAGAGAGATGAAGCAACTTTGCACGCTGTGGATGTGGCAGTAAATTTTTCAGCATGCAAATGAAATTGTATCTAGTTCTTAAAAGGCAGCGCCTCTAAACACGATGGGTGGGCTCGGCTTTTAAATGTAATTTGGCTGCATAGGGCATTATGCCAGCTCCTCACGTTAAAAACAATAACATAAGGTGGGAGACGTGTTTTAACACTTGTACCATAGTTACCTGACATAGCTACCCCAGAAAAAACCCATTTATTGCCCCATGCGTGCTCCCTTCTTATCACATTTTGTTCATGCCTGCACTGGGCAGTGGGACAAGCCATAGTGACCTTTCATTGACCTTGGGTTGAGCTAAAGACAGAGACAGATCACTTAGCAGTTACCAGCATGGGCAAAACAAACTCGGCTTGGGAAAAAATAAATTAATTTATTGTCAATCAAATCAGAGTAGGGTAATGAGAAGTAAACCCAAATCTTAAAAACATCTTCTGTCATTCTCCCTTCATCCCGGGCCTGCCTTTAGTCCCAGTTCTGAACCTCCTCTCCCCTAGAGGCGCAGGGAGACAGGAATGGGCATTATGGTCAATTCATCACACATGGTTCCTGCTCCCTCCTCCTAAGGGAGAGGAGTGCTTCCCCTGCTCCAACACAGGGGCCATCCCATAGGAGATAATCCCCCATGAACTTCTCCAGTGTGAGTCCTTCCCATGAGCTACAGTTCACCAGCTTCTGCACTTTCCATGGGGTGCAATCTTTCAGTCACAGCTGAAAGCCCCAATGTGGGTCCCCCTTGGGGTCACAAGTCCTGCCAGCAAACCTGCTCCAGCACAGGCTCCTCTCTCCATGGATCCACAGATCCTATCTGCCCTGGTGTGGGACTCTGACATGGTCACTGCCTACTTCAGGCAGCCACCTGCTCTGGCACGGAGCCCTCCAGACTGCAGGGGAATCTCAGCTCCAGCACGTGGAGCACCTCTTCCCCCTCCTTCTGCACTGGCCTTGATGTCTGTTCTCACATGTTCTCACTCCTCTCTTGTCTGGCTGCAACTTCCTTCTGTGCAATAACTTCTATTTTTTTCCTTCCTAAATACATTATCCCAGAGGCACTGGGGTTGCTGATGGGCTTGGGCTTGGCCTTGGTCAGTGCCAGGTCTACCTGGGAATCAGCTGGCATTGGCTCTGCCAGACATGCAGAAGCTTCCAGCAGCTTCTCAGAGAGATTTCCACCATAGACCCCTCACTAGCAGAAGTTTTGGGTTGCCAGCTAAAACTTCAGAGTGTAGAAGTACATGATGAGAAAATGAAGTGGCTTAAGCACTGAAATGCCAGAGTCTTTGCTTAGAATAATTGTTTTCGGAAGGCTAATGCAGGCACTCATAAAACTTTAAATTATTTCGAGATGTGGGAGCTCTTAAAGATGACTTTAAGGTGACTTTTTCCTTATTTTACTGCCCTTCTGCTGTGTCAGCAGATCTTGGATGCAATCAGTCATCTGACCTGCAATACTTATTTGTAATTAGATGTCAAAATAAAGTGATAATAGCAGCTTAATTCTAATGGTTGTGTCTACCTGAAATGCAAATCTCTCTCCATTTGAGTAATTAAGCTATGAAATTTAGAGTGCTCAAAGCTTTTGATGTTTTGAAGTAATTAGCAATATGGAGAAAGATACTGCTCTCTGCAAGTACCAGCAGCTGATTTGTAATAAAATCAATGTGTTTGGTTTTCTGTTATTAACTAAGTTGTATTATTCATTATTTACTAGTATTTTGCCAGCTGTCAGCATTTGTAAAAATGTTTGTGTAGCCCAACTGCACTGCAAAGATGAGCACAAACTCTTCAAGCCATTAATTACCATTTACAAGAATAGAACATGTAGGCATTGATCCTCATAAGGCAACAGAGCCCAATCATGGAACAAGCTGTACAAACCAAACCAAAATTGTTACAAGTTTGATAGCAGGCTATACTGAAAAATGAACAAAGAAAATACTTAGTGGAGAATTTTAAAAATCAAATCCTCTATTTGTATTTTTATGGGATCGTGTCAACATGCTGCCTGTTCAGAATCATGTGGAGACATGCGTGCACTCAGTGACTGCCAGGTGGTTTGCAAGCTGTTGTATATTGTATCTCTGGGCACAATGCACTTGGAGTAAACAAGCTGGTTTTCTTCACTGGACATCAGTTGTCAAGGGTCTGCTGAAAAATGAGCACAGAGAAAGGAAGCAGACATGGTTGGTCTGCAGAGAGAATGGGTCATGGTTTGTAGTGGATTAACTCAGCTGCAAGACTGTGTTCCTTCTTGGGAGTTGTAAAAATAGCAATAATTCAAGTGTGTTGCATTAGAAAAAAATTCGTTTGTCCAGCCCAAGTGCTGTTCCTGCTGAGTTTTGTCAGACACCTCTGGCAAGGTGAGGATCTGTGAGCAGCCATATGCATTGTGTAACACTTTGTACCCTTTCCTTTTATGAGTTACTAAAATGCAAACTCCTACCCTTACAACTCCTGTGCATATTTCAGGATTAGTCTTTGAAAAATGTCTCTTCAGACCAGCTGGACTGGTGTGCTTAATGCTTGTAGTTCTCATGTGGGACTACAGGAACTGCTGTTTCAACCTCAGACTTGCCACACTTTCCTGTGGGGATTTTCTAAAGGCTCACTTGGAAAGAGGAGTGGCCTGGTAGCATGCATTTCTAACTTGCATTTCCCTTCATTTAAAGTATTTGTTGCTTGTGGAAGTTGGCATATTCAATTTTTTACATCTTTTTATTATTCTGATTATTTTATGAACAGCCTCTAATAGTGACAGGCCATTACTAGCCTGCATGCTAAGGAGGGAGAATACCAATTTCAGTTTGACTCCTGGAAAGGCAACATGTTGGCCATCATTGCTTCATCTTTGTTTAACCTGCTCTTAAAATCCTGCAAAATAATAATGGACCTCACACATCTTCTCTGTGGGAACTGCCAGGTATTTATTTACCATTTCAGGACATAAACTGAGTCTAATTGGTTTAGGTAAAGGCTAAAATTTTACCTGAAGACTAAACCAACCACCAGGCACTGGAACAGGCTCTTCAGGGATGTGGTCACAGCATCAAGCCTGACAGAGTTCAAGAAGTGTGTAGACAACACTCTCAGGTGTGATTCTTGTGGTGTCCTGTACAGGACCAGGAGTTGGACTTTGGTGATCCTTGTGAGTCCTCTCCAGCTCAGGATACTCTCTGATTCCATGAAAATATTTTTCAAGGTTACTAAAGAAAAAAAAGCACAATTATTTTATCAGTACTGAAATTATAAACCAATTGGAAAAGAGATTTAGAAGTATTCTGAGATATTTACATGGTGTTTTGTAAACTAATTAATTTGAATGTTGGTGCTGCTATCTACCACTGAAAGAAGCATGTTTGGATAGGGATTTGCGCCATGGCTCTGATCAATCACAACAAAGCTTAAACTTGTTTGTGAAAAATACAAAATGAAATTGTTTATAATCCTATTTATAAATGCAGATGAAGGATCAGATTTCAGTCACTTTTACAACTTATGTACTGTATTCATTCTGCATTTTTTCATTATTAAAAAAAAATCAAAAAATGCCAGTTTTGCACTGGTGAAAATAGTATTTTAATTTGCAGTCCAGTGAACAGATTTTGGGAAAAGCATCTGCGCTTTTAGTGTGGATAGGCAGGGATGGCAGAGTACTGTTTATCCCATAGAACTCACACACGGTCCTTCCTGTGAGCATGAAAGGCGGCTGATGGCAATGTCAATGTGCTTAAATCAAGCAGGTGTAAAAATCCTTCGACATCTGTGAATCAAATGGATCAAAGTATTTTCTTACTATGAGAGTATTTCAATCCTGGAGTGTCTGCAGAATACCCTGGAAGGTTTTTAACATCACACACGGTGCCCACAGGGTTGCAGTAGTAGTTATCTTGTATGATTGCAGCAACATGGGTGGGAACTGATAATGTGCTTGGCAATACTTCCCAGGATGACAGATGATGGGAAAGGTTTAGACAGACGTTTTCAGATGCCAACTAAACCACAATTTCTTAACTCCCTTCCCATCTCCTCAGTGTCCCAGCATCAAGATCCTCACAGGATGGTTGAGTTTGTTTTGTTTTATTTTGTTTTGTTTTTAAATTAAGTTTTCACAATAATACGTAGGGAAAGGCACACCTGAAAGTGTTTCTGATTATTCCTACAGGTGCAACATTAGTGCATGAAGATTGCTATGCATGAAGATTGCTGTTTGTATACCCAGCTCTAGCGATACAGATGCAAATCAAGCTCAGTTTGTATGCACACCATCAATTATCTCACTTATTTCATTATTCTCCTTCAGTTGGGCCAGGGTCTGTGAAACCTATGACATCTACAGTATTTACTTCTCTGGTGGTTCCTTCCCAGATGAGTGTCTGGCTCCCTGGTACATGAGCTTGGAGAACAGTGAGAATCTGAAAGAACCAAAGCAGTTTGAGAATCGCTGAGGAGATACTGGAGCTAAATAATGACTTTTCATTTTATATTTTACTGCCATTCAGGCGAGATTTAGTTGCTTTACTGTAGCAACAAACTGAGTTTTTCTTTTCTATCCAAAATCAACACTGCTATCTACATTGTGGGCAAAGCTCTTGCATGTAGTCTGAGTTTATTTTCAGAGTTGTAAATCCATTGTTTAGATGGGCGATTGTTTAGATGCGTTAAAAGATTCTAGGTGGCCTGTGAATCCTCAAAGTAAGGAGGAGGCACTTGAGAGGTTTTAAACTCCTGGATGATAAAGCAGAGGTATAAATAGTGGCTTGTAGCAGTATTAAAAAGCTTCACCTACACAGAAGCCGGAGCAATATTTACTGCAAGTAATAAATATTTGTAATTGTTATGTGGTGCTTTTCAAATGATATTTCATGTCTAGTTTTATTCTGAGTTATTTTTTACAACTTCAGTTCCTCATGAAAACAAGTTGTATAGCTTATGGTATTACTTCAGCAAAATGATTTCCATAAATAAAGCAAGAGGCAATAGAAAGGAACATATATAAAGATTAATGCATCAGACTTTTAAGCCCACACTGACTAACAATAATTTCTGAGACTTAAGTTATCGGGAAGGAAATCTCTCATATGGAAACAGGCAAAACTACCTGAGCAGTATGGGCAATTTACTTTCCTTCCACTTAAAGGATTGTATTTTTATAGCCATTTTCCCTGAGCTTATTGATTTTGTATGCGATTTTCTTCAGAGACAGAAAGCAGCTAGATTTGGCACACAAATGGCTGCAGACAGCAATTAATGCTGGTGCTGTTTGTCAGCAGGTGAGGGCTGCTGGGGATTTTCTGCACAGGACAGGGAGGGGAGTGTCCCCCTTCTGTGAAACTGTGTGCAGAGGGGACAACAGAGCTGTGGAGAGAGGGCACCAGGAAGATCAGGGAGATCAGAGTCACTCAAGATAAGAGGTGCATCTACAGAGAGAGGCGGTTAATATTCCCTCCTTTAAAAACAGAAGAGTTGCAATCAGAAGCAACCGGAAAGCGACACCTTACCTTGTACTGTTTCCAAATTAATTTTCACTGAGTTAAGGGTGGAAAAAATGTGAGGCAAATGTCACAGAATGTAAAGTCAATTTTCTAATTAAAGGCAGTTAACAACCTTACCTTTAAGTCTTAGATGCTGAGATAAAAAAAAAAAAAAGTGGCCAAAAAACCTAACATAGCCTGGATCCCAATTAACACCTGTAGCTTGTAGGAACTAAAAACCACCAGTTTCTTTTAGAAATTTCTGTTTAATTTCTTAATACAGTAAAAATAACAAAGTTCATTAGGAATCAGGTTAAACCCACTTTAGATAGAAATACAGGGAGAATAAGGGCTTAAATTAGGAATATATTATTATATCATCCTTGAATGATAAGTAATATTAGAGAACAACATTAGAAAATTAATTGAGATCTTTCTTTAAAACACAAGAACATCAATACAGACCTGGGACAAAAATGTAGCTCAATTTTTATTTCATTTGAGCTTATAACTCTTTGTCACAAAAGATCATAACAACCTGTAAAAGAAGGCTTGATGTGTTTGGAAGGTGCTGCCAGTTAATGAGCTGAGGCCGTTTGCATCATCTAAGGTACGTGTTATCGGTGTAGTGAATCTAGAAAACTCTCTGCCACAGACTCATTACATCTGATACAATCCATAAATTACTGAGATTCCCTTACTGTACCTAGAATGGCAGAGATGTCAATGCTGCAGCTCTGCAGACTGGAAAAATGCTTATTATTTAATGACATCCAGTGCCAATGCAAGAGCCACTAATGATCATTCTTTTTTGTTTTCATTCTAAAAAACATGTTCGATTTAGTTGGCAATCATCAAAATAAGCAGGAATCAAAACTGACATCTCAAACTTCCAATTATGAACAAGCTACACACATTTTAAAACAGCAGTCTGGAAATACCTGAGGCCAAGTGCAACCTTTCACCCTTCAGTCCACCTGCTTTAAATCCTTTCTTGATTTCTGCTGCCTTGCCATTTCCTCTGCCACTCCATGGTGATCCCTTTCAATGGGCAATAATTCAGTGTGTTATCCCACAGCCTAAAGAATCACGGTACATTGGATAGGTACAATTCCCACACCACATTCCTTATTAACCTCAAATGAAACCAGCAGGGCAAATTATGACCAGAAATCCTTAGAAAAATGCCTTACAACATGAAGGAGAACCAGGAAATTCAGCCATTCTCTGTGAGCTGCAGCACTGTAAAAACACATAAATTCAGAACTGATTGGAAAGATGCTTTAATATTCTCAGGAACCTGATTTTCCTTTTGCTCTCCTTGTTCCTGCCAGAGCAGCTTCACATCTTCTGTTCCGTTTGGAACAAGGCATTGTATTTTTTTCTGAAGGACTGCAGGATCTGTGGCCCACAATTTGCAGAACCTGTATTTACAATCTGCAGGTAAAAGGATCACCATTTTTAAGCACAGAGCCTTGGTTCACGTTGCATGCCTGCCAACATGTGCTCTGTTCTTTGTGTAAGGACATTCACAGCCCTGGGCAGAGCGTGGCACCGCAGGACATCCCTCGCTGGTGGCCGCTCACCCGCTCTGAGCCACCGAGTCCCCGAGCAGAACGGAGCCTTTGATGAGGAGCGCCCGCTGCACGCTCCTTCACAGGAAACCACTGCTTCACAGAGAAGTGTGAGGAAGGGAGGCAGGAGACAGGCGTGGTGCAATTAGGGAGCAGTGTTAAATGCGTCCCATGTTGGGAGAAGTGGCTTTAATAAGAGTTTGCTTTCTGAAGAGTACAGCATACCGAGCTCTGACTTCTACAGCACAAGGGGCGAAGTGTGGGTAGCTCCTTCTGCTTGAACTGCCTCTAGGTGCCCTCAGGCTCTTCTAATTTATTCAAGGGTCTGTGTAGCCAGCTTTGCTTTCTTGTGCCCCTTCCACATACTTAGGAACCAGCAGTTCCTGAAATTATTTAAATCTTTGTGTGTGGAAGGTGACTCTTTGGCCTCGCACCTGCACAGAATTGCCAAAGCAGTCCTGGTGAGCAGCTCCATGGGACAGAGCAAGGGCCAGCAGCAACCGCAGCAATGAGTGAATGCAACAGCTTAGAAACTGGACACAGGAAGCTTTTCCTTTGTAGTGGAGTCTGGTAGAGAAAAGCATCCTCGTGCCATGGATTACAGAGACAATTCTCTTAGGGCTTGGTGGATGCACTTGATGGAAAATGCAGTGCCTAGCAAGACAAACATGTACAGTGTTCCCTGCAGAAGCTAGGAGTTTTGTGAAAAAACATTACTAGATTTGGGACTTCATAGTATAGAAATATCAAAACCAGTTTAAATGAAAGATATTTGTCCGTATCTGGATGTGGCCTATGAAAAGGAAGGGTGTGTTTTATTTGAGCTCATATTCAATACTGTTGTTTAAATATTTTATAGTTGTGAATATACAGTTTTCTTCTAATGAAGGAAACTAAATGCATATTGTGTCTTTGAAATGCATGTTGTTTTGATAGGAAGGCTCTTGTCACTATGCTGAAAGATGCTTGAAGTAATTCACATGTGATATCTATCAGAATAATAAATTCTGAGGTTTTGATTCCCATAATCCTTTTCTAGAAGAAATCAGAGAGCTTTTGCAATTTTTCTGTGATAAAGCTCATCAATCATACCGGTATCAACTGTTTAATCTCTCATTATTGCATTGTGAATTTATTTCCTATAGCTCCATTTCTTTTCAGTGTTCTGCACAACCACTCTCTGTCCCTAGATTTATGAACCTTGGTCTTGACCTTCACAATAGTTTAATGGGTATTTAAATCAAATTATTTCAAGTAAACATCAGAAGTCACTGTGTGCCATTTATCAGTTGTGAACCAGAAAAGGCTCAGAGACTTGAGAATTGTACATATAAGTGGTTCACCTATGTAAGCATCAGAAAAATGCTCTGGCCAGGCAGGAGAAGGGCATGCCTGTCCTCTGTGTTCCAGTTCAAGGAATGCATTTAAGCAAACCAAAAAGTAGGATTCTCCACAAAGCATGGCTTCTTTTAGGCTCAATTTCACTCCTCTTCTACCTCCCCCTACCAAACAGCACAGGGGCATGGACATTGGGCAGTTGTGATCAATGCCCTGACAGTTCCTTTGTACTTTTCCTTCCTTTCCACACCGTTCCCCTGCTGTGGTGGGGGTCATCCATGGGCAGTGGTCCTTCAAGATAAACCTTCTTCAGCATGGGGTTTTTCTTCTCAGGGAATTTTCACCTGCTCCAGCATGGATCAGCAGTGTGGGTATCTGCTCCAGTGTGGTTTCTGCAGGGGTTGCAGGGGAATCTCAGCTGCAGAGATTTCTATTTTCAGGAGCTGCACTTTTAACATGGTTTCTCATGAGCCATGTGGAAGGAGTTCTTGTACCTCTGCAGGGTTTGGCATGGCAGAGTTGTGGGAGCACAGATGTGAAAGGGACGGGTCTATTCCAGGGTCACTCAGAGCCAGGCTGTATCACTAAAGCCATGGCTCACTTTAGGCAAGAGTAGGACACTTTTAATCTTGTTATCCCAGCAGAGGTAGATGTTTCTCTGCCTCTCTCTATCCCAGACTTGTTGTCTCAGCAGAGGTAGATGTTTCTCTGCCTCCAGTGCAGCCCATTTCTTGCAGTTACTCATCTCAGTTAATTTTTCCAATTTCTGCTCTAATTATCTGCTCTAATTTCTGCTGACTCTGTTTGCAGATTGGCAGCACCCTGCCTTTAGCAGCCATGACCTAAAGCCCGCTGCAAACCTTACCAACCTGTCTAAAAAAGCTGCTCAGCCATGATGCACAAGGCCATTGCGCTGATCAAGAGGCTGCTTTTGATATCAGTGTCTGCTTTGCTCTATCTCAGTGATACTACTTTTAATTAAAAGCTATTACTGATATTTTTTTGCACTCTCTAGTTCAGATGATTAAGCAGCACATTTCTAAACTCATGTTCTCTGCCTTATAACGCAGAGGGGTTTATGTTTGTTTATGGGCCAAGGGACAGATATGGAAACCCTCTGTTTGGGTCTATATGTCTTTATTTGTGGACAGTTTGCAATATCAATATTTGCTTACTTTGCCATTTGACTAATGCTCTGCAAGCAGATTTAGAATCTTGTTTTATATAGGTTTTTCAAGAGCTGCTTATTATGTTTACTCTTGGAAGTACTTTCCCATTAGATTGAATGTACACAAAATAAATCATCTAAGCAGTGATTAAAAACAAAGCATATTTGACCATCATATCATTTAGTTAAGACCAAATATTTCTGTCGAACTGCTGGGCTATGGCAGATGAAAGGAGCAATTCCTGCCTTTACAGCTCACCAAAGTGCCATCGCTGCAGTGAAAGATCAGATGGATATCACCCAGGTAATGTGCCTTGTCAGCAGCTGTGATGGACTGTGCCATGCAGGTGGTTTCAAGAGGTTCTCAATCTTGCTGTGCTGCTGCCACTGCACTGAAGTGCTCCTTTCCCAGAAGTGATGAAGGGGCACCCAAAGTCAGCCTGCTGCTGAGGAGCTCTTCATGTCTCCTAAGGACATTACACAGAGTGGGACACATGCAGAGACCTTACTAGGTTTACATGCAAGATTCAGTGAGAATAAACCCTCATGGATGTAAACACCCTGAATGTGTCTGCCTTGGGAATCGGAATATCAGCAGTCTTTGAGAAATGATCATTTGTTCCCTGGTGCTGTAATGACAAAGCTCCACAGAGCTGCTCAGTGCCCATTTCGTCGTGCACTTGCTTGCTTTTGCTGTTTCTTTCTTTTCCCAAAAAAGCTGTAAACCTCTAATGTCCTCTTTTACAGAATCCAATTTGTGACCTGCTATAAGGGGCACCATCTCATTAATCAGTGAAAGCAGAAACAGATTATGGGTCTGCCTGGCTGACAATTGGAGCTCTCCTGACAAACAAGACCCACAGTTTGTTCTCAAGGCCTTGGAGAAAAAGCCCCCCCAATGCAATTAGGCACAGCTGCCTTTACACTCTGTGTCAGATGGTGCTGGCTGCACAGAGTATTTTCTCTGTGTTATCAACACCAATGATGTCAGTACACAGGGTGGCTCTTGAAAGGCTTCTCATCTCCAGGGGGTGGTTGCTCAGGTTTGAGGGCAATGGGAAACAGAAGAGTTGTTTGATTTAGATATTGCTTAACTTAGAAATAAATAATTGAATAAGCCATACCTGGATCCAACCAAGAAACAAGTGTGCAAAGCTAGCTCCAGAGCTTGCTGGAGCACGTAGCATACGGACTGACTCTTTTAGGCCCCTGCTCTTCTTGCATTTCTATTTTGGAACAGTCACGTTGTACGTGTCTCTGTGGCTCTCCAAGACCATTTTTGTCACACCCATTTTGATGCTGTTTTATTTTTAGAACATCAATAGAACACACTGACTGTTATCCCCACTGCACTGATTCATTAGAAGTGGAGAAGTCCCACAAACTCTTCCAAAGGCCATAAAGTTAAAAATATTCAATTGAATTGAGTGAAGGTTTTGTACCAACTTTCAGCTCGCTATAAAAATACCAGACTTCTTCAGCCAGCTCTAGAGGTTGTAGAGAGAGATGGGAGAAGTTTTGAAACAAAATTTGGCTCTCCTAGTTGTAAGGCTTTTAATTTTTTTTTCCCAAATAAATCCCTTAAATCTTCCAACTCTCAGGGAATGCCACAGCTGTAAATGTTATTGACTGCCATGGTTATTTAATTTATATTATGTTTCCAATTTTATGATTTTGGATCCATTTTTTCTTTCCCTTGCAGTATGTCTTTCACTGTTTGTTTGTCACACCAGTGCTCACAATCTTTTCAAGGTGTTTTGTAGCTATAAGTCAACTAGAAAAGGGTCAAGCGATTTAACTTTTGAACCTATTTCTCTGAAGACAGCATTTCACCTAATTTTTTTTGTGTGTGTGTGTGATCTGGAGTAAGTTATGAAGTTTCTCTGATATTTCTGTCAATGTGTAGGTCTACATTGTACCTCAGCCACTGCAGAGGGCTTTTGCCCTCCCTGAGTCATGCTGAGTTGCTGAAGAATGAGAGCTATGTTTAGATCTTATTTGTTTGATGGGATAAATGTAAATTATTTTAATTCTTCCTGCCCTAGCAAGTGACAATAAACCTTTCCTAACTATATCATGGCAAGCTGAAAATCATATCCTCCCACCTACCTCCTATGTCATATCTCCCCTTTTTTGTACAATAATTAGAAATACAATGGCCTACATCAGACAACTGAAGAATTGGTATTATCTTTTACCCAGATAAATCACAGGCAATAACTGATTGTATTTCTCTGTATTTTAACTTTCTCCTCTATTTCTGCAGCATGCCCTGAAGGTTTTTCTGTGAGAATGAGGAACCAGGTGTTGCTCATGCATCTTCTCTTCAAATGAGTCCTTGGTAATTACTGTGTTGGTTTTGCTGGCCTAGTGCAGTGTCAGCACTGGACCAACTGAAGTGCAAGGGCACAGGGAAAGAAAATTCCAGTTTAGCTGGAATAAATGAGACAATTGATGTAATGAATGGACAGTGCCCTCAAAGTAGAGGCCTAAGTTGGTATTCACAACTTGTTCACCTCCTTTTTTTTTCTCCATTCATTATATTTTGCCTTTTCCATTCTCTCTCCAAAATGAATACGTTTAGTGCTCAAACTGAAAAGTGTGGATAGTCCTACACACTTGCCACTATCTTCTGTGTATATGTGAAAAGTAGGGGTCTATAAATAATAACCTGTGCTGCTAGCTCAGCATTTCAGTTCATTTAATGAGACACGTGTGACAGCCCACATTCTTTACAGAGCATGTCTAAAAGGAATATCTTCTTGTCAGCTCAGCAAAAGTATCTGTGTCTTCCAGCAATACAAGTCTGCTTCAGCCTGGCACAATTTTGAAGACTGGAACCTGGGAAAAGATTGTGTTTCTAAACAAAACACACCTGAAACAATCAGTTCCTTTGAGGTTCTCTTGAGTCATGTTCTGCTGTCACATCAAGCTGCTGACAAAACTTGTTACATCAGATAGTGTCTGATATGACTGAAAAAATCCCTTATACAATGTATGCTAACAGAACTGGATGATGTGTCTTTTTTCTTTTTTTTTTTTTTTTTTTTTTTTTCCCAAAAGAGGATGTGCTGTCTTCGACTGCTGTGTGCTGGCTTGTCTAGCCTTCATATATCCCTAAAACACAGGCTGAGAGTAGTCACACATTCTCAAGGTGCTGGGCTTCCATTTTGTTTATTTATCCTTTCATTCTGAGCATCTACTCTTGTTTTTTGGGTTTTTTGGTTTTTTTTTTGGCTTTTTTTTGTGGTTTTTTTTTCCTTTTTTTTTGAAAGCTTTTATAAAGTAGCAGTATCAAAGATCTGTGGCTGAAAGATGACAAATCCACTGAGAAGGCATGAGACAGCTCTTGCAGGGTATTTGCAGCACGAGGCTGACAGAAGCATCTCTCTAGGATGCACTCTGAATGGAACACAGGACTGGGAATCATATTCCGTGGGCATTTTTTTAAAGTTGGGGAAGAACCATGACAGGCATCCAGTTCCACTTTTTGCACAACACAAGCCAAAGTACCTTTAATATTTTCATATCCAAAAGTCTGAATAAGGCTTTTTATTCATTCCAGATATTCATGCAAATTTAAGACTCCATGTAATGGGGTAACATATCTGTACATCCTGTTGCTAAGTACCTCTCATATTCACTTAAAGCTGTTGTGCATTTAATTCCCAGCTTAATATCCCCACTGCCAATATACTACATAAAAAAGGTGTGGATTTTTTTCATTCTTGCTCTGTGCTTTAGACTTTAGTGTTCATAGTTTTAATGTATTTTGTATGGAGTCACTGAAGGATAGGAATCAATTTTATTTTTTATTAGTGCAAACATTGATGCTAGGAATGCAATAATTACAGCTGTTGAAAGCTTTATGAAAAATCCCTATATCATGAGACTTGCATTAAAGGTGAAAAAAGTCACATCAATTAAAGCCACTGAAATTTACGTAGGTTCTGTTCCCATACACTGGCAACACCTTGGAGTGTTTTTTTTTGTTACTTCTATTTTGAGGAAATAACTGGTTTTCATTTCTTTCTCCCTCTAAGTATTCCTAAAGCCAAATAGATAATTTTAAAATCTTCTTATGGATAAAATAACTAAATCCAGGATCTCTGGTTTCCAGATTTGTCACTTAGCTGGTATTAAGCCATAGCTATGTTCAGAATCATTGCAGAGCTCTTGCATGGGTGCAATTCAGTGGGAAACACAGCAACTGATGCAATCACACCCAAAGTGCACCAGCACAACTCTGCCTCATCCTGGCTGCCCTCACCTGGCTCAGGTCACTTGGCAGGGCTAGTGGCTTGGCCACACCCTGTTTAGAGAGAGTTTAGAGAAACTCTTCACACGATCTGTCAAGATAAAGCACAGCTTATTTTGTGATTCATCTGTTAGGGGTGTTAACCACAAGCGCCTTTCCCAGGGAACCATCACTTCCTGTAAGCCAAGGATGCTTGAGATGAGACTCAGCACAGTGAATTCAGTAGTTTCTGCAGTCTTTCATGTAATCATCAGCCTTTCATGTAATCCATTATGCTCAGTTGAGTTAATCATACCAGATGTCCCTCCTAACACGCTATTTTTAATTTTTCTTCTTATTACACAGAATTCTAGTATAGTATTAGAGCACTCCTTCAACATGAGATAACAATTTGCTATGATTCAAAATTCTGTCGCTACACTGGGTAATCATGTAATCACTTTGTGCCTCAGGTCTTCATCTGTAAGATGGTAATAATGTTGCTGCTATGGGATGGGAGGGAGCATTGTGAGGATAAACCAGCAACTACTTGGAATGTAAAGGAATATTGCAATTAGAGATGCCAGGAAAGATCTTACCAATAAAAAGTGGAGAAGTCTTGTTGGAGATACAGCAATCTGGAGGACTGAATTCAGATTTTAACAGGGCAATACAAAGCAGGCTTTGAAAAGTTGTTTTGTTTTTTGTCTCTTTCTGCTGTGCATAATTGCATACACAGTAAGGAATAAAATTAATTGTTCATAGCAATATTGTACACTTCATATGTCCTTAACACTGACCTTAGATGCAGTTGTTTAAGGGGGCAAACATAGCTTTGGCCTGTGTTAAAACTCTGAGCAATGCATAGGTTTGTTGAAAGTTTCAAAGAATTTGTTTCCTTACAAATCTTTTGCATTAGTTAAATCAATGTGTCAAACCACAAGTTGAAGTTTATACAGTTTGTCAGTGAGACTTGTGCTTTGTTTCATGTCAGCATTGTCAAACTCATGTCACAAGAAGATTCCAGGTTAGCAATGGCAGACATGAAGAAAAATTGCAGTAAAATACACTGTGCTAGAAAAAATGAAATAAAATGTTCTGGTTCAGGAGTTAGTCAGAATGGAATGCACCACATTTGTCAGTAAATGATATATGAGGTAGAGCTGAGATGTCCCAAATATATTTTATTACTCTTTGGAACTTTCTTTGTTTAAAATTCCTAATTTGTGCATAAATGTTTTGTTTCAGAGAGAAAGCCAGAAGACAGGAAATGATGTGACAGGTTTAATTATATTTAAGAGACTGCAGAAAAGATCAAAGCCAAAGAGATAAAAGCTGCAACTACTGTATGGGCTGCAAACTTCTTCTGAATCATAAGCACCCTGAAGAATAATGCTTCATAGACAGCCATCCTGAATTGAGGACAGAGGCGCAGCTGAAATGGAAATTCTCTATTTACAGTGTTTTATGACCTGTACTGGCAGCTCTTGGCAAGCCCTGTACTTAGGCAGGCACCAAAATGTCTGGGAACATTCATGAGAAAACTGTAAACGAAAAAACGCCACCTAAGTCAGAGGCTCCAAAATAACCCCCCCATGTGCAGCATTGCCCTGAGCTGCTTGCAGAGATGGCATTTGACTGTGGGCCAAGAAAAATTAGTCTTGTGTCAACAGATGTAATCAGAACCCCTGTGGTGGTAATGACTCTGTCACAGTTTTCATTAGCCATTAGGAATTTGGGAGCAAAGGATTTCCCCCACCACTACCTTTTTATTGGTGCTGTATGAGCCATTACTAAACCAAAGTTATCCAACTGCTGCATCTCCTTTGTGAAAGACAATATGTGACAAAGGAAGTGTGAGCCAAAGCAAGGGACTCCCAATCTTTTAAGCAAAGGTGCATCTCCACTCTTTTTGCTTCAGTCGGTTTACTTTAAATCCAATAATCCTATACTCTGCTTTCCTCAAAGCATTGCTACTGTATTCCCCCACTTCAGAGAAAAGAAAAAAAAACAGAAGCTCCACTTCTCCTTGGGAAGCTTCTCCCCACTCAGTTGTCCCAGTCTCTGCACCCTGATCCTCCAGACCCAAAGATCCAGTAGACCCAGCACACCTCCAGCTCAAGTTGGTGGAAATTCCTTCCCTTCTTGAATAAGGGCATGACAAGATGTCTACAGCCTCTGCTACAGAAAAAGAAAGAAAAGCATTAGGCTGCGTTGTACATGGGGGCAGGATTAGTTAAATGGAAAGAGTAAGTCCTTTCCTTGGAGGGTAGAAGTCCTATACCCAGTGTGGTGTTTTGAGGACTTGGAATCTGTTGTTGGTTCATGTGCTTGAGTAAAGCTGCTCTTAGGAAGAAAGTGGGATTCAACATTGTCAAAGAACTGTTGAAAATAACTCACCTCTGAGCTTCTCCCTAGGGTATTTTTCTTCTTGTCTGCCATTTTTAGACATGGGGTAGTTCAGCTGACTTCTCTGCACATCTGAAAAGCCCGGTCAACAGGATGAAATAAAAATGCTCATAATTCTCTTAGTTCAGTCCAAACCGGTAAAAGTCATAACATTTAGTAAGCAAGGCTGCATGTATTCTGTCTGTTTTCTGCTCCTGCTTATGTTTATACATAGAATTGCAGAAGCAGGTGATTATAAGGATGGAATACCTTTCCCAGATAAAGATAATTATAGGGAGGAAACACCCTTCCTATGTGAGAAAGCCTGTGAGAGTTGAGGTGTTCAGACTGGAGGAGACAAGAATGGAATTAACTTTATCACAGCCTTCCAGTGTCTAAAGGGGGCCTACAAGAAAGACGGAGGGGGTCTTCTTAAAAGAGTGTGCAGTGATAGAAGGGGGAATGGCTTTAAACTGAAAGAGGGCAGGTTTAGATTGGATATTAGGAAGAAATTCCTTAATGTAAGGTGGTGAGATTCTGGAAAATGCTGTGGAGAAAAGTCATGGCTATTCCAACCCTGGAAGTGTTCAAGGCCTCATTGGATGGGACCCTGAGCAGCTGAGTCCACTGAAAGGTGTCCCTGCCCATGGCAGCAGGGAGTTACAACCAGCTGACCCTTTAGTTCCCTTCCATCCCAAACTATTTAGTGAATTCTGTGAAGATGTAAATATTGGAAACAATGTAAATATCATCTGGTAAGGGCTGTCATATGTTCATGCAATCCCTTGAAGTCCATACGCCAAGGCTGAATGTTTTTTGTTTTTTTTTTCCCACACAGCAGGAGAAATGGCATTGCTGTAGAAGGTATTCTGAGATTTCTGGGCACTGGAGGCTTGCAAACTGCAATTAAAACAGTTTTGGTGCTCCCTGGAATTACTGGCATGCACGTGCAGTGAGAAGAGACTGTTAGAGACACATGGAGCACACCAGTGAATGTAGGTACATCCAATCACATAAAGTGCCACATCAAGGCTACTGCACACAGACTTATTGATCTGCTATTGCAGGTTAGAGCAGCTCATCTAAAGCGTAATGGAACTGTGTAGCCCTGAAGGATAATCTTGCAAACACATTCGTAGTGGTGCCAGTGGAGTCTGTGTCAGAATCCACCTCATTTGCTCACGTAGGAATAAACCAGTTTCATCACAAACTGGCCAGGGAAAACCCTGGGTGCGATCTTGCACTCTTTTCATGTCAGAGAGAGTGATCTAATATGTATAAATTTTGATTAAGGTTTGTCCAACTCTCTGCAAAATTTGGTACTTGTCTAGAGTGCTCTGCGCTTCTTCTCAAAGGCCTCTTTTTGTTATTCATGTTTCTGCCCAGGGGGACGATATAATCATTTGAACATTGATAACCGGGCAGGAGAAAAAGGATCAATCTTTGTGATATTTTTAGTAGTACTTATTTGCGGCAGTCATCCTAGAGAGAGGTTGTTATATGGCATATCAATACCGCCGGTTGTGAAGAATGTGAAGGTGCATGAAAATGAAAGCTCTAGGAATTTTATGAAGCAGAATTGATAGGGATCACTTCCAGTATCAGACAAGTACATTTTTTAATCCTGCTATTGGAAAACATTGAAGAGAACTCCAGAAGCATGTAGTACTGTTAATGCAACTTTCCCAGACAGTGCTAGATAAAAAGTTGTGTGCATGAACTTTGAGTAGCAAAATATATACTGCAACCATATCATAGATAAAAGTGTGTGTGTGTAAACAAACACAATATATCAAACCACTTTTTTTCCACAAGGAGGCTGTCCAGCTTTTTATAGAAGGATTTTTCTTTTATCTCTCGTATCTAATCAACTGAAAAAAGGAGAGTCTTATGAACAGGGCAGGACACACTTCCTGCACACAGAATACACTTTTCTGTGCACATCTAGATGATATACACGTTGAATAACTTCTGCAGCTCCAAATTTACATAGCAATGTTACTAAAGCCATTGGACACAGCTTACAACTTCAAACCAACATTTTAGCATCTCTGAAGTGCAAAGAATTTTTCTTAAAGCTGTGTGAAAACCTGCATTTTCACAGTCCTTTTGGGTTTAACCTTCTGTAATCAATACCAACTTTTTCCCTGCCTCTCCACTCAGTGACAGCATCAAGAAGGCTAAGGCTTTGGCTTTGTGTCAAATTTAGGAAAGACTTATCCTTTTTTTTTCAGGTGTCAGAGGAGGTAAAATGTTATTTCCAAGTTCTTTCCAATGCCAAAAATTCCCTCTCTCAAGTACCTTACTGGCTATAGGGTGTGAGATAAGAGAAAGCCTGGAGTCTGGGCCTTCAGAGTAAGTGCCAGCAAAATGCTCCACGGGACTGCTGGTGCTCAGCATTTGTCATTCCCAAATCCACCGGGGCACACAGTCCAGTATTAAATCTAAAGCCCTTAAACCTCCTTAAGACTGCCCAGCTGTTTTGCGGGCACAGCCTCAAAGACTGAAAAGTCGTGGTGTACAATGGGGATTTTAGAGAAAAATCCAATCCTTTGGTGACTTGAATGCATGGATGTGCTACAGGAGATTTCTCAGAAGCAACAAACACTGCAGGAAACCCTCCTGAATACCAGTAGATAGGAATTAAATCTCTGCTTTGTTGAGCACTTCCTCACCTCTATTATAAGACATCCATAAATAAGATTTCCTGAAAACAAAGGGAGCACATGGATTTATTATTTCCTCATAACGGCAAGAACATCCGAAATAAAGTGTCACAGCCATGGTCCCTTTACTGTCAGTGCTAAAATTTCTAGTAAACCTTTTTCCTCCACTCTATCCTTACAATTTACATAATGGAGCACTACTCCTAATTGTTTAAAATCCATACTCCAAAGGAGCTGAACAAATGAATGTCTGGAAGTGTTGAAAATACTTTTTTTCCTCATAAAGCAAGCTTTAATAAAAGGGTATTATATACTTTGGAAAATGGTTTTAGTTCAGTGGAATTTCTCACACAGAGATTATTTAAAAAAAAGTTTCCAGCCACTGTAAAGGAGTAGGTGACTGCTTAAGTAAAAAGAAAAAAGGGCAAGTGCTCCAATTAACCAGAGGAATTACAGCTAAAGCAACAAAACCTTTGTTTGAATAATGCTGTCAGAGCAAAAGATCATTATCTATAAAACACAGTACCTTTTTAATTGCAAAGTTTTTACTAGGGGAGGGGGATGAGGGTAGTGGGAGTGTGTGTATGTGAAGGAAACACAATACCAGCTTAAAGACTAAATCAAAAAACATACAGTTTTCAAATATGAGAAATAAAAGCATAATTTTAAGAAGACAAATGCTAGAAGAGGACCAGATCCCCATCCCCTTGCACTTACAGCAATGCTGTGCATTCTTGGCTAGACAATGAAATGCAATGTCTTGCAGAAATAACACAGATTTTATTACTGGTGGTGAGTGGCGCTGCCATTGGTAATATCCAGCGCCATTGGTAATGTCCAATTTTGGGTTGGGCTCCTCACCACAAGAAGGACATTGAGGGGCTGGTGTGTGTCCAGAGAGGGCAATGGAGCTGGGGAAGGGTCTGGAGGGAGCTCCCATGAGGCGTGGCTGAGAGAATTGGGATTGTTTAGGCTGGCTTGTTTAGCATAGAGTCCTTACCTGTGTAAAATAAAGGAAGTTCCAGTAAGGCGCCAGTCCAGTAAGGCTGAGCAAGTGGTGACATGATGAGAGGAAATGGCCTCAAGCTGCCTTCACCAGGGGAGCTTCAGGTGGGACAGCAGGAAGAATTTATTCACTGAAAGGCTTTGGAACAGACTGCTCAGGGAAGTGATGGAGTCACAATCCCTGGAAGTGTTCAAGAAAAAACTGCATTTGGCACTCAGTGCCATGGTCTGGTTAACACAGGGGTGTTCAGTTGAAGGCTGGACTTTATGTTCTTGGAGGTCTTTTCCAATCTTAATGATTCTATGATTATTAATAATAGTTAATTCATGTTGTGAATGAACCAGCTCATCCATTTGAAGCAGTCTATAGCACTTGCTGCAGTGGGGCAGCCTCTCCATGGCTCTTTGTTTCTGCATGACTTTCCTGCACTGTGCTGGAAATTCTCTGGTGGTTAGTGAGGAGGTAAGGGTTGATGCAGTCCTCTTCTAAGCAAATGTGCCAGCACATGAATCATGAATGTGAAATTTTGTTATTAGAATTGCACTGGTAGTGTGCAAACATTGAGGGATGCTGGTTTATGTCGATAGTTGCCTGCCCTACATCACCTTAGACTGTGGAGTTTTGGGGCAGTAACTGTTACAGCCACACACAGGTTCACCCAGGGATAACCCCACCTGCTAATAAATAATATAAATAATTAATATGTTACTTAATGAGTTTCTAGTAACAAAACTAATGCAATTTTAACAAAGGAAAAACCAACAAAACCAGAATGCAGAGCAAAACAAGAAGGTACTTCCTACCTTTCCCAGGAAAATGAGCTTTATCCTGTGTGCTCTGCTGGATTGATGGGAAAATACAAATCATTTCTGACAAATCCTGACAAGCCTACTTAGGCTTCTAGAAGGTCTCTTTCTCTAATAAAGAAGACAATAGTCCTAATATGGCTATAACACAGAAGAAAAAGGGTCTTTGCTCTACCTATGGTCTTTCAGATACAAAATCTTTGTAGAATTCACTGAAAAATAAAGTCTGGCTGCAATTTGCAGCTTTTTCAGAGTCATTGGAGCCCCTTGAGTACATGCTTAGAGCATCTGAGCAGCTTTAGGAATGTGTGTTACCTAAGAGAGAGGGTAGCCACTGCAGGCTAATGAATAATATTTATTCTGTTTTAAAATACTGGTGTTTTTATCCTGTGAGCCTGTTCTCTGGCCATGCCTTTAGGAATGCCACATCAGTGACACTGTGCAGTGCATGGTGACTGAGGACAGTGCATGGTCAGGGTATCACAACACTGGGCTGCATCCTGAGAATACTGTGAGCAATTTTAACATCTGTCCTAAGGAACTAGAATATTACCTGGGTCTCCATGACCAGGGTATCCTGATTTAAATGAAATACCTAAATGTCCCTTGTATGATTAAGGGAAAGCATCATCACTACAAACAAATAGAAAAGATTTGTTTGTTTGTGCCAGAATTTTCTTTTTTTTTTTTTTTCTTTAGAAATTCATTCTTTTGCAGTTCTAACATTCTTCATGGTTTAATTTTTAAGGCAACTTTTTCTATAGTCCTCCTGCTGTCACTGCAACAATGCAAAGCAGTGATGAAATAGATATCTCCTGCTGGCTAAGACTCCTCTGTGATATGTTCTGGGATTGAATGCCATTCTATTTTTAAATGTTGGGCAATTACACAGCAATAAGTTAAATCTGAGAAATGCAGTAATGTTAAAATGAAAAAAAAAATTACAGTTTTCTAATTGTAGTAGAAAAGCTGAAGCAAAAGGGAATTTTTGCAGTCTGTACCAAACAATTAATGGTATTTAATGAGATGAAAACACATGAATTTTGAAGTAGGTTATGAGTACCTACACTTGGGTATTTGTGGTGGATACAGAAAGACATCTTTGTGATATTATTCACAGTTCTAGCATTTTCCTTTAAATATGTTTTATTACTTTAGCCATATTTAAAGCAATAATGTTGGAAGAGTGAATCACCCCTTGCATAAAAGGTCTCTAGGAATAGTTGATACACCCAGTTATCTCACCAGGAGACAAATAACAGTTCCAGATGAAGAGAAGGCACTGGAACTGCAATGAGAACAAAGCTATTATTTATAAAAATATGCCACAAAATAATCCTGAAAAGTGCTGAAAATTCAGAAAACTTCTAGACATGCATGACCTAGAAGTATCAGCCATGTTATAAATGTATATATTTTGGATAATAGGATGGGAGATTGAATATTGAGGCAGCCCTAACAAAGAGGTACAACACATCCAGGGAGCTCTTCACTTCTCCTAGTGTTGCTGACGTGGCATCTTGGCAGATTAGCACTGACAAGAAGTACTAGGCTTCTTATTTCATGTCCCAGCATTGCTGGAATGAGAAAATGTATCTGTGTGCATGTATTTATACAGAAAAATATATAAATATAAATAAAAGAATTAACTGTCTGGAAGAAAATGAGGATAGCTTTAGCGTTTCTCACTCCCATGGTGTAGCCCAAGCAATCAGAGGTTCAGTAGCAACACTGAAATTTCTTTCAGCTCATCATTAACCCTTGTCAAGTGACATTCCCAGCAATTAACCCCTGTGCCCTGAGACAAAGCGTCACAGTGGGGGACAGAGGCACCGCTGCCAGCCCTAAATCTGCTTGTGCCAAGGGCTTTGCCAGTGGTGTGCCCCACCCTGAGCACCGTGGCATCAGACCTTGGTTCCTGGCTCTGCTGTTGACCTGCAGCTCTGCCCCTGCCCTGTCCTTCCCCTGCCTGGCCCTTTTGGGCCGTTCTTTGCCCGTGGGCACGCTCATGTTCCTGTGCCAGCGGCTGTGCTCTCTGCGCTGTGCCACCTCACCCTCCTTCTCCCTCCTGCAGCTGGCAATGCAACATGAAGAGACAACTCACGGCACCCTATTCCGAGCTCAGCTTTCATTTTCTGAATCCTTTGGATCTAGTTATGCATCTGTGAATAGGGAAAAATCTACAATTCCGTGAATAATGAAGTGGGAATTTTTCACTGATGCATGAAGCTCCTTAGGTTTGGATAGGTGACACCTTCCAGCTGCTGCTGGTGAAGATGGCACTTATCTGCACAGATAGATAAAGAGAGGCTTGCTGCTCATCAATCCAGGAAAAACATCTGCTAGTGAGTTTTACAACTTGGGAAGCAGGCTTTTAAAGAAACTTCAACTAAACACCTGTGAAGGACATGTTCTCTAAGCTCTACTCAAGTTCAGTTTGAGTACTGTGGCAAGGTCTAGGGACAATAAGGCGAGGTTTCTCTGTTGTCACACCAGCAGTTTGAGCACAGTCAGAGCCAGCAGCAGATGTTCAGCCTTCCCTGTTTGCTGGTGTGCCTGGCAGAGCTTCATTCAGTCCTGGAAAACACCTTCTGCAAGGCTTCCGAGGAAAGTGCTGTCTAAAAGAATGAGTATTTTGCCTCCACAACAACCTTCGCTTTATTAAGTGATAAATAGATAGATTCTATATAATCTTAAAATTAATTTTATAAAAATTTTCTGGCTTAAAGGCTGACAAATAAGAGGATTATGGAAAATAGGAAAATAATTGCTTGTTTCGCCTGGTTGTCATGAAGGTAAATAAACTGAAAGCAGACTATGAAGCACCTGGAATACAGACTCAGGGTTTTCAACTTGGGCCCCTTAGTGCCAAGAGCTACTGAAGGATCAAAACTTGCTCTGGGGCAGCAGTGCTGATACAAATTACCTCATTTTAGTAAAGAACACAACTAATGAAAGTGATTCACAGTTGCTGTGCTTTGTTAGTGAGCTTTCTATCCAACTAACAATTCTCCATTTATTTTCTGCTTTCAATTACTTTGTTAACCTGTCTCCCACTGCTTAAATGCTTAAATTATTCCTCATAAAGTTCTTAAAACAGAGTGCCCTTTTCTGTTTGATTTTAGAAGGGTTGAATGTCAATTTAGCTTTTCCTCAGTTTCATAAATACATCCCATTTTACTGAAGGTTCATGGCAACCGAGGGAAAGCCAAGCCAAAGTTGTTGGTGAATGTTGCATTCTTCAGAAGCAGATTTGGTTAACTGTCTTTATTTGGTTAACTGTGACAAGCTTATTGTTCTAAACCATTGCTGTCTACCTTAATGCACATTGTTTAGATTAAAACAAATTAAAGTAATGTAGGATGAAGCAAATACATTTTCATGATCATAAGAAAACTAGCGACATCTACAAATTCACTGCTGACCTGAAGCATTTTGGTTCTGGGCAGTTTTACTGTGGGGAAAACTGCCTAATAAAACACTCTGCACATAAATGATCCATGACTAAGCCTACCTAAAACATTCTCATCGAGGTTAAGGTGTCAAAGGAATCAAGAACCAAAAAGGTGTGGCCCCTCTGATAGTTTTTGTGCTTTTACTCACTTTGAATTTAATTGTCTTTTAGGGCATCCAAAATCCTCAACGGGCATGTCTTAGCCACTATTTATATTCTCAGCAAAATGACATAAATGTGTAAGTTGGTCCAGGTGGGTCAGTAACCATCCATGACAATCCAGAACATAATTGTGATGCTTGAGGCCAGTATCATTGAACAACATGAGGGAAGGCAGAGCAGTGACTCAGAACAGTAGCAGACTGCACCACTTGAAGAGGTTCAGGGTCTTTGGTTAGAAGCAGAACACAAACTTTTCTCCAGTATGCCCTCTGAACCTGCAATTTCTTGCTGGAGATGAAGGAACAAAGCACTTGTTCTTTGTTGGAGGGGATTTGTTAGACTTTTGCTGAATGGTTTGAGGATAGCTAATAATTTGCAGATATGTGGGATCTAGGTTTTATGAGTAACAATTTTCTGGAGCAGCATTCTAAAGAGAAAGAAATCTAGGACATTTAACTGTTGTTAACATGATTCTTGTTATTTATGTATGTTATGTATATTTAATTTTGGCAGGAGAGGCATGGGTTCAACCACAAAATCAGAGTTTCTGTATTGAAATGGTTTCCTTTATGACAAATTTGTATATTTTCATTGGTATTTCCATGCCTTTTTGTTAAGAAGTAGAAGGAGAAGCATAAGGAGATTTAGGCTAAGTAATTACCAATTATATTTTCAAATTAAACTTGGGATACATAAAGTTTGAGGACATTTACTGATACAGGAATGTAGCTAAACCTCACCACCTAAAGCTCACAGGAAAAAGCTGCTCCCTACTGCATAAGCCACATCCTTCAGATTTGCATCTCTTCTCAAAGAAAATTCATCTGATATTTGGAACATCTTTTAAGCTTTTGGAGTATTATCTGACTGGAGGCTTGGAATGAGCTGAGAAATAAAAGTCATGAATATATTCCCTGCCCTTGTGCTGTCTTGCTGTGTGACCTTGAGCAAGTGGCTTGAGCAAGCACTTCAGGAGTTCTCTCTGATTTTGTCCTCTTTAATTGCTTTATTTAGACAATCTCCTTTTCAGGTGTAAGTTACAAAAGGAAAGGACAAGGAAACCATTTGTGTGTAACACCATTAGCAACCAATCTGACCAGCATGATTGAAAAAATGGTGCATTAAACTCTGCCTCAGTTATGCCATCTCTAAAAAGTGGAAAATAATATGTTTGGTAAACTGCTCATGTTTTGAAAAGGAAAAAAAAAACCATCTCTGCACTAATGCAAAATATTATTTTATTTTAGGGTTTCTGACTGCTGTGCATAACTCAGGGAATCTTCACATTCTCATGAATGAAAAATCCATCTTCTATTTTGCCTCCTACGAAAGGGAAAACTTTGGCATGCTCAAGTATGCCTCGAAGGCAATGCTGCCTTTGGGATCTCACATTAACATAATGATAAATGTGTTGTGTATTGCTTGAAAATGCCGTGCGCCAATGTGTCAAAATGTGTTTTCCCTGCACACCTCTTGATTAGCATCTTATTTACATATTGGCAGGAAAAGGATTCTAAGAAAGACCTGCAAAATAAAGTATGTGTTAGCCTGTTCCTCTGTAAGGCTGTGGTATTAGCTCCAAAAGCAGCTCCCTGGTGGCATGTCCTTCAGAGCTGGTGGATTACACCTTCTCAAGTTCTGAGCCCACGTGTGTTTCAGCAAGTAGGGGTAGTGCTGATGCACTTTTCTATCTCATACTACTGTTGGATTTACTGTAAAATCAAGAACTCAACTTGGACAAACCCATTTTCCCACATTCGCTGGTGTGTTACAGGACAAAATACCTAACTTTAGCAGAATTTTCTTAGGTTCCATTCATTTTAGTAGTATGAAAATGTGGAAGAAAATAGTGGAATCATGTAACATCACTAGCAATTTATTTCTCCTTGCTTTTACTTATGTCTTAGTACACTGACTATTCTTGGCTTTGGTTTTGTTTGCTTGTTCATTTTAATATAATCTTCTCCATTTCTCCAGTATCTCACACTGTTCAGAAGCTCCACATTCTTGATACCTCTTTTAGCAGGGGCAAACATGAGAATATGTATACAGTAAAAAAACCACTGAAAAGACACTTGCTATTCATTCAATATAAATTAAAGATATGGTTGACATTGCAATTTATACATGTGCACCTATTGTAAATACTTATTATTAGAAAACCTTCAGGCTAGGGACTATATGGGACTATCACTCTATCCTGTTGAATTGAGTCAAAATAAATTTCAAGATACAATGTACAAATAAAATGAAGAGGTAGGAACCTGCAAAGAATGCACGGCCAAAATTATGAGGCAAATCATATCACTTTAACAGAGTAAATTTTGTGGCATTATGGGAAATTAAGTGTATATTTTCACATCTGAGAATAGATTTGAAAAATGTTGATGAAGTTATTGTCAAGGGAAATGTCATTTTCAGGAAGATGCCGCTTATTTAAGATATCCTTTATCAAAACCACTGAAAAGGATGTTGTAGCACTTGAGATGGGAAGTGATCAGAGCAGATGAGCTCATTAAGCATTTAGAGAAGCAAGTAGCACCTTATCTTTGAGTTGCTACTGTGGTTTAGGGACAAAAAAACCAATGCTAAACCTGTCTCTGAAGCAGTCATAGCCTGAATGCCATGCATGGAGATGCCAGGGTTTAAAAGAGTATGAAAGGAAGGAGGGAGTAATGAGTCACCACCTTCTGGAAAGGGCATAGCAGAGTTTGAAGAGAAAGATTAGATAATCCAATTTGTTCTTTGTGAGTTTGATATGAAAACTGGAAAAAAAGTGGTGTCAGTGGCACAAACTAAAATTGCAGGTTAGAGGAAAGACAGCTCAAGAAAAAAGATAGAGGTTTCTGAACAATTAGAATAGAGTTAGGAGATTAATTCGTGCTTTCATTGACTTTTACAAATGGCTCTGGGCAAAGAGTTGGTTCAAGTTATGATAAATATTATTTTGACTGTTACAATGCAATGCACAGTGAACTAATATCCCCTCAAGCAATGAATGTAAATACAGTTGCTGATATCATATGTCTGGAGGTTATGTTATTTTAATCGCCCCTGGAGAGGACTATCTCTGGGAAGTTCTGCTCTGATGTTGAATGTTACTGGCTCCTACTGGCAGCTGTGAAGTCAGAAACTGGAATAGTTCAGCTCAGAAAATCTGGAGAGCTGCCAGATCCAGCTGAACTCAGTGGATCAAATTCTGCTGGTTTTACACATGAGGAGCTGTGTTGACTTCATTAGGGTCTCATGTGTATAACACAATACTTTCTTCCAATATGATTATATCAGGAAACTGGATTTAGCTGTAGCTGATTTATTATTGTATTAGATATCAGTTTGCCTGCATCATACCTGTCAATAACACTTCAAAATAATAATAAAAAAAAAGTAATAATGCCTGGAAAGAAAATAAGGTTGGTAGAGAGATGATAGCTTTAGAAAATGAAATAGATTAGATAGACATAGGAAGTGAAAAACTGATAAAAATGTCAAAGAAAAGAGCCAGGGCCACACCATGAGGCTTAACATCTCTTTTGCCCTCTCACTGATGGCTTAACAGCATGCTGAGGAATTTAAAATGCAGTAATAGCTGAAACAGGGTCATTGCAGACAGCGGGTGGGATTTTTTCAAGCACAAGTCGAGCACTCTCTCAAGTCCTTGATGTTTAACTTTGGATTTTAGTAGGTGCACAGGTGGGCCAGCCCTGGTGTTTGAGTCCTGAAGCTGGTGTGCCTGCTTCCAGCCAGAGACCTGGCTTGTTGTGCTTCTGTAGTTTTTGGGCAAGCCTGCTCTAGACAGCCAGCCTACGTAGATGGACTCTCATCTTGCATCATTAACAGGGCTGAGAACTCAACTTCAAGGAGTTCTTGTGAGAGCTGTTTTAAATTGATTACTGCTCTGTTCGCAGGCTCTGGTTACACAGCGCTCATTAGTGACAAGGAAGGCACTGAATAAAGCAGACCTGTCAGACTCGCTGCCTTCAGAAAGACACATAAATTAGTCTGGGCACAGTGCCACAGCAGTCTGGTTCTATTACTCACAGCAGCTGAACTGGCTCCGGAGCTGGCTCGGGTGTCCCTTCAGGACAGGGGAGCGTGCCGCCCGGGTGTCTCCCGTGCAGACAAACCCCTTACAACGTTTGGAACTCACTTTGTCTGCTCTGCCTCAGTCAGAGCATTCTGGCCACTCAAAATAACAGGCTAAAAGTCACGAGTTTTGCTTTTTTTTTTGGTGGCTGTGCTCTAAGAGAGGCTGGGGATGTTAACCACTGCAGTTCAGATGGTGAATGGCCTTTAACCTTTCCAGCTGGCTCTGCCATTACTCAGCCAGGTACCTCCTGAGGTGCTCTCATTTGTCTTCTGGCCCTGGGGGCTGCAGTGAGTGCAGTGCTGTCTCAGAGGAGCTCAGGCTGTGGGCTCTGGCCCCAGCTGATGCTGAGCCTGACATTGAGGGGAGAGAAGAAAGGACAGAGCTGTCTTGCTGTTCTCTCTTCCTATGCCAGGATACAGCTGGACCCAGAGAGGGGCCATCAAGTTGAGTTGATGTAAAAGCTGTAGGATGCTTTTGCTCATCTTTTCAGCAATCTTGTATCTCCACAAATGTTACAAAAGGGTTAGCAACAGGTTAGCCACAGATTTCTTATTTCACCAGAAATTGTATATATTAATGCACCCAGACAACCCAGGGAAATACTGTTTCTCAGAAACTGTTTTCCCTGCCCACCTGTATTTTATGTTACATTTTCTCCAATATCAAGAAACAATCAAAATATTCTCAGTAATATCTTCTTTTCTTCCCCCTGCCCCCCAAATATGATAGAGGATAGACTGCCTAGAACTTCAGCACATTCAGCCAGTGGTTTGGATCAGCAAAAGTTTGCACCAAGGCAGACAGATAAGGGCTACTTTATACAGGGTGGGAGATCCACAAAAGGAGAGACTTGCTTCCTTCACAACCCTTCACAGGAGTCTGGCCTTGAACGTTTAGGCTCAACCAATGAGTAGGAGAACTTGAAAACTTGTTTCCCATTTCCTAGGGAAATGCTCATCCTGTTCACGTGTTTGGGCTGGGTGAGGTCAAGTTTGACCAGTTGGCATTTTCTGATGACACCTGACATGTCTGATCATACCTCAGTGAATTTCATGATATATGTGTGGAATGTTCTGGTACTGGAGAAATAAATGATGAGACATAGGTAAAACTGACATTAGCCCTTGGTAACTTCCTGGATCACGCTCACCATGGCCCATATCAAACAATGCTTGGTCTGGCTGAAACATTTGATTAGTGAAGGGGCTTTTGGTGAACACTGATTTAACAGAATAACCCCAAACTCAGTCATATTTAAATAAACCAGTATTTTATTTTGTAGATACAGCTGGTGAATTTTAGAAAGCTGGACACTTTTACCCCGGAGTCGTTGACTCAGACTCACAATGCTGCTCTGTGTGGATGGGCAGGAAGGGTGTTAGAGTGCACTGCAGGGTTACTGCAACCTCTCACAACAATATTCACCCAGGAAGGAATCAAAAATCAACTCTCAGCTAAAGTGGACTCTTTGTAGCACTCCTAATGACTCACTGGAGACTTGCAAGGCTCTTACCAAATGCTGTTAAATAAAATTTTCCACTTCAGCAGCTTATTTAACCAGAGGGAATTCTGTCTGCAGTACAACCGAAAATATTCTTGTTCAGAAAATAGACATCATTGATTATCCTGCATTTGTGAAGGCATTGTTCTTGATGCTGCCCATTGGTCTGTACTTTGAATAATCCTTCATGATTGCTACTGAAAAAGTCAGTGTTGCAAAAGCATCAAGCAGGGAGTGCTTTACTATTATAAAAATTTTTTTAGATTCAGTCATTGTCAAAAAGGCTGGGTAGAAACAGCTAAGATTCTCTGTTAATATGATGCCAGGTTCATCAGTCTAGAATCTGGAGGTTAACTAATTAGCAGGTAACATACTCCTAATAAGCAATGCACTCCCATTTATAAGAAAGAAACAAAACCTTTAGTGGAGAAGAAAATTCACAAGGGCAGCTTGGAAAAAACTTGACAATAAATCTGTGAAAATGAAAAAGCAAACCTCTGTTTCAGGACAAACTGATGAGTTATATTTGTCTATCACACTCCAGTGCAAATGTCCAATAACCTAATGTTCCATCACCACCGTGCTGATCATTCCTCTTTCCTCCCTTCCAGAGAATCCTGCCATGTTTCAGTTTCAGTGGACAGCATGATTCCAAAATGAATGCATTCATCATCCTGGAGTCCCTAATCTGTTCACTCATCCTGCTACAGGTATTTCTGGCAGCAGGGTACCATCATATTTTACTCTGCTTATCTTCTATCATGCAAGGTTATCTGCAACAGCTTTTTCTGGGAAATGCTCTGTCAATATCGCCTCACAGTGAAGTTCACAGCAGAATATTCCTGTTACTTGTATTGCCATAGCTCTTTCAAGCTTCAGAAGGGGTCTGACACCATGTTGCATTTGGTGATCCCAAGAACTTCCATGCATTTCCATGATTACAGAGTAAGTATCCTTCTCCTGACCGTATTTGATTCATGGCAGAGTGGATTTGAAGTTACAGTGGATCCTAAAGCCTCACTGAGAAATTCTGAATAGAAAGCTTCAATCAATTAAACTTTTTCTATCATAAAATTCCCCATGGCCATTAAACCCACTAAAAAGTCCTTCATCTCCGTTTTTCTGACTGCATGTAACCAGTTCATGCATCTCAGGCATCTGTGACTATTCCTTGCTCTTGTTTCCTTAGGAAGGGGAAAACAACTTCTTATCTTCTCAGAGGCTTAAATTATTATTCATTGTTACATTACAGCCATACCTAGGCCTTCAGGTCAATAAGACACTGTTGACAAAAACATTAGGCAAATAATGGCAAAAATATAACACCTAGCCCTAAAAAACCCCAGGATGTGTGACATGCAGAAGGAGGGCAGAGAAGGCTGTAGTTAAAGTCATACATGTAATACTAATTTAAAATGGTTTTTTCTCATCATAAATTCCCAGAAAAAGTGTTGAAACTCACCATCTGTGCTTTAAGCCAGTAGACAGGGCCCAAAGATGCATCTCCAAGGTGGCTGGCAATCATGGTTGTCCTCTGCATTTAGAATGTTTCTGAAAGACTTTACAGAGGATGCAGGGGCAGATGTAGCTAGAAAAACTCAGCCTTCCTCAAAACATTCAGAAAGGAATTCAGTTTTGAAAAGGCTGTCTGAAAGGCAGCCTCAGAATTGCTGTGGCTTTGTCCAGTAATACACATGAATCTTTTTCAGTTTGTCTTCAAAGAATGTGTTGTTCTTACAGAGAGGATTTTGGCACAAAGTGATCAAGGGATCTCTGAGACTCTCCCTGCCAAATGAAAGCTTTTTTTTTGCTGGAGAGGTGGATGTCTAAGGCAGGTACACAGCAAAAACACTGCCAGCACTGCAATTCAGTCTTAAGACAGGCCCACATTCCACAACAGGTGGTTTAATAAGTGAATGAAATTACAGTTGTACTGTTGGGTTTTTTCTTACTGTGAATTGGTAGAAGTTGTACTGAACAAGATAGAACAAAGCACAAGATCAGAGATTAAAATGCTGCATTGCACATTAAATGCAATTTTTATCTGTTTTTATGTAATGTTGGATGCCATGCAGTGTGTCTAGCTGTTGTTATCTGCCTTATAAATTCAGATAGGAGTTCAGTGCTGGTGTCAAAAAAAAAAAATCTAGTCAAAGGACTCTTAGTTTTCAATCTGTTCTCTCATAGTGATTCTCATTTTAACTCTTAAGACTCAGAGGAGCTGCAGCTATGCCTAAGTGGCAAAAATTTTAAGCTTGGTTGTAAATGAAGTGTGGGATTCGCTGTCGATACAAGCTGCCCAAAGCATAATGAGAACATTTAAATATTTTATGATTTTTCCCAATGTTCTGTCAGAGATTGAACACTGGAATGAGTCTTAAGTGAGACCAACTTACCAGATGAAGAGCATAATGAATGTCTTTCATAAAAATTAATATTTAAGCAGCGTAGTTAGTCGTATTATGATTGTTCCACCTCAATACAGTCATGCTGTTTCACTATTCTTTCCGCTAGTATAACCCTATTCGGAATATTTTATATATAAGATGCACTGAACAGGAATTCATCAGGCATGGAACACTCTCTTAGAAGTGCAGCTCTTTGGCTGGGACGAAGATGTGCCTTCAATCCCCATTTCACTGAAGAAAAATATCACATTCACTGAGTGTGGCCATGCAGGTCCAAACCTACACACTTGTACATAGTTGTGAAAAGGCAACAGAAATAATGACACAAATTTCAGGTAGACTGGACTGGGGACCTAAATCAGTATCTAGAGTCACGTGGGAACATTCAGCAGCAAATTTAGTCACCAAAACTTTCCGTATGAATATCAGCTACCTTTCCATTTAGCAAAACTTTTGCAGTCATTTGTTAAATCAGCATAGCAATGTCATATGAAACATCCCATTAACGTTTTTTTTGAGGACCATCTTGTTCAAACACTTTTTGCAGTTAGAGATCAAATACACCCAGTGCTTAAGTCAGAAGGCAGCTCTAAAATCCATGTCTGTGCACAGGAGGTGTGAATTCTCCCTGTATGCTGGAGAGGGTACCAGTGTGGGACACCTTTCTCATTGGCGTGGATGTCCAGGTGAGTGAGAGTTGATGAATTAAGGATTTCAGAAACTCTTGTTCTAACCACTAGAATAAATAGAGTGGAACAGCACCTTTGGATATTGAGTTCATTATGACATGTAATGTTTTGAATGCAGAAATATACTGGACACTAAATCTGCCCAGTGCTGGTCAGCAAGGCAAATTGAGAGAGATGGGTGAAGAAAGTAGAACAGCATAATTTTTGTATGAAGCTGGTGTTCCAGCTTCATTTCATTCACATGAAATAATCTAAGCAAGTTTTTTGGAATGAAGAGCAGGATTTTGCTATTTTGGAGCCAGTACAATTCTATTGCACTTGATCCATACTTACCAGAATCATGCTGCATATCCTTGAAACCTCATATTTGCTCCTCTACATTTTCAAGATTTCAATGTCATTTAAAGGATTACAGCATTCTTCCAGGTTAGCGGGTGAAGTTTTTTGTTTGGTGAACACAGAAGTAGATGGGGAGAGGAACACACAAGTGGAACACTTAAATTAACTGAAACACATCTGAAAATATGTAAAACAGTTAAGACAAAAAGAAATACAAAATCCCCCAAGTCTACCAGTCTAAGCTTTTCTTCTTGAAAAATCTTTACTGCAATGAAATCTCTGTGAGCACTAATCCTTAGTAGATGGCATTTTATTTCATTTAATTGATTTTCTTCATTGCAGCCAAGTAGATAAAAGATTGAAAACCTCCTATTGTACATGTGTAAAAACCTTCAGAATCCTCTTTAATATGCACACCCATTATCTTATTAACAAATTCAGACTAGAGAATCATACTTTGAGATGCGATTCCAGCTATTTGCACAACCACTGATCACCTCAATCCATGCACTAAAAAAAGGGTCAGGTTAATTAGCACAGCTGTGTACATTTATAACACTCCTACTGCCATCGTTACATGGCATTTGCTTTTCTTCATGGCTGAGGAGCAGAGCAGTGCCATTGCTGCATAAGGCATCAGAAAAACCAGCAAAATCTTGGTCTCACTAGAGCATTTTCCATTTTTATCTTGGAACTGATGTGCTGCCAAGGCTCTTACTATCATGACAATGGTGTTGCCTTGAACAAGGCAGATTCATAAAACCTGCGGGCCCCTACCAGGCAGGAGTAACGTTTCATAAAGTCATCCTTATGAGATATTCCTTGGCTTCTCCATAAATTTCATTACTGGCTGCTGCAAAGCGTTCAGAGACTTTCAGCTCCCCGTGGCCTCGGTGCTCGTGGATGGATTATGCTCATGTGGACCCTGCAGTCAGGAAACTCCTCTGCTTCACTAGTGCATTTAATTGCCCCCAGACATAGTTTGTACTCTCTGCCATGAATGCAGACCCTTAAATGCACTTGACAGCAGGCTCTGTGAAAAGCATTTTTTATCCCCACGCATCAAAAGTGATGGAGTAACACATGATTGGAAGAATGAAGCATTGCCCATGTGTGAACAGCGAGGAGATACATGGCAAAAATCAAGAGTGAATTTTGGGATGGATTAAAGAGATGTGTGATGAAGATAAGTAGTGCCAAGAGACAACAGAGGGGGGGAAATTGAAGGACATAACAGAGTCTCCATTAAAAAAAAACACTCAGTGGAAACTAAAGGAGCTAACAGATGAGAAAAGGGTGACCATCTGCAGCCATCCAGGGAGCAGCTTCAGAACTCCCTAAAGGCAGGACACCTGAGATGACTGAAGGATTAGGCAGCAATTATAAAATTAAATCATTATTGATTTATGAAATTGCACTTATGAAGCTTCTAGTAAAGCATTTGGTTAAATTCTTGCCTTATAAAGGTATGGATACTCAGTTTTAGCCAAGAACCTTCTTGCTTTCCTTTCTCTTATTTTATCTAAGGTAGGCAACAGCCTGAAAGCACAATAAACAAATAAAATAGGAAGGAGTGTTTTTAGATATGGTAATTACTTATCTGCTAGAGCAGATCAAGTTAGAAGTCACTAGATAGTAGAAACAAATTCTTGTTGGGTTCAGATTTAATACTTCAAATCTGATTCTTCCACCTGAATTCATACAGGATGTAATTTTGGACTTGAATTAACTGCTTTTACATCCCCAAGTCCTTCAGCTCATGTTTCACTGAATAGTTCTTACTGTCTGGTCATATTAACAATAGTATTAATAACCGTCCTTTTCATCTACAGTATTAAAGTTGTATTTTATGTCAAATTATCTTATTTCATGGAAGAATTGAGATACACAATTAATTATGTAATATGGGTCTTAATTTTTTATTGTTTCTACAGGTTTTATTTTTATGGATATTTGGACGTCTTATACTGAGCCAAATCTTCAGCACATACAAACTGCTGTGGATCCAGGGAAGCTATGAAATTAAATTTATTTAAATCACTTAAATATCTGGTCTTTATTTCTGCATTTTAACCTCAGTGACTTTACTAATGTACATGACAAGGACACGCACACACACACACACACACACTCACAAAGGCTGATCTGCTTAACAGAATTGTTCTCAGGAATTACACACGTGTAGCTGTGGCTCTGAATCCAGCCTTGTCCCTGCTTCTCTTTGAAAATCTCAGGATTTTCTATCTTTGGTATAATCTGCTGGACTAGCATCAACAAAGCATGAGGAAGACCCTAACAAACAAACAATAATAATAAAAATACCCCAAAACCAAACAGACAAGGAACCAGCATTAGATGAATCCCAAAGTAATAATTAATTTTAAGGCACTCTGTGTTTATTTTGGCAGCCATATCCATTGGCATTTGGGGATGAGGAATTTGAGTTTCAACAGATGCCCTGAAAAGCAAGGAATCCAAGGGATTATTTGGATTTGAAGTGCAGCAACAGGACAGGATTGTACTAAACAGCCATCAGAGTGACTTATCACAAAGTGAGCTGCACGGTGCAAATATCCTTACAGTGTTACAGAAGACAGGGATATCAGAGACCCTTGTCTTGGTGTCACAGATGCCTTCTGAGATCACCCTCAACAGCTCTTCCAGGCACACCTCCAGACTTAAAACTGTGTCAGGCAGCACTCCCCTGCATGTGAGTGCAAAGCCATTTTTAGTAGGTTTTCACACTGTAGTTGGTCCCTTTTACACATACAGGCAAGCCAAGCCAACATCAGAACAGGTCTCCAAGTGCAAGCCTGCAATCCAGGTAGTATCACTCCTTTAATTCCAAAAGCAGTTCAAAAAGCATTAAAGTATTGCTTTCCTGGGGCCCAGGAGGCAGGACCACTTCATTTTAAATTTGATGTCTGAAACCAGAACTGACACAAGGGCTCTGATACAATTCACATGCTGTATTATGACTCTGTCGTATTAGTCTGAGTGACAAAGTAATATCCACACACAGGTAGGGTTTCTGGAGAAATACATCAGCAGCAGATTCTGACCATGAAACTGAATTTTTGCAATTTGGTCATATGATGAATCTTGATGGTCCCATCAAATAGAGAAAGCAGGATCATGTTTGTACTGCATCTGTGTAACTCATTTTATAGCAGCTTTATTAATACTGTGATACCATATCTTCTTTTTTTTGCCTGTTATATAATAGTAATACTGTAGTAATACATAATCATAAATTCAAACCAGCAAACTACTTCTAAACTTTTAGAAGATAAACACAGAGAATCAGGCACAAAGCTGGCACTTATTTTTTCCTAAACACTTGTTGCCTGGGTTTTCAGAAAACCCAGCTAAAAGAATGCACTTAAATTTACAATCAAGACCAGACTCACTCACATAAGTTTAAAAATGGAGTCTGTTATATTATTGTGTGCAGAAATCTGTGCATTACAATGTGTACAAAACATGCAATCCCTTGGCAGGTTTCCAGCAGAGACCTTGATGCCACTTTTTGGAAGCTGTGCCCACATTTCAGTGCCCAGGAGACAGCTGTGGGCGTGGATCCACACCCACCTATGGAGTCACCTTCTGGGTGACTTTGTCCCAAAATAAAACATCCTGTAGCATCCTACCAAGCAGCATCATCACTAAGATGTAGTCAGTATTTGCCTGACTGCCTGTCACCAATTCTGTCTTTCTGTTTTTCTGTTTCTGGCAGAAATACTCGGAGCACTTTTAGTGACAAGGCACAGGAGTGTGACCCTCCCCACAAGTCAGAAGGTGACATCATTTGGCTTCTTCTGACCTGCACTAGATTGCTACTTGAAACCCTTTTTATGCTGTTATCCATCTCCTGAGCCATTTGGCCCCTGTTGCAGGGTACCTGCAGATGGATTAATAAACAATCTGATAGAGATGTTCATATTAAACACACAGCAGAAGCAGCTGTTTGGTGTTTGTTGTGAGCTTTCCACTATTCCCTAATGTTTCAGCCGCTGCAATTTAAAGTTCTAAGCCATTTCCTTCATTTTTTTTCTCTCATCTGCCCACAAAAAAACCCCACAAAATTAAATTTCATAAAAGAAGCCTGTCATTGAAAAGAAAATTATAATCAGCATAAATACAATTTTCTCCTTGGAGTAGAAACTTTTAGTTGAGCCTTTGAACAGCACTGTCAGTTCATCTTATTATAATATACCCCCCTGACAGCTCTCATATTAATTGCACCAGATTGCCTGCAGTGTGTTCATTTTCTTGTTTGTTTACACTTAACTAAGAATGACTTTCAGAAAACTTTACTTCCTCGCACATACAAGTGAGGTCAGAAAGAAACAAAACCTTTCTTAAAAGACTCTAAATTGTAGATTATTAACTTTAATGGGGTCAGAGGGAAACAAACCCCATCTTAAAAGACTTCAAATTGTAGATTATTAATTTTAATGATCCAACAAGCACTTTTTGAGATAATGGTTATGAATTCCTCAGACTGTGCCTATAGATATAAAGTTATATAAAACAACAGATAAGAAATATGTCTGTCTCCAAATAATGAGAACAAACAAATCCTTTCTTTTCTACCATTGAAACCCAAAATACTATCCTGAGGACTTTAGGGTGCTTCTGAAAAATATCTGTGAGGAAAAAAATAAAAGGAAAGAAAACACCCAGCATAGTACCTAACTCCCTCAAGCTCAGACTTTTTCAGCTTGGTTAAATGGCTGTTTTAACTTTCCTCACCTGGTAGCTACGGATCTAATTATGCCAGTGTTGGAAACACAATTTAAAGATTAAGGATAAAGTGCAGATGTGGGATTAAAAAAGAAAAAAAAGAGAGAGAATTGCTAACACCAGCAATTAAAGGCTGCAGAGCTGAAACCCAAGCATGTTAGTTGTGCTAATTCAGGGTGGTGGGCTGGAAAATATAAACTACCTGTGGCAAGAACCCCAACAAATAAACAATGAACTTCTCTGCAAAGAGCTTCCACCTGCTAACAAAAACTAAAATGCTATCTGAGGCAGAGAGTAATAACTTGAAGGTATTTCAATTCTTTAAAAATTACCCCTGATCCCTTTACAAGCTGAGCTGCACTTCTTAAAGACCACAGAACATGAACCTGCAATTTTAAAGACAGTTTACAGAAGTGTCTCTATCAGGACTATACAAAAATCCTAGAAGAAAACCCCCTAAATGACTCAGATTGGACAACTTTACTTTTGAATAAAATCCATGAAAAGTCATGAGGAATTGGTAGATGAATTATGGAGTAAATAGCAATAGCTCTACACATCCAAGGAAAATCGTGTTATGAAAGCCAATCTTGTTCAGGCTTTGAACATTCCCTACAAATTTTCAGGATGAAAATCATCAGCTGCCTCCAGAGCCCCAAGTACATCAAAGATCTCATTTTTGCTCCTTCTATCTCAGTTCTGAATTCATTTTTCTCTTTTTCAAGCACCTTTAAGTTAAATTAATCGGAACTCCACACTGCGATCATCAGAAGCGACACACGGAGAAGATTATGTAGCTCAGTACCAGCCCCTTTGACTTCAGATGCTGCAGTGAAGAACAGGCAGTGTTACCTGCCCACCACTCCAAGCTCCTCTGAAAACATGTGCCAGCCCAATTAGTGGGCTTTCTGAAAACCTTTTCATTCCTTCTTCTTCCCTATGCATGCAGCGATGTTCCTCAGAAGAATGTGCTCAGCGTGGTCCCCATTACTCACGTGTATTTTGCCTTTTGTGTTTAGTGAGCTCCAATTGCTACAAAGCATCCCCATAATCAGCCAGATTTATGCCCACCCAAGCCTCATCTCCATCTGTTTCAGTGACTGCACTTAAGAGGGTCAAGCTGTATGTGAGCCTTTATCCCAGAGGTGGAAAAACAAAACACACTAAATCCATGTTTATCTTCGTGCCAGCGCAGTGGACAAAAGGATACAAACCAGGGAACAGTAAAAAGTCTTCACTAGAGATACACAGGAGCCCATTTGGCAGGTGAATTGCACTTTTGACACCTGTCAGTAACATACACGTCCATCTAGTGAAATGAGCTCACATTTTCCTCAAGGGAGAAAACTCGCTTCTGAAGTACAAGAATGAAGTGAGAAAATGAAACCTGTAGCATAATTTGTAGACATATTAAAGAGACGAGTGACATAAAGGACTGCCTCTCTTCACTGACACAGGTACAAGGATGCACCTTTAACTGAACCTTAAAGTTGCTATAAAATTTAATTTTCTCAGTCGAAACCATTGTAGAATAATCTGTCCAGTTCTGGGAAGCAGTGGGTTATGTGGTTTGTCCTGGCTCATCCCCTAACCACGGGCTGAACCTCAGAGAGGAGGAAGCTGCTCCTTCCCTCCCAGGCTCCCAGGTACAGAGGCTTCCCCATCACAGCTGCCTCAGTTGAGAAGTGTTCTCCAGGAAGAAAAAAGTGAGAGGCCAAAGGCCACTGGACAAAGAAATCCATCCCTTTTCAGCTCTCACAGCCAGAGAGCTATTGGCTTTCATGTCCTTTTTTTTTATGTGCACTAGAACGCATTCATGGCAATTGAGTTAAGTCAATTTGTTATGCAAATAATACTTTACTAACAAAGTACTCGCCTTAAAAATGAAAATGCATCCTGCTGCTCCAGTGCAACTTCTGACACCAGCCTGGAGTGATTTGTTCCTACCCAGCAGTGCTGCCAGAGGGGGATGCAAATACTTTGCAGAGCAAGGTACAATTGCATTTCTGTTCTTAGTGATCAGGGAATATGAGAAGACAGATAATTTCTACTGTTTCCAAGGTCATGCCAAAAATTAGGAGTAGTCTGTGCTGGGATCAGGCAGATTGAGTGAGTGTCTCCCTAATGTGGTACACTACAATAGTATTTAACATTTCATTAAAGTGAATGCAATTAGTATTCCCTGGATCAAGTTTCCTTCCTCGTGGATGTTGCACATTATAGGTTGCTGGGAAATGTTTCAAGGAAGATAAGCATTAAAATAAGGCATCATATTCCAAGCAAAATAGAATTTGCATTTCTCTTTAGATATGTTCTGCTATCAATTCAGTCACTGATTCCAGTTTTCTGAAAACTGTAGATGTTTACCAAAACAGTAATTTCCTGTTATTTTCATTCAACTGCTTCAAAGAACTTTAATATGGAAGGCAAAGATCCCTGAGAAACCTCAAAATAGCATGATCACATTTTTCCAGGCTGAAGGACATCTTGGAATGTAAGGAGGTGACTTAGTTTGAAGGTTATAAAAGAAGGTTTTGTTTTTTTCATTTTTGGGAGCCTGACATGGCTTAGAAAGTCCTTCAAAGCCCTTGAAAGTCATGGCCAAAGCCAGTGTTACAAGGAACCCAGAGACACTAGAGTGCAGTTTTTGAACTTCTTGCCAGAAGCAAATATCAATTTTGAAATCTGGATTGCTACACAGCACTTGTATTTCTGCTGATAACTTCAGGTTTTTTCCCCCCTTTTTCTCCATGAAAGGTGGAGCACTGCAGAGCAGAAGCACAGAATCAAGTCCCTTTCACACACTCACAATTGTAGCCTGGGATTTCTAAATCAGGTTTGTGTAAAGAGGAGTCTGGCTTTGTGTCACAGTCTGAACATGACAAAACCCTCTGGAGAAAAGTGACTGCCTCTGACCCTGAAAACTAACCTTCCCAAGATCTGTGCCATGTGAAATCCAAGCAACAAAATCAGCATAGCATATTCTGACTAATTGTTAACCTTATTTAACTGCTTGCCTGTACTAATTGTCATTGTTCTCCTTCACAATGTAAGCAGTTGGTGCAATCTTATCCAGCCCTTAGATGTGCTGAATTTCTGTCCTATGAGTAAATTTTTAAAAAATTCCACTTCATTAGATTTTTTTGAAACAGGTGTAGAGGCTGCAGGTATACATGTTGTAGGTGTGCCAACTCTGTAGCAGTCTACTCCAACTGACATGATTATAGCAAAATTAAGTTCTTTGTCCTCACTCTTGTGTTTTATGTTAGTGATGTACTTGTCACAGTTCTGATAATATCAATCAGAAAAATCTGTCAGCATTTAAAAGACACTTCCAGGTTCAAACACCTCTGAAAATTGGAGCTAAAATGGAGCTGCATTGGACCTAGGCATTCTTTAGTGCTGTGCACAAGAAAGCTATATATAATATTCCTCACCAGCAGTGCCAGGCAGATCAAAACCTAAACAGAGAAGACATTAGATCATTTGGACAATGCTTTTCTTTGTTAACACTTTCAGATGCATGGCTGAAAAGTACATTAAGTAGCAGCAGTATATTTTCTTTATCATTGAGCAAATAGAGGCCAATTGATAGGCCTAAACTCACTTAGACCTGTGTTCAGTGTTACACAGCTCAGTTATGCCATAATCCATCAGAGTTATCTTCCTCCCAAGCAGCATTTACTGCTTCAAGTTCCACAATGTTCTTGCACTGAAAGTCACTCACAATTAGCATCTCAGCTAAAGAGGTACCTGCCTCTTGCTTTGCTAGTGTGTTTCACGACAGGAGAGATGACCTATTACAGAAAAAGGAAATCCTGAAATACATACAGTGAGCTTATTTTTGTATTTTATCTGATACGTTTTTAGTGAACATCTCGAAGAGGTTTCTTTCCCTTATCAATCATCTCGAAATTGAAGCACAGCGAGGACAGATGGCTGTGTGTGTGATTCTACTCCTGGATTTTTGTTACAGGAAATGTGTATGGGGGGGCTACTGGATAGCAAAGGAGTGGAAAGGGAAAGGACATGGCTTGTCTCTCCTGGTCTTTATTGGAGCCTTGCTCATGCAATGGATCAGTGGCCTGCAGCAAGCAGCCACAGGCAGCACACGCTCGGTGAGTGCCAGCTCAGCGGGGCTGCCCAGACACTGCCTTGGTCTGCTCACTCACCCCGTGGGCTGAGACCCTACTGTCACTCATTCCCCTTCCTCTCGTTTTAACAAGTGTTTTTATTACAGATACAAGCATAATTATACATAAATATTCTCCCTCACAGGCACATTCACACAGGGAAGGAAACCAGCAGGACTGACATGAGTCTGTTTACTTCAAAGCATTGGTGCCACAGACACACACAGGTAAAAGTTTGTAAAAAAAAAAATCTATCATTGGTGAGTTTATCTAGGTGAACAGGAAAAATCCCATATTCTAAAATGAACATCTTCTGTAACTGTCCTACAAGTGCAGATCAGCCACAGTGGGAAGCAGAAGCAAAACAATATTTGGGATGGTCTGGAGAATAGAACTCGACAATCTGTTTGCACTTTGAAAGAGAATTATTAAACTAACTAGAAGTAGCTGCTTTTCAATGCCACATACACTTTGTATTCAGTGAAGTCACAGAAATTATAAATGCAAACATGTCCCAGGGAGACTCTTAGTGTTTGGTACAACAGTAGAGCAAGTGAGGTATAGGCTTGCAACCAACAACACTACATCTTTCCTTAGTGTTGGTCAACAGAAGGTAAAGTTCAAGAGAGGAGGAAAACCAATACTTGAGCAAAGACTAAAAAAAATTATAGGATGCTTCTTATTTAAAAGTTCCCACCTAATAAACAAGACAAGTGTGCTTGTTAGAAAAGACAAATCCTACAATATGCCTGTTCTGTCATTTCATCTTCCTGGATATTTTGAGATGTGCCCACTCTACTTCTCCCAGTCTTTGGCCTTTACAGTCCAGGAGCCCTTATAAATACAACTTTACCCACAACCAACCTACAGCTAGCAGCAGATTCCTCTTTTTCTCCTAAGTCTCCAGATAACATTGTAGAAGAAAATTTGAGATTTGCTGCACCCAAGCTCTCAGGGATTTTGTGTCAGTAACTCCCTCACCCCTCTCTCCCCTCTCCACACCCTGATCAGAGCCCAACTCATCAGATCCCAACTAGGTTACTAGTTTGGTGTCTAATGGCAAGGATGAAAGTCAGTCATATAAAACTTTCTACACTTCAAATAAATTAGTTTTTCATTTGACTGCTTTAATCTTAGCTTTTGCCATAGAACTCAAGTTTCTATAATTTTTCACTGAAATCTTCAAATCCATAATCTTCACAACCAAGTTGAAAGGTAGACAATGGACAGTACATAAAATTAACCCCAGATGAGAGAAAGATCTTATTGCTGGGCAGAGGAAAATATTCAAAGAATTTGCATTCAAGCTGTCTCTTCATAGACAGTGAGCACCAACAATTTATTAATTTCTTTAATGCCTATTTAGATTCCAGGAACTAAATTCCCACATGTCAACCCTTTTGAATTATGATTTCTATCTCTGGTTGGCAAGGGACTCCTATCTGATGGATAACAACAGGTTATTACTTCCTTGATCATCACTCAGGTGGATTAGAACCCTGCAATATATCCTCAGCAACACAACTACTTCAAGCACATCAAGCTTTTCTTCTGCTTATGACAGACTGTAAAATTGTGAGTCATTATATCTTGATCTTTATCTAAAATCAATATATAATAACATTACATACATATAGGCCCCACAAAGTATTTAAAAAAAAAAGAAATCCTTTACTGTGAGGGTGGTGAGACACTGGAACAGGTTTTCCAGAATCATTGTGGATTTCCCATCCCTGGAAGTGCTCAAGGCCATGTTGGATGAGCGTTCAGCAACTTGGTCGAGTGAAAAGTGTCCCTGCCTGTGGCAGGGGGGCTGAAACCAGAATGTTTTTAAAGTTTCTTCTAACCCACTTGATTCCATGATTCTGTGATTTTATAAGGTGTTTAGACATGTTTCTTTATACCGAGCTTTTCCAATTAAACATTAAGAACACAATTTTAAAAAAGAAATCCAAATTTCCTCTCTGCATTCTACAGCAACAGACGGAAGGCTCAGGGGATTCAAAAAACTTGTTGCATTTGATGGCTCACATATAAAGCCTGAAAGCTGAGGAAGAAATCAGAGAGGCTCTTTTCTTGTCTAATATTAAACACACAAGACTTGTGTCCTTCATTTCCTCCAATATTACATGTTGATGGAGGTGAGAAGGCAAGGAGAAGTAGAAGCTCGACGGAGGCTCTTTTCTTCTGTTCAGGAACAGGCAGTGTTACTGTCACTACGCAGCTACTGGAAATAAGTCACTTAAAAAATTTATACAGAAAATCAAAATTGCTGAGGGGCAGAATGGCTCAGGTGAGAGGTGATAGGATACAGCTACTATTCACTCCCACTGAACAAATCTATTTGAAGGTCTGTAAACAAATTTTTTAAAAGTTGGAATACTTTAGTCTTCAAGAGAAACTTGCCATATTTGAAAATACAATAATTTAAAGAAATAAAAGGAAAGCGCAAAGAAGGAATAACAGGGTGTGTTGCAGAATAGGTTTACAGATTAAATCTGTTTGGGTCCTTATACATCTTTGAGTCATACTTTACATTGGATGAACTGCAGCCTATGATGTGAGAAGAGCTGCCTACTGCTGGTTGCATGTTGCAAAAGTAGATCAATTGTGGGCTGGGTCCTTTTTTTAAAACTTTTTTCCCATATAACTTTCTTAACTATTAGGAAAGCATACAAACTGACATTTAACGTAACTTCTTTTCTCTGAAACTTCAGAAGTATTTTTAGTTTGAAAAATGAGAAAAAAAGGAAAGGAAAACAAATTTTAAAATCTCAAAGACTGTTTTGAAAAGGGACTACAGTCCTTCAGCCAGCTCTATTATGCACTGGACAAAGGAATACAGCTTACTTTGGCATACCTATATTGATTTTGCAACTAGGGTAATACAAAAATGTGTTTCAAGCAGCTAAACTCTATCTAGAAAAAAGAATTAGATAATAGCACAACATCTAGAATTCTGACTATAGGAATCCTTTGAACTCAAAACCACCAATAAGAATTTACAAGTTAAAAAAAGCTAAGAAATTAATGAAGAACTTACAAACAATGAAATCTCTACTGTAGTGGATATTGAAGGACTGCTGGACAATCCACCACTTAGCGATGGTACTTCACTAGTAATGCAATATTCCACACAAAGAACCCTAGAGACCCTCATTCTTTCCCTTAGTTTATTTTTTACCTCCTTACTGCAAAGATACAATACAAACAGGCCATCAGCCAAATGGCAGTGGCTATAAAAAGGAATTACACACATATATATATAATTATTAATTAGTTCCAGGACAAGAACCCATCTTTATGCTTGCATATCTGCCAGGGGCATGACTGCCCTAAAGCCATACAGGAGGAAGGAGGTGTTTGAGGCAGATTTCACTGCTGGGGAATTCTCCAACTGGTTTATGTTGTCATATATTGTGGAATTGTGTAGAGCCAGGGATCTTCTTCTGAGGAAGCAGAGGCGTCATATTGGGAAGGCAGAGGTAAAGATCAAAAGCAGAGTGGGGTCATCCAGAGAGTCAAAGTTCTGAGGAAACCAGATGCCTTTTCACAATGTTGGGTTTTTTCCCTGACAAATTGAGTACTCCATAAAACCCTGAACACAGTTCATTAAGTCAGATGCTGATGAAGAAAGGAGCAGCCCCTACAGCAAAGAGCTTTGCTCCTGATGGGAGTCTCACACAGCCTTAGGATGGGATGTTGACACTTTCCAGGTGCAACAGCACATGTCCAGCAAAATAATCCTAAATCCAGTCCTTACAAATGTTAGAAAACTTATAGTCAGAAGAAAGGATTGTCCAATAGGTAGTTTGTTCTTTGACTTTTTAAGAAATGTTTACAAGATCAAAAACCATACAGTATCAGCAATATGCATTTACATTTTTACATTACATTTTATACAGACATTGATAAGGTTCTCTAGCTCCCCTAGCCTGTCCTCATAAGAAAAATGCTCCAGTCCCTTAATCATCTTTGTTACCCTCTACTGGACCTGCTCCAGGAGCTCCATGTCTCTCTTGTCCTGGAGAGCCCAGAACTGGACACAGCACTGCAGACGTGGCCTCACCAGGGCTGAGTAGAAGAGCAGGATCACTTCCCTACAATAAATATAATAGAAAACTCTAATGTACATTATAGGACACGAGTCCAAATTTTAGATTTAAAATTTTTCAGAGAAATGAAACTTAGAGTCCCTCCACTTCCAATAGCAACAGTTGAAATTTCAGAGAATAGGTGAGCCGGGGAACATGTGTGCTTCATGTAATGGACCTCCCTTTTTATGAGGCCTCAATTTCTTTTCCTTGCAGTTCATTCTCTCTTCCTGCAAACAAACAGGGACTAGCCACTGGACTATTTTTTTTTTAATTTCTTCTTTTTTGAACAAAGCCCGTGCTGTATAACCAAAAAGTTATCAGGTGAACTATAAGCTTAGCACAGTTAACATTGGAAAAAATTGTAGTCCACAGCCACCTAAATGTGCTCTATTCAGCAGCCTCAGATTACAGTTTTGCAAAGTAATTCTACTGTAAATACTTAAATAATGCATGCAAGTGTCAAGAGCAAGACTGGTGATGTATTGCAGTAACAGACTGCTTGCTGTCTCTGTCAGCCAGCCAATCTCGATTACTATCCATTAAAAAGTTTCCATGGAAATAAAAGGTAATGATGCCAGTACTGCATGAGAAATTTTTAATTATTTCCAATACTTAGTCATCCTTAGCAATGCTCAGGTTATGTTTGAATATGTGAATCTACTGCATTTGTGAAAGTAAATCAAAGCTCTTGGGACCCAGTCTTGCAGAAAGCCAGGGAGGATGAAGAACTTTTCACTCACAAGTTTTGGAAATCTTATCTGGAAAAATAAGGCTGTGCTGTTGGTGCTTTTGATTTAGGTTTGTCAACCTGTTATAGCCCAGACTTGTGGGATCAAAGGTTAAGGAAGACTGATGGCAGAATGATCGATAGTACTAAGGTGACACTAATGAGAGTATCTTCTGCAAGAATGCAGTTGGTCTTTTATGCTCATGGGTGCCCAAAAATAAAGAGGAGGTAATTAATCTCTATATTAACTAGCAATTGTTTACAACACACAGAGAAGCAAAGGGGCATCTTGTCAGCAGGAAATCATTTACTGAGAATAATGGACTGTGATGCTGGAGATCTGGCCAGGATTGCTTGGCTACTGCGCCCAGACCACACAGGGAGGCCTTTTAAAGTTTTGATCTCATTGGAGCAGTATTTTTCTCTCCAGTGTTGTGATGAAAAGCCTTTTTGGCTGTACCGGCTATGAAGCTTGATTTGAAGTGTGACATGGATCTGAAATCACACAAAGGAAACAGGGCCAACCTTTCAACTCTGTGGTCACTGGGAGGGAATCAAATACCCCGGTCTCGCACCAGAAGAGAGCTGTTAAGTTGCAGGTTGAAAGCTGTAGGTTGAAGGTTTCCAACTCTTGTTCTGACTAATATGCTCCTGTCTTGCCAGAAAAGACATTGTTGAATTTTTAGTGTCTGTGTATGTTCCAGGAATAAAAAGCACATCAGTTTGTTTTAGAAATGTGAAATTGATTTCAGAAGACTAGGTGAGAAAAGTGTTTTTCTCTTCATGCAAGCCAGACACATTAAAAACTGTTCTCTGAAAAATGACAACTATATTATGCACTAACAAATCTAAATTATTAGAAGAAAATTCTAAACGCATATTCAATTCCTAAGCACGTCACCAGATTTTAAAGATATTTACCAATTTTAATAATATGTCTTATTTAAAAAAGAGTTGTGCAGAAGTTCCAGGTAGTAATAACTTGCACATCAAAAGAAGTAGTTTTCACATTCTAATAATACATACATGGTTTTGTGATTTTAAATATTGCTTTTTCAAGTAGCGCAATCCATCACTAAAACTTTACTGAAGTGAATTCACAGCTGACTTCTTGTCAGATGGTAAAAAGTCTGTACTGCATTCATTTTATATTTTTTCAGCAGAGTTCTGTGGACAGAAAAAGGAAACAAAATAAGATTTTTTCCCTTCTCCACATATTTTCTATCAAGTTGTATATATTTTCGAGAAGTAATTTAGAAAATTACTCCACACAGGCTCAGCCAAGAATCCAGTCAAGGTATATGAAAGATAGATAGACAGTCTTTTACAAAATATGCTTCTCACCTCTGTGTTTCATACATCTGCAAAGAAGAGTGGGAAGAAGTTTATCTCTGGTCCCAAAGATGGAATAGCTGTACTATGAAAGGACTTATTTGACTTTCAGGAAACATGAAAAAGGCCTTTAATTAGCTCCTTCTCTGTAACTCACAAATCCTAAAAAGCTTTCAGGAAGGATGTAAGAGCCCAGGAGCCTACTGGCTTAGCAGCTTCACCATCTTTTACTTCCTATTGCAGAGTTTTCCCTTTCCATGTACCCTGTCAGTCATGGCTTTGTGTTAGGCACGAATCAGACACTCAAGAACAATGGAATTCCACATGTTTAGGCATCACTGGCTCATTCAGAGATTTCAAGGCAAATGCCAAACACCTTGAGAAAAATAACAGCCCCTGACTGGGAGACAAACAGCACCTGCTGGGATGGGAAGGATGGAGAACAGTGTCAGGTCACCTCTCTAGCACCAGCAGCAGCACCACGAGGAATACACAGCTATCTGTAACTACCATGGTGTAATGGATGCCAAGAAACAAAACAGAAAAAAACCCCAGCTTGAACCACAACTAGAGAGAAAATTAAGTATCAGCTCCTAAAATATGATACATTTTGGGTAAGAGGAAAATGATGGTTTTTGACAACTACACGTTGTAGCTTTGTGAAGAAACGGGAAGAAGGTTTTTGGGTGGGATGCAAAACAGACAGGACAGATGAGACAGGGAGGTATTTGGATACCTATCCCTGCTCTTCACTCATCAGGTGTCTGAAGCAGTGTGCAATAATGAAAGCAGCCTTCATCAACAGAGACCACTAATTGGTCCTGAACACTGAGGTCATGCACTCTCTGAGCAGCCACCCTAACTGAGAATCACTTCAGGAAACCAGAGCCCATGTGCACATTTTGTGAGTTAGATCGTGTGTATTCACCCTCTCGTGGTGTCTGGGGCACCACTGAAGATGCCAGTCTTTTCCGTTTGTAAAAGAAAGAGCTCACGTCAGTGATTTCAACTCCTGCCACACCCTTCTGCTCAGATTTAGAGTCCATGGGCTGGAATTATTAATTATTCTTACTCTGCCTTCCTCTTCATCACACTAATACTTGCCATCTTATTGCCTGAAAGCACGAACCTATGAATGTCCAAAGAAGAACTAAAATTTCAGCTTTAAAACATATGCAACATTGATTGATATTAAGAGGGCCCCTGGCATACTAAAGAGCTCCTTGTAGGCTTTGGGCACTTTAAATCATAAATGAGCAGGAAAGTTATATAAAACCGGTTAATATTAGATTAGATGGTAGTAAGATTGGGAAATTTTATCTGGAAATGCTTCAAAACTCATTTTAATTAAAGTTTTTAATTATTACAAAGGAAAGGGATATGTGGGAAATATTTGGGAAATTCTGGTTGTTGCCAAAAAAAAGGCATACAGGAAGGATCAAGTGATCAGCTGCATGCAGCCATATTTCAGAATGGGTTATTATGCATTTTCTAAATTAAAAATTAAAAGTTACATTTTTGTGGATTGTTACATACCTTATAGCTGAAGATCCTACACTTTCTTTGAGTTACATATACAGTTTCATGCTTCCTATTTTGTGAAAAGAAATAGTGAGTTTCCAAAAATGGCTAAACATGTAAAGTCTTTATTTACAGCTTTTGATGAGGTGAGAAGTGACAGAATTTAGGCTCTGACAAGTTTGAAAACAGGTGGTGTGAATAAAAAAAAAAGTCCAGAATCTTTAGCTTTTCCCTTGGAGGAATGCAAAGAGCCCGTAGCTGATATGAGATGGGATATTAAATTAGCACCTCACATGTAAAATAAGAATAGCAGCTCCAGGTTACCTATGGAGTGTGAAGATTAATTAGGGAATGTTTGCACTCTTTGTTGAAGTTGCAAGACACTGTATAAGTGCTAAGCATTACTACAAAGAGGAATTTTCAGACCTTGGTAAATTCAGTTTACACAGTATAAATGTCTTTATATTTCTGCTAAATAAATTTCAGTTCTTTCACCAGTGTTTGCCATCATCCAACTGCAAAAAAAATGAAACTTTGGCCATCTTAGAGGCAAGATGATGATATTTTGCAAACTACTTGTAATAATGTATTACAAGGCTGTACAGAGCCAGAAAATATTAATATCTGTTCATCAAGATGAAGGCCCCGAGTGTGTTACATTCTCTTAAACATGGTTCATTCTTGATAAGGCTTTATAGACACGAGAAAAACAAAAAAAGAAAGAGAAGAACCAAAACTTATGTGAATTTCTATCAATCTAAAAATAAAGGAAGTGCTTGAAAAACCTAATCGTGATGTGTCCAGCCCAAGCACCATTTAAGTCAACATGAAATGTCAACTGACAGCAAAGCAGAAGGGTCTCACCCAATGCATCAAATTTTTTGTTTTGCACAATTTTATTGAAGAAAAACAAGTTATGCTAGATAAGTACTCATATGCTGTTTGGAAAAGGGCACAAACACTGAGGTGACAAAGGTAACTGTTGATACTTGCTTGTCCGAGTACTAAAAAGGGAAAGTAGATTTGTAAGTGAGCAGAAAGACCTCTAGCAGTGACTGGAGATGAAAAGACTGGAGACATTAAATTTAGATAAAGATAGTACTATATCTTAGAGAAAACAATTTTAATTCCATATGTACAAAACTGAGCTTGGCCTTGACAGTTCACTGTCTAGAAAAGAGATTTTGCCATTAGACCGTTCTGGGAAACACCACTTGGGGAAAAGATTCTGGTACATTTTAACTTCTTTTCAAATACTGCTCCAGCGTTTCTACTGTGAATAGCAGAAACAATCACAGTACCTATAAGAAAAGCCTTGGTTTAGGAATGAAGGTAAGTCCATAAATACCCACATACAACCTGCTGCTTCACATACTGCTTGCTTTTATTTGGACCAGTTGTCTAAGAGAATGAATGAAAAATTGGTTTGAATACACCTTGTGCTAGAGGACGACCGTGCTATTTTCACACGGACCTTTTGTTGTGTTGGCTTTTCCCTGCTGACAGGATGTCCCATTTTCAGGAAGGCAATCTGCTTTTCAGCTGCTGCTCTCCTTGGAGAAGGTATGGCACGGCAGCCAGGAGGTGACATCCTCATGTGTCTCCAGCTGTCCGCAGGAATTGCCAGCGTATGGTGGAGCACGAAACGGAGAGGGAGGATCGGGGCTGAATTTCTGGCTTCCTTCTGTCTAATTGTGTTTTAATGATCTGACTCCTGGTTATCTTGCCCATCAACTGCCCTCTGCAGCAAAAACAGGCCCCATGAATCAGGCACATCATCTCAGCAGGGCACGCCTGTTTATAAAAGTGAAATGTGTAATTTAATAATACTTGAGGCCAGATTCTCAGCCGATGTGAGCAATCACAGTCTCACTGAAGTCACTGGATCTATTCTGTTTGGCTTTAGGCAATGTGCTGGCTGTCTGTTCATAAGGATTGCAGGAAAGGGCCTTTATTTATATACTTTGCAAGGACAGGAAAATCCCACGCTCCCACTGCGTTGTCTCACCGCATGCCAGAGTTCCTCGGAGCTCTGAGCTAATTTGAGGAAACACAATTAGAGAGAGTGTCATAGCTGCTGAAGGGGCTGTAATTCATCACTGCAAAACAAGGGTAGTCAACACTGAAAAATGCATGAGCTCCTCGGAGCTTTTTGAGCCACTGGAGCAGTGGATCACAGCAGCAAGGATCCCAGTTCTCTTCCCTTCCTCCCAGGTCAGTGAAACCAGGCTGTGAGCAGAACTTTCTCTGCAGAGACTCTGCCTTCTTTCTGCATCCTCTGCTCAGCAACACTGTTTTCCCAGCAATCTTACTGAAACCTATTGAGAGCATTTTACCATCAAGGTGAGTACCCTGGAAGGTGCCACAGGTGTGTGTTTAAGATCCTTGTGCAGGGGATGCACTGGACTAGGATCTCCACCTCCCTGATTGGCAATCTGCAATTCCAGCCTTACTTCAGAAGCCCAAGTCAATAAAACCAGCAGGCACACTCAGACCCTTCCTGCTGGAATGAGCTCCACAGGGACTAAGGCAAAGCCCAGTGCCTGAACACCAACTGGTTTGCACACACCTTTGGTGCAGGGAGCCTGAGCCTGGTCAGGCTGAGCTGCTGAGACAAGGTTGAGAAGCAAATTCAGGCACCTGAAGAACTGCAAAGGGCAAAGGAAAGTTCCTCCTTAGATGTCCAAATGTTCCAGATACCAACTGGGTAACGAGACCTCAGGACAGCTATTAAAACACAGGTCTCAAAATCCATTTTTGTGATTTTTTTGAAAACATAACATATCAGTAGTTTAGGCCTGAATCATTGTGTTCAGATGCCCACCTCAACCTAGATTTGAACTACCCATTTCGTTATATTCCACTAAAGACTTCCAGGCACTTACCTGTTATTTTTTGGGGGGTTATTTTTGTTTAATTTTATTTTTGCTTTTGTTTGGGTTTTTTTCTGAGTGTGGGTTTTTGGTTCAGTTTGGGTCTTTTTTTGCTTTTTTTTTTTTTTTTTTTTTTTTGGCTAAGTTATTAGTGTGGCAGCAAGATAGCCGCTACATGAAAATTTTTTCTGAGCAAATACTTCAAAATAATAATGTCACACCAGCTGCAGTTGTTATAAGAGAGAGACTTTGTGGAGAAGTTATAAAATGAGAAGAAGCCCACCTGTGATGTCAGGGGGTTTTCTGTTGTTTTTTTTTGTTTGTTTGCTTTTAACAATATAGGTCTTTCATTCTTCGAAACAAGGTTATGCTGTGATGATTTCAGGTGCATATTCAAAGCAGAGATTACATTTTTAAGCATGAGAATGAGTGGAAACCAAGGAGAAAGGGATTACAGGAAATACTGTGTGCTCTAATGCCATCTGCTTGGCCTTACTGAAGTATAGAGCAGTCTGCACTGTCAGCTGATGGGATCAATGGGATGGTGTGCCCGGGGCATGCCACATCTGTCAGATGTTCTGAGGACAATCTGATTCTGTCTCAGCATTGTGTATGGCTCCACACATCTGTTTGTGAAAGCCCAAGGCTCGGTTTATGTCATTATTAAACCCAAAAATATCTTCTCACACGTGGCATGCACAAAACAGTGAGAAAGAGCTTAGGAAATAATCCACAAGAAGAGAGCTGAAAGCAGGAAACCTCACAAATCAACAACAGTCTGTCTGCCCCTATCCAAGTTCCCTCAAGTCCTGGTGATGTAGAGGCAAGAATTTGAAGAGAAGATAAGGAATTCTCGTATTTCTTGATGGTTATAGAAGCAATGGATTTCTCAGGTTGGATACACATAACAGTTGATGGGGTGATGAGAAAAAATCATCCTGTTTTAAGAAATGTAATTTGTACAGCTAGTGAACATGAGGTGGTAATTATAAATACTGAGGGATTTTTCCTCCTGGGGTAAGTTTTGAAAAGTTTTTCAGAGCAAGCTCTCACTTCTACATTAGTATTTTCACCTTTGGATTCAATTCACCCAACTCTGCTTGAAGAAATAGATGTGAGAGTCAGTAGAAACACCAGCAGGATCAATGTGGTAGGAAAGCTGAACCTGGCAGCCAATGTCAGATGTTAGATGAAACACCGTGTGCTCAGAAATATTTTTAGTGCCTCTTCTGAACCACAGTTTAGCTGATGTTTGAAGTAAAGCCAATGGCACCTTTCTGACACAAGGAAGTAGCTGTGTTGATGATGCTGCATCTATTTTTGTCAACATTAATAGCAAAACACAAGAGTTTTACAGGTTGCAAAGATGATTTTGATTTAACACAGATTTTTCTCTAGTGCTGAGAAAGGTGTTAAAAGAGACTTAAGCACTCTCATTTTTAAAGCAGCTATTTGGTGTTAAGCAGTCCTGTTTAAATGAAAGTCATAAATTGTGCATGTGCCCCTGCTGGCTATTAGCTTCTAGTTAGTGGATTCTGAATTACCTTCCCAGAGTGAAACGCTTATGTGAGTCACAGTCCATAATATTGCTTATTCAGCTGCACCTCTGTAATTTGAGCTAATTGAGTTAAGTAATAGTGTCACAGGACTTTCGTGCAGACAGTTTCTGCTCTGGCTGTAGTTCCTTGTTGTCAATTATCAGCTCACACTAATCACTATTACTGTCAAAACTGACATCAGTGTGTGGCAGTATTTATCTCACTCCAAAAGGGTCATTTACATGTCGTATCTATTCTCTGCACTCATACATCATTCCCATTATTTGAAGTGTTCCCACTTCCCTCCCCCATTCTATCCTTTCCTCTTTCTGTTATTAGCCACAGCCCTCTTTCATGATTATTTTTTAATTTATAGTATTAATCCCATTATTTTCAGCACTGAAGCACAAATGTGGGTTCCCTAGCAGTCTACTTTCCTCTTTTCTTAATCAATCATTACCTTAATAGGCTTCTTGTTATTCCAGCTCCTGCTCTGCAGGCAGTGAAGGTGCTGGAGAGTCTCAAAAGCCCCTCAGCAGAAGAGAAGTGATCTGCTAAAGTCCAAAGGATCAGCATCATTGGAAGTGAGAGAAAGCAATGGCTGATTGTGACTTCACCTTGCACTACTCTGCTGAAGCTTTCAAATTTACTTGCAGCTGCTGCTGCTGCTACAGTATTGGAGAAGATTTTACAGCAGCAGTATATTGATGCTATAAATAAGATCAAACAGTATTCCTGTTAATGATGAGACTTAATAAGGAAGAAGACATAAAAAAATATTTCAAATCCCTATAGTGTTTCTACAGTTTGTTTATTCTCTTACTTCCTACAGCTCTCTTCAATATTTCATTTCTCTTATGATTCTTTGTTATGACTTTGATACACTTGATATCTGGCTTTCTTTTAGGCCTTATTTTGTATTAGGCTTAGATTACTCCTTCTCATGCCATATGAACAATATTTGTTTTCCCATACCTTCCCTGTTCTTTATTCTTTCCATATCACTTTTTTCCATTTCTGCTTTGCTGCATTTCTCTCCAAAGTTGTATGCTGCTTGCTGCTTTCCAGTGCCTGCTTTATCTGCTCGTCTTCCTTTTCATTTTTATTCCCAATCTTCATTCTACCCCTTGTTCTCTTTGGGTCCTTCCTGTATAAGATCTTTCTGTATTTCATTTAGATTACTTATTTCAGAATACAGTCCCTAAATACAAGTATAATAACACAACTTAAACTCCCTCATCATCACGATTTTGTATTGGGTGAGAATTTGTCTGGCAGAATTTAGAGAATACAATTAATTAGCCCTGTTATGAAAAATACAATCTGAAGAAAACCAAGAATTATATAAAGATGAAGATGGTCAGGTATGCCCCCTGGACCACCACTTTCTTCCATCAGAGATGCAGAGCATGGTATCACAGCTCTCTCCTGAACATCTCATTTTCATTTTGCTGAAGGCCATGCCCTAAACCACCGCAGTTCACATTCTGAAATCTGGCTTGCAGCCTACACCCAGCACACCTCTGCAGAAGACAGCATCCTTCCCTGCAGCCTTCCCTGCGGGCTCGGGAGGAACTCCTCACAGCTGAACCATCTGCAGTGCACACGGAGGGGCTGCTGCTGACAGGATTTCACTGAATGTGCAGAAATTTCCAGACCTGACCTTTGCACCGGCACCTGGCTGAACTCATCCCTCCTCGGAGCCTCTGCCTGCAGGGCAGGGCAGCGCCCCGGAGCTTTTTCTCCTCCCTGCAGCAGCTGGGTAGCCACAGAAGAAGCTGTGGCAGTCCCAAAGCACTGCAACCTTCCTTCCTGCCTCTGGTTTTCAGGAGCAGGGTCAGCTGAGGTACACACAAAATATTTCACAGTGCGCTGTGAAGCTGGAGAGACGACTCTGCAGTCCGTCGTGTCCTGCCTGTACTGAAAGCAGCTGCCTGGAACACCCCTGGCAGCATTTCTAATTTACCTCTGTACCTCAATAATTCAGCAGCATCCCCAAACCCATGCTGCTCCAGCAGAGAACCCCCTTGCCTTTGCACAGCTTCTGCCAGGCAGCTGGATAGCACCAGTCTGCACTTCTCCCTACAACAGAGACAGCTCTGCCTGTTCAAACACTGCATCAAGACTTGGCTGTGTGGGCTCCTCCTCAGTGCAACTCCTCCCCGGTTCCTCACAGGGAATTGCTACAATTTCTGTTTCTTGCCTATTTCTTGGTTTTTGAAATTCTGTTGTAGTTTTGCAAACAGTCAGCTGGTGAGAGACACGCAGACAGACCCCGCATCAGCTCTCTCTGGGTGCTGTGATTTAGAAAGCCCAGACAGGGCTGGAGTATCCAGTGATAAACCATACAGGGCTGGAGACCAGACAGGGTTAGCTCTGCACTTTCCCACTAATCAGCACTGGAAGGGGCAAACAACTTGCCTCTGATATACTGAAGTGTAAAAATCCCGTGCCAGTTTCCCCAAAAAAAGCAGTGAAATTAAACATACCAATAATTTTGTCTCCCAAAACGACCCTAATGCATCCAGCATAGCTGAGTGAAAAGGAGAGGAAATAACCTGCAACACAGATTGAACAAAGGCTCTGGAGATTTACTGTGCAGCTTCCAGTGTGAAGTGTCCTTTAGCAGCAAACCTGGCTTAAAATATCCTCGGTTTTATCACCCTTGCAGCTTGGTCCTGCATCTATATCTCACCTAGTCTGCCTCCTCCTCACTGAATTAATGCAACTTTTAGGGCCATGGACTGAAATAATCCAGGTTGCAAAACCCCTTGCGATGGGGAGAGGGTTGGGGTGGGGAAAGCAACAACAAAACTGATGCAAAAATTCAATTTAGTGACTTTGTTCATCAAATACCGTCTCTTTTCTGAGGGGTTATAACTTGTATTTATTTTAGAAAATGCCTTGTTATTATTTAAGGATTGTGTTGGTTAAAGATTGTTGTTGAGACCTGCATTCTGTGCAGATAGGCTTTTGTAAATGACTCAAGAGCAGCACAATTGCTGTAAATAGGTATTAGCTTCCCCATCTGCACACAGTGAAAAAGAAGAAATTAGGAAACTCATTGAGTGCCACGGTGGGAAGCGGTGTCAGGTTTAAGTTTTGAACTTCAGGATACACTGAAAATCACGTTTGTCTTCACACTGCAAGCTTGCATTTCTGTCAATTTATTTGGATGTCCTGGAATTTCTTTCACTCCCTCATTTACCTTCTCTTTAAATAGCTTTGGATTATACTCTGTGCTTGCCTGCCTGTTTTCCTTTCCCCTAATGAGATATAGAGACACTACGGAAACTCACAAGCTGCTTCTCAGAAGAAAAACAGCTTGCATAAGTTTGAAACATGTATGAAATGTTTAGCTAGCACCAAATCACTCTCTCTGCAACAAGGGGTCTAAAGGGCAGGATTGTTATCACTATATTGCCAAACAATTTCATATATATTTAATGGATTTTGGCAATTTGACCAAGTGTCAGATAATTAGGGCCAGTGACACAAAAATGGTGCAGCTACAGAGGAACTTAGAAGTTTTTTTAGCCAATTTGAATGTAGAAGATAAGGCAATGTAGAACATTTTTTCCCCCTTTAATTACCCTCTCCTTCATTACACCTGTACCACAATTTCATAGGGCATCAAAAGGATGTTTTATTATTTCATCTGCTCCTGGCACATACTGAACCTTGACTTAAAACATCTCTCTTGTGGCAGTGGGGAGGACAAAAGGGCTGCTTGAGGTTTTATAAAGAAATAGCACCTGAGTGCTGAGATTTCGGCTGCAGCAGCCTGGAGGGAGCCCACGCTGAGGGAGAGAGTGAGACAAGGCACAAACCCGAGAGCTGAGCAAGGCAGGGAGTGACGGATGGCAATGTCACCCTGGCCCCATGGAATGGAACCAGCATCACCACCAGGCTTCCCAGGGACCTGCAGCAGCCACAGCTCGATGGAAGGGAAGTCTCTGCTCATCCAGGCTGCCATCCATTCTGGTTTCCCAGGGTGACCTCCACAGCCCTGACGGCTCCAGCCCAGGCTTGAAACCATAGTTTGATACAAAGACATGTGTAGTTAGATGACATACCATAAAAGAAGGTAATTTATAAGTCTATAATACAAGAGAGGATTATGGATCACTGTGCTTCAACAGGAAATTCATGGATGTATTTCCCTGACATATCAATTTGAAGCCCGTGCCTCCGGACGACTTTTCCCCTCCCTGTTTTTCCTCCAAGCATGGATGTTCTTTAGAGGTAGCTGTAATAAAACTAATTTCTATCATCACCAAGGGCACTGCAGATGAAAAATGAGAATACAAGTTGAAATGAACATAAATATTAGATGCTAAAATATATCATGTTCAGAATGCAGTAGGGACTGAGCACCGTGCAGTCCTGCTTATATTCTGCAGCTTGTGACAAAGTCATTTCTGTTTCTTTCAGGAAGATAAATAGGTCATAGGGTTCAACTGTATAATCAGTTAACATGTATAGGGTACACGAGAGAGTAGCATTTTCTCTTCCTATATCAATCTTTATGAAAAGAAATAAAACATGAAAATTTCCAAACTATGCAATGCAAAATGAGCTGCATTTAATGCCAGAATTAGAGTTTGAAACAAAATTAACAAAATTCTATTACCAAAAAAAGGGGAAAAAAATTAGAGATGAAATTTAAGAGCTTGATTTTTGTAATGATTCAATGCCTATAGCATGAAGGGAAGCCTTGTCAAGTTGTTATTTATTACCTGTGAGACTGGAGGGTCTTACAATTGCACTCAAAGTGAAATGTTGTCTACGAGGATTTTGTTGCTTTGGATCTAAAAGTAAGGCCTATTCTTCATATTAATTTCCATTAACATTTATGTCTGGCTATGGCACGTGTATGGGATTGGGTTCCCAAAAAACAATTACAGAATATTGAGCTCTGATGTATATTTTTTTTGCCAAGGAAGATGTATATAAATTATCTGAAACCTTTTAGTCTATCCTACTGAGTTACCTGTTACAAACATTCTTCTATGTCTTTTCATAACATGATTTGAAAAAAACCCCAAACAATTAAGAGCTTAAAAAGAACATCTAAACTTGTTCTTTTACCCATAAAAGGATCATATTAATTTCTTGTTATCTAAATTTACTTTAATGCTTTCTATAGTGTAGCAACATACACAAGAGATTAAAAGAAAGTTTGTAATGTGGATGCTTAGAGTAAAAGTGTCCCATTTTCAAACTCACTATAGGATGACTATTTACATACTTCTGTTTTAATTTGTGTAAGTATAATTACTCTGGGAGCTGTTGTCATGTAGGAGAAAATAAAAGGATGAACATGTTTAGGATGAAGAAGAGAGAATTTTCAGTATAATTTTCTTTGTGATTTATTTTTCTATCACTGGAAACATCTAGAAAAGGACAGGGAGCTGACGATCTGTGCCAGCATCCTCAGGTTATCCTGAGAAAAAAATGTAGGGAATAACACACAGGGCAGGATTTTTTTGGATACACCTGTACTCAGAAACAGGACAAGTGTCCAGATCCTCAGGTCTCAGTGAATTCTGTCTGAATCCCTTGGTAATAAATACATTTAAGGAATCTAGTTGTTTGCATGAGGTAAATGTGCTTTGCCACTTTTTCCAGTGCTGGATAACAGTTTCCATGTTTTGGAAGTAGGGAAGATCATCAGAGTAAGTAGGATAACTTAGGAAGAAGAGTTACTGTAATGTAAAAAATAAGTGCAGATTCTGGCCCATAATTACAGTTTTTAGTGGGACTGCATGACATATTCAGATGAGATAGGAACTCACAAACCTTCACCGAAACTTTGCTCTGCTGCCTTGTGCACTGTTGCATGTGCAGACAATGGCAGCCTCAGGCTCTGCCAGTATAGCAGCCTCTGCCACCTCCAGAATTCTCTGAAAATTAAAGCCTACTCAACCAGACACTGGGCAAAGTTTTTTTATCCTCTTTAGTATGTAAAAGATTTGTCTGAACCAAGTCATCTAACCATACTCTATAAGTAGAATGAGACCTAGAAGCCAAAAGGTGTTTAGGAAGATCTGGATGAGACCACTTTTACACAAAATAACACTCAGTGTCAAAAGCAGGGATAGTAAATTAGGCTAAAAGCAAAATGTGGTAATGCATGAGGATAAATTATGTGACAAAACAGAACTATAAATGTGCATAAATTTAGGCATAAAAAATCTAGCTCAAAACTTCATTGAATCAATTCATGGATATTACATGAGCCTGATCCTTCAGCTTTTAAACCTGTTCCCAGCTTCAACAAGAATGTAAGGACTTCTTTTGGTTTTTTAGATTATTATATCACAAGAGTTAAATGGAAAAATGACTCAGGAAGAATTCAATGAAATTAAATTGCATTTGCATGGGGAAATCCATTTTATCATATCAAATTGTTTTCACGACATGTGTAGCAAGAAGTTCTTGGAAACATGCTGCAACAATGACAGATGTCAAAAACCCTTCTGTATTGCTGTTTGTTTATAAACAAAGACCAGCTAGGAGTATATTTAGAGTTGATCATTCATCACAGACCCTCACCAACCCAGGTGACTGATAACTGAGGTTTTCTCTAACCATGTCTGAGGTATAATTACATGTAAGGTGATAATGGTAGTGTCTTGCTCATCAAATAATCAAATAAATGGCAATTTAAACTGGGTTTGGGTGCAGAAAGAGCTCCAGGCACAGTAAAGGTGGCCTCTTTGTGGTCACAGGTGAGGAACAAATGAGTGTTCATCCCTCTGATCCCAAGGCTAAGCAGCTGCCTCCGAGCCCCAACCAGATGGGTTTGCAGGACTGTGTAGGGATGCTCTCAAGGAATTCTGCCACCTCTATCCTCGGTGTCCTCACTGAGCCACCCTGGCCTCACCAGGTCACAGCAGTGGCATTTCCTGGGAGGCTGCAGACACAAATTCACAGTGACATTGGGACAGCCCAGCTCTAGTTCCTGACAGGAGCACGGCAGCACGGAACATCACGGCTGTTTCACCTTGGTTCACTAATAAAGATATGCTTCCTCAACAAATAAAATCTATGCTTCCTTCACCCCTCCCTGTTACTGAAATAACAGGAAGAATTTAACATTCCTGCTCTACATCCATGGAGATTTTCAGTTCATTTTGTCAAAGCAGGATCTCAGCAGTGAGGAAGGCTCTTTGCATAAATGATAATAACAATAAAATCTAGGTCAAGCTGTATGGCAGATTTAGTGTAGATATTGCAAGCCCCTCTCACTCAAAAACTGTCAGGGGTCTGGAGCTGTGACTAAGACGACAAAGAGGGTGCAAAGGAAGGTCACCAGCAATCACATATCTCTGTAAAAAAACAAAAAAAAACCAAACCCCAAACAACCAAGAACCCAAAACTGATGTGTGTGAGAAGGGAAGGGAAGGGAAGGGAAGGGAAGGGAAGGGAAGGGAAGGGAAGGGAAGGGACAGAGCTCCTCATAACAGGATCAGTGTGCACCCAGCATGGATACTGGAACATAGTGTTTTCCTGTTGACGTTATTCACAGTTCTGAACCATTCCCACAGTTTTCCCTCTAGGCACCCAAACCTTACCTAAACATTCATCAGTATTGACTGACAAGGGCTCTAGGTCAGAAACACCTCTATTTTTGGAGATCAACCCTTGGGCTGCATTTTCAGAACATTCAGCCTCCCTGTAAGAGCAATGAGATTACACAGGGTACCTATGAGGACTAAGCTGTGAAAAAATCCACAGCAAGATGGCATCTGGCAAAAATTACTTTTTGGTAACCAGGCAGGGGACACACAGGAAATACACATATTTTCACAGTTCTTATTCATGGCTTTGGCTGTCAAGAGCTCTCAGTTTTGAATAGTTAATACTTTTACCAAAACTTTAACAAAGACTGAAAAATAACTATTCATATTCTGCTGTGTGTATAGATATATGCATTTTGCTGAAACAGATGCCTGTAGCTTTTAAAGCAAATAATATGCATTAATTTAAAATTGTTTGGATTTAAAATAATTTGTGTGCACTCCTAAATGGTGTGAGGAATAGAAGAATATAGCATAACACATTCCTCATGCCTGCAACCTGTCAATGTGACCATGTCACTCATTCACATACTAATTGGTTTGTGTATTCCTAAGAATCACTGACCTTTCAGAGATGAAAATTCATATATAAGTAAATTTGTAATTTCTGTATTTGTTTCCTGTTTTTATTATCTATATGTTTAGGACATTCACCTACCATATGTTACAGAGCTTTATTATTTAAATCTAAAAAAATTAAATTTCGTATTGGCAATCTGCCCCTAAAAGAATCACCATTGTTCTACTTATGAGACTCACAGGCTTGCAGAGGAAAATACAACACAAGGGAAATAAAGTATTATATTCAGGACCACTCAAAAAAAAGGGAATTCTTTAGCAGAAAATAATTTGGCTGTCTTTTTAAAACTCCACACAATTTTTTTTTCACAAGAACATCTTGAAAAATGTACAGCTTCACTGCATTTCAGAAAACAACTAGTTTTCTAACCAAACACATCAGACAGGGTAAACACATTCACACATAATTATTTACAATGCAGTATTCTGGAAAGTGTCAGTCTTTAAGAGTCCTTCACACTATCTTGGTCGCAATAGTTCATCAACAGATGAGTGACCAATAAATGTAAATCAGACACAAAACAAATGAGCCCAGAAAGAATGTCTGCCCTCTTCATGCTGAATCTGTGACAGCTGAGTGGTAGAGAGCAGGACATAATAAAAGATTCAGCATTGCAAGGAGGGGCTACAGGGAGCACTGGCCTCTCATTCTGACACTGCAATTCAAAACCAGACACCACTTCAGCCTGAAGGAATCTGTTCCTCCCTTAACTGAGAGATCTCAGCTAAGAGAATCTCAGAGAAACCCCTGAGCACTGAGGCTCATACCTGTACAGGTACCTCTGCTGCTGCTGCTCTCCTCAAACAGAGCAGTGAATTTGCTCAGTCCTTCATTACCAAAACATGGAAAAAAAAATTCTGGTGATGTGCTTCAGCTCTGGACCTCCGATGGACAAAGGGGCAACCCTGGGTGGAGCCCCAAAGTAACAGAGTCCTTACCTCTGATGAGGCTTTTCCTCAACCCCTCCATAGTAGATCTCCCTGTTGACAGGTTCAGCTGCTTTGGATTTAACTCTAAATTGTCCCACTACTCCCATACTTTCTGGAGGAATTTGAGGCACTCAACATATGATTCTTCCCTCAGAGGCCAGAACATGAAAATTTAAATGTTAAAGTCAAAGTTTTTGGGTCTTTTTTTAATCCTTTTTTTTTTTTTTTTTTTTTTTAATATGACCTTCTTTTATCTCTGGTAATTTCAAGCCTATTTTATTGGTGAAAACTTTTGGAATGATTGGTTTTTAGGGACAGAGACACTTAAAATATTTTTTTAATAGCAACAGTATTTTTCAAGTATTTTCTACTCATCTGCCTCCAGTTCCAAGTGTCGTTCTGAGCAAGAAAAAATAGAAGGATAAAGATGGAATCCATTCTCAATTTAATTTAGGTAATAAATCATTTTAGCACAGTTAAAGAGTAAGAACATGCAGAGGGATAAAAGCAGCACAGCCCTATTTCAATAAAATAACAGCTCCCTGTCAGGGCTTAGAAACAAGGTGCACATTGGAGTCTTGTTCCCAGTCCTTCCATGCTGCTGGAAGCCTCATATTTTGGGATTTGTGCATGGTTACAGCACCCAGAGAAATAATTTGTGCTGGTAGCATCTTCTCTGAGCACAGCAGTCACAGAAGTAGCAGTGTCATTGACAGGACAGGACGGACACACGGCCAAGGACTGGACTGACGGAGCAAAGTGACCACTTGTCCTTGGTGGAGCAAGGTACGATTTCCCAGAGGACAAGAGCTGCTGCATGATAAAATGAACAGCTCATGAGGGGTTTTCAAACTCAGGGGTAAAAATACTGCAAAGATGAAAAAAAAAAAAAAGATGGAAAACAAGATTGAAATTACACGTGCGGCAAGAGGAGCAATTTTGAATTCATCAGGTGACACTGGACAGAGCCCTGTTACCCAGCCCATTTTGAGGCAAATATGGCACAATTTCTCCTGCTGCTCTGAGCTCTACCCTCCTGCAGGAGTCTTGTGGCTTTGCTTGTCCTTCAGACAGAAAACAGTCTGCACACTATTCAGAGATCAGACGCTGCTGAAATCTGATGAATTAATGGTTTAATTCTGCCAAACTACCCTTGAAGAGACTTTCATTTCATGGAGGAATTTAAAAGGGGTTTGCTCCTTTTGAAATATTTTGTTTGGTTAGGAAAAAAGCACTTTTCAAACATCCTTTGCAGTACCAGGGCACTTAGCAACTTCTCCAGTGGGTCTTTACCCTCTGTTTAGAAATAATACAGCTATCAAACTTTAATGCTTTTATTTTGTTTGTAGTGAATTTTTGGCTTTCTCTGAGCAGTGTTGTATGCTGTAATAACACTTATTTTGAACTAAATGTTTCTGAAGTTCATTATAGATATGCACACAGTATTCTCTCCTGTTTCCCTCAAAGAAAGCTAAAATATTTTAAATTAATTCCAAACAAAATACTTATTTGCTTTTCACTCTTCAAGGGAAAATAGAACAAATTGATTTGTTTTGGGGTGCAATAGGTGTCTGAACCATGGTGTCATGTTTTACTTGTGGGAATGGCATGAAGCTGTATCAGGGGAGGTTTAGGTTGGATATTAGGAAAAATGTTTTTCACCCAGAGGGTGGTTGGGCACTGGAATGGGGAAGTGGTCACAGCACCAAGCCTGACAGAGTTCAAGAAGGATTTGAAGAATGCTCTCAGGAACATGGAATGATCCTTGGGGTGTCCTGTGCAGTGCCAGGAGCTGGACTCGATGATCCTTGTGCATCCCTTCTCAGTCCCCTGAGAAGAATCATGGTTTGAGGCAAAGACAGCTTAGCAGGCAAAGCAAAGGCCAAGCACAACAAGGAATTAACTCAGCACACTCCATGGGCAGGCAGGGGTTCAGCCATCCCAGGAAACAGGGCTTCATCACATGAAAACGTTACTCGGGAAGACAAACACCACTCTGGTTAACCTTCAAGCAAAGCAGACTCATTACAATGTCCAGGCAGATTTAACGTGAAAAGTCGTGCTCCAAAGCTTTCTGGAAAAACCAGTTAATTTATGTCACTGCTCTTCTGCTTCACAGAGAGGTAAATGTGCATACAGACAGGGAAATTGCTAAAAAACCTAAGTGGACTAGAGCACAGCCTTTTGGAATACAGGTAACTTGCAGCCTGTAAAACCACACAGGCAGCTGCAAAACTGCTTTTCAGAGTTTCTTGTGCTCCTGGACGTGAGTGTTGCAATGGGTATGAACAATAGTGCCCAGCTGGGAACCAGCCCTTACCCAAGCACCTTTGAGCAGAGCACCCGAGCAGGAACTGAGAGCTCATCCCAAAATCCACAGGCTACTTTTCATGGAGATCTCTATGCCATAGGGAGAGAGTTAGAGGGGAATTGCTGGGCCAAAGCACCAGCTCTGAGCAGAGAGTTTTGTCTGACTGACTCGGCAGACCTGTGGGGCAAAAATATGTCTTAAACAAATATGGGGCATTTATGAAATTTGCATGTACATGCAGCAATCTTACCTGTCAAGGTGAATTCAAACTAAACAAGTCCTAACAAACTCAGAGACGTGACAGAAATAGTTCATAATGTGACATCAAAATGGAAAATGGGGGAAAATGGATTTTCCTAGGTTTTGGACAGTTATTAATGCCCTTATATATTTATATAAATATATAATTTAATATCAGTATTTAATACAAGCCCATTATGATCCTAGAGTCAAGCATGATTGATCATTATGAATTATGTGTTAATAATGATTAACTGCAATGATTAACTGCTGCTGCTCAAGTTAGTGACAACTACAGTTGTCATTGTTATGTTAATTTGCAATACTGTAAAATGATGATGAACTAAATTGACTCCATTTACTTTAACACAACCTGTACTCTGTTTTAATTATTGTAAAATCTATTCCAGTTCCTTGCTGGAAATCATGCTAAACCCCATTCTCCCCATTCCTATATTATCAGTAGAGCTTTAATCAAGGTCAAATATATGCTTTTCTAAGATAATTTATATGTAACAATATATTACCCTTCTTTTTTATTATTTAGAAGACTTAAAGGAAACCCACCTTAATTCAAAATCCTTGAATAGACCCAGCACCAGGAATTACTCCTATTACCTGCCTGGATGAGAACTATCTATGCTTGCAACACAGAGGGAATGGGATAATTCCTGTAAAAGGGAGGTGCTACATGAACCAGTTGTCAAAAACTCATCATTCCCACTCTGGCAGGTGGTTGCCATTTGGACAAACAAAATCCTGCATCTGCCCTGTGTCTGCTGAAGGATCCAGAATGTTGTGGGACATTAAGGAGACATGCACACAGAAGCAGAGTGCTGGGGCACAAAGAGGACTGGTGGCGGGAGATTAAAGAACTCTGATCCTCGGTGATGCCACCAGACATGGGACAAATGGCACAGAATGATGATTTCAGGGATTCAGGGTCAGTCAGTAACCCCTGAGCAGTGTCACACCCAACACTCAGTGTCTTCTGCGAGGCTGAGCAGCTGCCCTCAGACTCCTTTGAGATACAAGGAGAAATTCCAGAGACAACGAAACAGATGAGGTCCTGAAGTGCTCATCAAGACTGGTGTGAACAACACAAAACATGAAATTTTGCTGGTCCAGCTTGCACAAGTGGCCTGTGTAAATAAGGACTCATACAGCTTGTACTTTACGGAATAAAAAAGGGATACTTGGAATGGACAAAAGAATTCATGTTCAATCCCTGCAGCACTCCTATGTGCTGACTTTCTGCCAAGTCCTGGGCTACCTTCATCCCTTCCTTGCCAGTTTTCCTTTGGACAGTATCAACAATGAATAAAAGGAAACAAAAAACCAGCCTTTCCCCCTTATTGTCTTCTTCAATCTGTTTTTCCACAGAATCCCCAGGAACAGCACAAATGACATGTAAGGAAAGCCAAGAGCCCCTCAGAGCTGTGGTAAACTGTCAGGAGAAATCCAGCCAGTGACCAAACCTGGAATGATGAAATTGAATTAACTATAAACTTGCCAAGGTTCCATGTTCTCCTTGTACCATTTAAAACATACATTTAAAAAAGAAAAAAAAAAAAAGGCATTACAGTACACAGTGTATTTATAGTACCCGTATAAACAGATATCTATTTTAAATTCTGAGTGACAGCTTTTTGCTGGAGGCATACTCAGCTGGCCGGTCACAAATGTCCCCTGTCCATGAGAGGTGCAGCATTACTGAAGTATAAAGAATGGCCCACAAGGTCCCATTTTCATTAAATGAATTGGAAGAGGAAAGTTATTCCAATTACAGTGCTGGGAGTACAGGAGATCTGTGGTTGGGCAGACAGGACACCAGCCCTGAGTATGTGTCTCCTTGTGTTTCTATCAGACTTTGCCTGCAGTGTGGGACAGACACTCCGTTTATCTGCTGATTTTGTCCCCAAATCATACCAATTGCTCTGGTGAAAATGAGAGCTAAGGTTTTTCAAAAACCAGCACAGGGGGCAGCAATGAAACTTGGAGATGTAGAACAACCATTTAAAAAAAATCCAACCCTCTCAGTGGTTGGGAAATTAAGGGAAAAAAAAAAAAAAAAGATTTCTAAATAACATTCAGTATAAAAACAAGAATGGGTGTATTTCCTTCTTTTAGCTCTTGTTTATTATAAGCCTAGAGTCTGGACTGGGGTGGCATATCTCATTAGCTAAATTCAAAATTATTTAGGACCATCTGAAGATTCCTTTCCCAATATCTACAAGCTGAAAAATAAAATATAATCATAGAGTTATAAATTAAAAATATAGGCCTATTAACCATATGCTTCAAAACTATTAAGTGTCTGTCCTTCTGATTTGCACTTAGAAGGGGGATCTATGTTCTGATTTAAATACCTCTAGCTATACTGACTGTAAAACGACAGCTTTAATATTCCATGTATGACTAATCAGAGGGAAAATAAAATAAAAATATTAAGCTATTCACATGCCATAGAAATAATAACCCACATTCAACATTTGGATGGTTGCAAAGTGTAGCCTTTATAGATTTCACAGTATTTCCAAATTACAGTCAGTTCAGTGAAGGTCACCAACAAAATCTGACAATACCACACTTTCAGTTTCCCAAAACACTATTAAAATGTTGATTGTGTATGTTACAAACATTGATCAGTAAATTTCGGTGGAGGCCTTGTTACATGCATGTAATGCAACCGATGATTAGTTTTCAGTAGTAATTGGTGGAGTCACAGCCTTTTCCACATTAAAAAAGGTCGTGTGGGGTCACATGAAACAGTGTCAGATGCTTTGTGTGGCCAGGGCTATTACAGCACACGGGGACCCTTTCAGATTTGGAATACAGAAAATGCAGAAAGTTCTGTTTCCTCTCCAACAGCCCACAGCAATGAGGTCAGGTGCCTGGCCCCAGTGTCGAACCTACAGCTCACTTCTCAAATTTCTTGATGCTTCAAATTTGGCTCTTGCTTTGTAAAATAACTAATTTTTGCTATTGTGCCCTCAAAAAGAAACTACATAGTACTCAGCTGTAATACATATAATTTTTGTTTTCTTTACTCTCTGCTTTTACAGTGCTTTTTTTGCAGGTTGATCTTTTTTTCTCTTTTCATTTCTAACACAGTGATGGTGCTATTTTTATACAATTACCTGAACCAAGATAGCTTAGCTCTACAGATTATTAATGTTCAGAGCATCTTTTCTAAAGTGCACTAAGAGTTATTGACATGCCAAAGCACTGACTACACACACACACACACACACACACAGAAATGTAATTTGAAATCATTGCAGATCCCAGGATTCCCATTTACAAAGGACTCCCATTTTCTGCAGTTATAACTTTTCCTCTCAGGCTTTATTAATCAACACTCCCAAGGGGATCAAATATCAAAGCCCAACTTCCCTGTCTAAGGCAAACTGCACAAAGTAAATGATGTAAATTGGTGGTGTTTGAAGAATAAAACAGGAGAGGGTTAAGCCAGCCAGATGCCTCAAGATTAGACTCACTAAATTCAGCAGTGTCAGAAGGACAAAGGTCGACAAGGGGTTTTACATCTTCCTAAGTTTGAAAAACCCAGTGGTTCATTGTGCTTGAAACGTGAGAAATTTTTTATTGTGACTTCCAAAATCAACAAGCTGACTGCTTGACAGCTCCTTCAACTACTGAGAGATCTTTTCCTGAGGTGAGTTTGCACTGATGACACTACAGAGGGTCCTGAAGATACAAAACATCCTTAGCATTACCTTGGTTTCTAAAATGCAGATGGCAGAAAGCATTTCTAGCAGTTCAGAGACTATGTGCAGCAGAAGAATGTTGTTTTTTTTTTGCCACCCTGATTTTTTTTCCCTCTTAATGGCTCTTCCTTTCTTAGAGTTCCTTGAATTTATATTTTCAAAACAGAAGGTAACTTAGAAGTAATAAAATACATTGTCCAGGGCATTTTTAATGTGCAGAAAGCCTATTATCTTGATTTCCTAAAGAATGTTCAGACATGTACAACAAATTACAGTGAATCCTCTAGTTTAAAAGAATTAATAAATGGGCATTAGAGAGTCAAACTATTACAGAAAGTAGATACCTTATCTAGTAATCTTGTTAGTGCTTGCATTAGGTTGAAATGAATAACAAACTGTCTGAGGTCTCTTGCGATCTCTAAAACCCAATATTTAAAAGTAATCTCTTTCTTTGGTAGATGTTTAAAGTACCATATGACTCTTCAGAAGCCAGTTTGCAACACTTCATTTAAAAACTTTTTAAAAGGCTGAAAAAGAAAGGAGAAGCAGTAAAGCTTTTATAGTTCTTTTCCATGTTAAACAGTCATCTGTTCCCTGCCTTTAGCATTTACAAATGTGCACCGTGACTGAAGGAGAACAGCTTCTCCCTCCCTGTGAGTGCATACACACACCCAGGAAGAGCTCTACAGGAATTCTTCCTTCTGTGCTGCATCGTAAATTACACATTTATCCCTCAGATTCAAGCTTTATTTAGTCATTATCCTCTTGGAACAAGTGTTTTCCAGGTGAAAGGGATTCTTGACATTCAATGACCACTAATACACTGGTGGTGGTGTTGACTGGCAGAAAAACTACAGGCCTGAGCTTTGCAGTGGTCTTGGCAAGCTAAAAGCACTAAAAAGGCAGATTTACCCTATCATTCCCACTGCCCAAATGCTGCTCAGCCTGTAGTTTGGCAGAATAAAAATGATGGAAGGCTAATTTTTTGTGGAGCCCTTCGTCTTTTGCCCAAGACAGACGACATATTCCAGGCTTTCTTCCAGACACAAAGGAGGCCTGAGCATGGTGCAGTTCAAACCCACAGCCTCCTACGGGAAATAAAACCTTCTTTGGACAACTGTGTGTGGATGGAGAGAGCATCTTCTGGGAGAACTGTGCTTGAATGCCTCCTCTCCTCCATCTCTAACCTGACTTCACTCTGTTATCAGAGCACAGATGGACAAGGTCGTGGTGATTTTGGACAGGCTCACACTCTGGAAGGAAAAAAACAAACTAATCCAATCCATTCATACAGGAAAGGAGATGGCTTGCTTTAATATCCCATAGTGAAAAGCCAGCTGCAATCTACATAAACTCTGATATAACTAACAATCTCTGATTTCACCCATCTGTAAATCAGAGCACCTTCTCCTTCAGATCAGTCTCCATGAGCCCTTTTGTTCTTCCTTGGAGGAAGGCCGTCAGTACTACTGAGGAAATGCATCACAAGTAATTGTTGGTAAAAAATTTGAAACTGATTTGACATTCTCCCTGAATTGAGATATTTTAGTGGCAGTTAGTAGTATATTTGGTCCATATGGGTTTTAGAAAGTAGGTGATTGTTTCATGCAAACTTCCCATAATAGAAGACCAAGATAAAGGATTGTCAGATAAAAATGGAAGAAGTAAACCTGATCTAGTGAAGGATGTCCCTGCCCATGCCAAGTAGTTTGGAACTGGATGATCCTTAAGGTCCTTTCCAACCCAAGCTGTTTCATGATTCTGTGAAATCACAGCATGTCCAATGTCTTAAGCTCATGTTGTAAAAATTGTAGGTTATTCTCTATGCTAGCAAGTCTACACTGAATTTCACCTGCATATCATTACTGGGCTCCAGAATTTCTCAGTAAATTACAGTGAATTTCCAGTGAGATGCCACTGTTACCCTCAGGGAGATGTCAGCAGACATCCACAGGGAATAGCACGTGTATTTAAATTGTTACACTCCTGAGGGAGCACCAGCCTTCCTGCAGCTTCTGTGCTCTTCACCTCAACATCACGGGTTGGTACTGCAGATTTTGAGCAGTCAGAAACCAAGCACTCAGGTGTTACACATCCCCAAGTCTTTCTAATATTTCGTTAGCTTCTAATACCGAGTTAAATCCAAGAAAGAAAAGAAATGTAACAAGAATTACCTGACTCGGCAAATTCTAATTCAAATGCAAAGAAATTTCCCACAGGAAAAGAAAAAAAGAAAAAAGAAGTGCATACCTTGTGTTCTTCAAAGGCAGGGATGGCTGCTTAGCATTGCATCTAATAACCTGTCCTGATGATTGGCGAGGAATATAGTTTATATTTGTTTAATTTCTGAGCTAAGAAAGACAATCTCAATGATATAGCCATTGCTACACAACTCTAACGTCTGAAGACAGCGGAGTCAATTAAATCAATGGTAAAGATTACGTCTGCAAAGCATTGTATTTCCAGAGTGTAACTAATGGGAAAGGAAATCATTGGCTTTGAATGAAGAGAGAGATATGATTCCTCTTAATTACACTTCATTACCCAGGAGCAGTCCTTGTGAGCGATACACAGCGAAACACTATGCAATCAGCTCAATGTTTTATAAGTAAAAAATCACCGTGGGATATGGTGCATGCTACGAGAACATAGCCTGACTGTTATCTTCTCATTTATATTTCATGACTGCTGGCCCTTTAAATGATGAGATTCCCTTTCCTCTATGAATGGATGTCCTTTGATAAGGGACTACTTAATTAGTAATCAGCGATGGAAAGCATTTGTGGCATTTTGGATATTGCAGTCTTAATCTCAGTCCTTTACAGCTGCAGATGAAAGGCATGCTTGAGCAACTGATATTTTCCCTTTATTGGCCAAAACAAGAAGCTGGCATAAAGGAAAATTTGGATTGACCAAAAATATGACAGTAAGAAAAAAGAAAAAAAAATGTTGAAAGATTTATTTTCTAGGGAGCATGCTTCAATTAAATAAGAATGAAGCAGTTTTTTGACTATTTTTAACAGTGTAGAAAATAAATTGATGAAAATGTAGTGAGACAATTTTGAAAAAGAAAATGAAAATAATATTTTTTTTTAAATTCCTTGCTTTTGTGTTTTTTTCCAATTTTTGTCTGATGTAATTTTAGAAATTGTACAAGTTTTTTTGGCTGACTTTGTAACATAGCTTGTGAATTAAGTCTCAACAGAAAAAACTCTTCCAGTGGCAGGAGACATATTAGGAATTCTGCCATCAGTCTAATAAGAGAGAGGCTGGGCCCCATGTCTGCTTTGTATCCACTTTTTGGGAAAAGGCCAGAATTGGGCATCAGGTACTTTATTAATTTGTGGACAATAAGACTTTTCATGGTTATACTAAAAGAGCAACAAAACCTAGGAGGAAAAACTTCCAAGTAAAGAGCTCTTTTTTTTTTCTGGCAGAAGGGCAGGAAGAAAATAACTCTACTGCTGCACTCTTCCAGTACACAATTTCTTATAATGTCTTGTCATGCGTGTGGCCTTTTTCCGTGCTGGAATGGGTCTGATCCCAAAAAAAACCAACTTTGATATACTTATAGCCCTAAATGCTTTCATTTAGTCACAATTCACAAATAGATTTAGTGCAATCTCAAAGTTATTAATTCAAAGTTCTTTCGTGTTCTGGAAACTATTTGAAAAAAGTTTGGCCCTGTCACTTACGAACCCATGTTGCACAACCAAAAATAAACACAAGGTCCAGATTAAATAATTTCTCTAATATCAATGAATATTGAACCAAGTTTCCAAAGAAGCCAGCACATCCAATTTCATTACATGAATTCTTTCCTACCACTTTTGATGGATGCCTTTGCAGAGGAAGAGAAGTCCTCTAATGAGACCACAGATGTGGTGACTCTCACCTTGGGGCACTACAAATCTAATTCTACTAAGACCTGTCTACCAATTTTCAAGAACAAGAATAGTAAAGAAGTGAGGACATTTTTCTTGAGCAATTGGTTGATTCTGAGATCTTTGACATTGGGAGTTACATTAAAATCTTGACATATACCAGACCCGGGTATTTACATTTATTGTTTTCTTTTTGTGGCATTCCTATACAGATGTCAAAATTTTAATGATGCCCTCTGTTTTCTGAAGTGGAAGAGATGGAGCTGTCACTCGTAAGGGTAGGCAGGTCTGTTATCTGAGAAAAAAACAGCCATTCTGAAGATATTTTTCACATGAAACAGTGCTAAGCTAACAGCAAGGGACACTCTTTGAAGTGTCAGTCCATTCTTAACTCACTCTGTAGTGCCTAGATACTGTCAGTGCACAGTGCAGGATATATGACACAAAAATCTTCAAATAGCATGTGGAGGGGCCACATGAGCCAGCAAGACAGATACATATGTTATATATGTTATAATGCAACACCTCAGTGAAACTGAGCTTAGGCTGCCTTTCTCACAGCCAGTCACGGCGTATTTTTATATATATTTATGTTTGTATATATACTGCCCCCAACAGTTTAACCCCTCTTTGCTTAACTATTGATTTCAGCTCAGCTTAAGTGTTGACACAAATATGGAGTGCATACATATAAATTAAATATATATAATTATATATAATATGGTTTTAATATATATATAATACATAAAGAACATTTTCCTCAAGAGCAGCAGCCTTAGCCTGTATGAGATCCCCCAGCTCACAGGCTGAGAGCCCTCACTGCAGCCCATACCATGGTTTCAGCTCTTGCCCAGAACCTGCAGCCTGGGTGCATACTGAGCACTGAGTACAAGCAAGGTGCTTACACATGCAGGTGTCAGCAATGGCAGCTGGAAATCAGATTTCCTCACTCAAATCAAATTTCCTCACCACACCACACTGTGCATGTTGCGGATGTGTGTACAAACCAGGAAAAGAAAGGAATGCAGGGTCACTGTCTCTGTTGGAAACATAAACCACAAAGAAAAATTGTTTTTGTGGTTGGTGCCTGCAGTGTTTTGCTCTTTTTGGAATCTTTCTCACAGGCAGTGCAGCTCAGTGACAGATTTAAATATTCTAAACACCAGAACCTGGCAGCTCCATGACTCGGCTCTTGGGAATTGCAGTGGACTGGAAGACCAGAGACATGCAAGCCCTCTGAACATCTTCTTTTTGCTCCTCCTTTAGAGGAGCTATAAAGCTTCCTCCTACTCTTGTACAGTAGTAACTGCTCTCATTGATAAAAAGTCAAAATGCAAAAAGTATGGGATAAATCTTCCAGCACTCCTAAGGGAGGAGTCCCTGAACAATGGGATTTTACATTTCTCAGGTACCACAGTGGAATTACCTCCCCATCCTAACGGTCACTTTGTGGCTGGAAGAGCAGGTCCAGATCTCTGAAGGAGTAATCAGACCCCAAGTAATCATATCCTCTTATCTTTCATTGCCAGTCCCTTTCCTAAGCACTCTGAGGGCAGTCAGCAAGGGTTTAGCAGCTGAGGAGCCATTCTCTGTTTTCTTTCATGGACATATGTATAAATCAGGGAGGGCTCAGTTGACAAAGGGGTGCATTTTCTTAGCCATAAAAGCAGTGAGAATCCGGCTTTGTATGCTCTGTTTACTCAGAAAAGCAGTAAACTCCCCAGGCATGGAGCTGGGCCAAGCCACACGGCCCTGCCAAGGCACCGCCGTAGAACCAGGGCTAAAATTTGGCTCCAAAAATTAAATCCCAAGGAGTAATTTGATTACTTTTAAATGCAGCTTCGTTTTCAATTATTTTTCTCAGCATGCTCCTTCCTCGCCTCCATCCGGAGCTCGAGCTGTGCCATTCTGTGCCCGTGCCCGGCCGGAGGAACGCACAGACCTCTGCCAGGCAGGGAGCATCAAATCCCCGTCCCCCCCTGGCACCTGATGGAGGTACCCCCATCCTGCCCAGGGCCTCCAGGGGCTCTGACAGACAGCACAGCGCTGGGGCAGCCCATCAGAAAGGCTGTCTGTAGGCAGCAGGGATGATTCCAGACCCCCACGCTGGTTCCTCACAGCACGGGACGCACAGAACCATGGAGAGCTGCTGCTCGTGGAACAGCAACATTGCTCCAGGGGCATCGCCTCCTGCTCGGAAAAGAGCACAGTCATTGCCTCACCACGCTGTACTCTGTTTGACAAGCATGTTATAGATGATGGAATAAAAAAAGGAACGCTGCTGATGCTCTCCTTATTGTCCCGGTCAGATGACAGCGTGTGCTTCTGCAGGCACTTGCCAGCGCTCAGAGGAAACTGAAAAGGCTCAGCACTTTTCCAAAACTCGGGACTTAATGCCAAAGTCAAATATAAACCTAATTGTCTGCGATTTGACACTCAAGGTAGAAAATATATGTTAACTTCGTGGCCCTGAACTCCTCAAATATCATTAAAAAGTGGGTCAGTCTGCAAAGTGAGGATATCAGCAATTCTTTCCTTTTCTGAGTTCACTTAGATCAGCGTATGGTGATATTTTATACATATAATAAAAAAATCAGGGCATGTAAATTAATCCAGTGTAACTAAATATTTTAATTTTCAAGTTCTAAAAATAGATCAAGGAAGACAATACAATATTCTTTCAGAAAAATACATAAAGAGTGGAATTGTGATGACCTTCTTTAAATAAATTTGTTATTGAGGATAATGCCTGAAGTTCTGGCAGACAAAAAGGCAGGAGAAACCTGTCAGGAAAATTCATACCCTGACTCCGAAGTGGGTTGTGAATGTAAGTAAAGGGATTTACAATAAAAAAGAGGAAAAAAAGAAACAGAAAACAAAACCTCTGTGGGATTCTAGAAAGCCAATACAGTAATATTAAGGTATCTATCATAATTTTACAGCTATTGAGCTGCAAACACTTAGCCACACTAATTCACTCAAATCTCACATTGATCTTCACAGAAACTAGTCAAAGATGAACTACGTACTGCTGCACTGAAGACTAAAATGTGATTATTGATCCCTCCCCAACACACAGCATTGCCCACGTGTGATGTGAGTTTTGTTCTTTCCTCCCCAGTGTTTAGCACATCTTCGCTCAGCCACACAGCAGAGTCATTTGAAGACTGGCACCCACCCTCTCAGCAAATCACAAACAATATACAGCACCTAGTTGAGATGAGCTGGGATTTTGATCAAGAATTCAGAGCAAAGGAAAACCAGCACAGCACATTTGTAACAGATTCAAATCAGAGAATCACCAGGGATAGACGGAGTTTTTATCAGAGCTCTGCAGTGATCAGGTGTTGGCCCTTATACATCCAGCAGTTTTATCAATGATATGGAGGACCAGAGAAAATCACAATCTAAACCACAAAAATGGCTGATAAAAAAAAAGAAAATCCCCTGCTAGGCTGGAGAAAAGACAAAACCCTTAGTGCTGTCCCACAGCTCCATGTAAAGGAATACATCCAGGAGTAAAAGGTGTAGGACACACAGGATAGGGGCTTTTTTCTTCAGGATCTCTAGAAAGAATGAAAAAATGGTAGTGGATAAATAAGTGTACATGGGTGCCAGAATGATAGTGCATCCAAAAGAGTCAATGTAGCCCTTGGAACAATAAACAGGAGAATTTCTGTAGGCAGCCACACTGCAGACCAGCAGAAGGGAATTATATTAAATCTGGATTTGGCACTAGAGCATCATGCTTGGGACTTTATGCTGAAATATGATGTCCATGATTCATTAGGGATGTTGATAAATTGGAGAGGGTTCAGAGAAAATCTATGGGAATCATTACAGGATTGGAAAGGAAACCTGTAAACTCCGGGACAGCCATGTAATTCATTCATCAAGGAGGTTAAGGGATAACTTAATCTGTGTCTTTATGTAATGGGAAAGAAAACCTTGATAATAAAATAATATAACAATATCCAGCACTACTATCCAGAAGTAAAGGTCAGAAACAGAGTAAAATTTAAGTTGACTTTTTCACTAATCACCGAAACAATTTAAGAAATATTCATGCTAGACTCCTAAATTTGGAAATGTTATCAATAACTTGGAGGTTGCTCTGAAAGAGTTTCTTTAGTTATCTAATATGGGAATTTACTCAGGAAAGGTCTGTGTAAGTATGAGGTCAGGCTATTTTATTAAAAAATGGTTTTTTCAATTTTCACAGTCTGAAAAAAAGTTATGATTAAAAACTTGAAACCAAGGGAAACCACACATTCAAAAGGTCAGCATACCTAGAATTTGAAAATTTTCTGCCCCTTAGCTAAGGATTTGAAACTTTAGAAGACAATCATGCTCCTTGCTATCTTTTTTTCTCTTCACAATGTACTCACAGCTGCCACTGACCTGCACTGACCTTCTTTAGAACTGACCAATAAGATCTTAAAAAGAGCCAGCCCCACTGATGGCAAAAAAAAAGGGTAAGAATTATGTCCCTCCTCTTGCAGTCTTTTGGAATTTACCCTTCCTTTCAGAGTATTAATTACTACCCAGCAACAGCTCATCCTAATCCCTTAAATACTCCAAGGGTAGGTTTCAGCCAGCCTAAGGACTGCAGCACTTGGTATCTAAGGGTTATTTGATCTGATCTATGACTGTCTGGCCAGAGTTCTTGTCCTCTCATTAACTGCTGTTAATCGTATCAGAGGTGCAATTACAAGCTCATTATTTTTAACATTTAAAAAGGAAACAAGTGGAATGTTTCTTCTCCTGCCTCCATTAGGCAAGAGATTGTATTTTCCCCTGTCTCCCATAAAGGAACTATATTTATAGGAATATTATGTTGTTTTTTATGTCCGTCACTAGTTGTAATTCCATTTCTTCATTAGTCTTTCTGATCATGTCTATGCATGGCCATGCATTATTTGACAGCCTCCAGCACCTTGTTCCTGCTTATGTTTTCTCTTTTATTTTCATGTCATTCAACAGCTCCTGGTGCTGCACTCTGTGTTTTACTACAACCACTCTATTTCTGGTCAGCTTTTTGTGTTTTGTCCCCTAGGAACTTCCAACTCTCCTCTTTGTGTTTGTGTTCCTCCCAGTGAGAGCCTGCCAAACAATTTTCTGGGTTTACTGAGGTTGTCATGAAGCATGTAAATCCTCAGGCCATCCCTACGTCCAGTCTTCTGTAGGACACGAGCATTGATCTGTCACACCAAGCCACTGCTGGCACATCACATACCGTGTCTCTTCCAGAAGTTCCCTTTCTGGATGCAGCTCTTGGCTAAGGCACTGGTCCCTCCCTCCTGCCCCTTCTCTTCTCGTGCCTTACTGTAATTCCCCACAGAAATTATCAGCATGACCTGAGCATCCACCACTTCAGCTAAATGAGGGACTATATTTGTATTAGCTCCTGGCAGGAGTAATTTATTAAATTTCAGAAGATCAGCCACTGGAGGGAATCTAACACACCCTGCAAGCACTTTAGGTGCTTTCCCTTTGACCCCTTTCCTCTTACATGGTGGCACTGAGAATGGCTTTATGCATAATGAAAATCTACTTTTACCACCTTTGATAGACAACCGTTTGAAATGTCTGTTCTCTGAAATTATGATGTCTTTGCTGAACTGCACCTGCTGTGGGTGATCTCTGAGAGTCTATTTCAGTCCCAAAATGAACCCATATTAACTCTCTCTCACTGTCTCTCTGGGTGCAGTTCTGTGCTTCCTAGAGCTCAGCTGTCCAGGCATCACTGATGAAGTGACTTCACAGGAGCAAAAAACCAAAGTATGTCACAGAGCAGCAATTTGGGTTGGTGTGTTTGCATCCTGATGAGTTTACACCTCCTGCTGCATAAAGGAGGATGTGACAACAAATCCTGAAGAAGTGGGAGTGCCTGTAGCTGGAAAGAGTGAAAAAACCTCAAATGATTTCTTTAAAAAAATCCTCCTCCTGTTGAAGACATTAAAGAGGGGAAACAGGTGGGGAGAGAGAACGTAACATACGATGTGGATGGGGTGTGGACAAACAACTTTAAAAACTGAAAGTGATTGAAACTTTTTTTTTCCTTTTTTAATTTTTCCTTGAAAGTGGGAAAAAAGAAGAAAAAGAGAAGGCCCCTTTAAGTCCTACTGACATACTGGGGCTGGTGAGTAACTGCACCCTGTGGTTCGCATTACTTTTTTATGTGTTCCTGTTTTTATGGAGTGCTAAATGGCTTAATTACATTTTACTGGTTTATTCTGCTCACTTGCTCATAACCTCATTAATCTGACACACACAGCTTTTTTTTCCCAAAATGGAGAATGCACAATCATTTTCGCATAATAGTGTCTCTAGGTATTTGCAACAGTCTGACAGGTATAATGTGGTTGTATTTGCTATATATTAGGAAATTATCACCTCTGCATAAAGGTGCAAGTTATGAATAAAAAGCGTAAACTGGGCAGACTCTTTAGCAGCACATCAGGATCCCAACTGATTTAAGTACTTGGTGGTGTTGGTGGAGTGGAAAGGATGCCCTGTTCAGTCTAATTATCATTATCTTACTTTCACATGAGGAGAGATTGCCAGTGTTCACCCAGATAATTTTCAAGGCCATGACTGCATACCTCTCAAGCTTGATGCCCCTACTATCTGGCCCACAGCAGACATTGTGGGATGTCTGGTTCTGCTAAATGAAAAGCAGAGGTGTGGGGATTGTAGAGCAACCTCATCACAGCCTTTGCTGGGAGGTTGGTTTTATCCAGCACAGGAATGTTTTCTGATGTGCCTGGGATGATGCATCTTTAGGCTATAGGCTTTAGATAAAGAGAATTTGATTCATTTCGGATTATTTTGTGTGAGATATAGCACAATGATGCAGACTGAAAGGTCCAGCCTCACAGAGATCAAATACAAGGCCAGAAGATTTGAGAATAAGTTGAACTTCCTGTGGTTGCCCCATTGCTCTCCCCTGTCCCTAAACAGCATTCACACATTATTTTAGCTATTTAAACCAAGTAAAAATAGGAACTCAGTGCCTGTAAGACAGGCAAAGAACTCCAAACAAACCAGCTTCTGAAAATCTGTGTTTCAATTCAGTGGTCCTCAGCAGAGAAAGGACTGGATTAAATTGAAATGCTGAAGAGAAGGAATGTTCTGTCATGCCTCTGATTCCACCCTTGTGAAATCTTCCTGCAGAAAAGATATTGTGAAAACCTAATGTGGCCATTCCTGGGAATAGAAAAATTAAGTGAGACTTCTCTGAAAGTAAAACGGTATCCAGCAAGGTCTTGGGACTTCACTACAGGTACTCTGTCAGATCTTATGTGATGGTTGTCTATCCATATCTCTCTCTTTTGCAGCAAGATGGCCTGCAGTTTACAAGCATGTAAAACACGTAACACGGCTTCCATGAGTAAGTGTGACAAAAATTAAAGACATTGCAGATGGCTTAACATGTCCTAAAAATGTTATACCTACTACAGTTACAAATAACCCTTAGGGCAACTGCAAGTATAATTAATGGTAAAATTCTTTTCAAACAGTCTTGCCCTTATCCTTTTCTTTCTCCTTTTTTTCTTTTTTTTGTCTGCAGTGAGCCAGCAGTACACTGGAAGGCAGTGCTTACCTAAACAGCTGTCACAGAGATTTGAAACTGAAACTGGAGATGATCCAAGAGAGAAGAGACAGGGGTGAGGGCAGAGAAGACCCAGATAGGCTGCAGGATTCAAACACAAATCAGGGCAAAAGTCCTTTCCTTTACACTAAAGAAATAGATCTTCTGTTCCAGGGATCTGTCAGAAACTCCATGGTTTTGTACGAGACACTGCAAAGAGCCCAAAAAACCAAGATTATTATTTTAACAAGCCATGGAATCTCAAGTAACATCTTTGCATTGCATGATTCAAGAGAGAGAGACTATGGCAATGGAAAAAATTACCAACTTCGGGTTAGAAAGATATGGATCAGTCTTTTAAAACTGATGTTAAAATAAAAGGAATCTCGTTGCTAAATTGTGCATTTCTGATTGTTAAATTGATTTCTTTTTTTTTTTTTTCTCCAGCTCTATTCGTACCCATGCTTTTATTCTTTCCTGTTCTTATTTTGAAAAAAACCTCAGTTTCATATTTTTATTTAATCTGATTATATCAAAATGAAGCCTGACTTTTTTTCCCTACTTTCTGCACAGCTTGTTATCCAAAGTCTCAATCCTGAAAACTCATTTGCACAATACAGCTCCAGTTTCAACTGTCAGTGAGCTGCACATCCCAAATAAAAAGACTGAAAGGCTTGGTTCTGCTCAGCTCACCCATCCATCTATATCCTTCTCTAGACTTTTTGCTGAGATGTCTCTACAATAGTTGCCATGTACCCAGGATTGGTTATTTCCTATGGCACTTGATCTAAAGCAATAACAATCATAGGTGACTGTTCCCATGGGCTTGAGAAAAGGGTGCTGTTTGCTCTCACACAGAGTGAGTTTAACTGATAAATTATTTAGAGATAAAAGGGAAAAGAAATATGGAAACCAATGCAATTAAATGGCCTTATGACCTTAGCTGTTCCATTTTATAAACTAGAACTCCTCTAATTTGATTTCTTCACAAGAGGTCAAACAGAAATAAAACTTTTCCTCTTATTTTTGTGCATTAAAACATTCTATATACATCAAAGGAATTGCAGTAATCCATAATTTAAAACCAAAGCCCACCGTATTTGTATCACTGCAGGAGGCAGTCTTCCTGCAAGAGCCCTCTCACACAACGCAAACTTCCCAGCTCCACTCACAGAGTATTCTAAACAAAACACAAGGAAGCGATTAAAACAAAAAGGCTCAGCACAGGAACAACCGTGTTGGATCCATGACAAAGTTTATCTAGTACAGAATCCCCAAAAGTTTATCTAGTACAGAGTCCCCAACAGTTCATCTAGTACAGGATCCCTGCTCAGATGCCATCCAACATCAGGTGCTTGTGGAATAACGTAAGGACAGAGTGCAGGCAGTGCTGGACTACTTTCTGCTTCCTCTGTGGTTCAGTCTTTGTGTTTAACAGCCCTTGAAGAAGCTCTCTGCAATGAACTTGCACAGCTGACTTCTTGAACTTGCACAATGGTCCCTTGGACTGATGTAAAATTTAGTTTTAAATCTGCGATCTGACCACACACGCTTGTCTTGTACTGGAAGACTCAGTGAACAGCTGATCTCTGTTTATCCCCTATATGCACTAAAAGATTTAATAAACCTGAGACGTCTTCAGTTGTACTTCTTCCAAGATAGCCAAGACAGCATAGAAGAGAACAAGAAGAAGGAAAGGAATGTTATTTCCATGCAAAGTGGTTGCAAACTGCCACCTTTCAAGAAGCCCTTTTGTGCCACTTCCATCTGATGATCCCACTACTGTTGGTGTTGAGAATCTTGAATCAGGCTTTATTTAACCCTGGCAATGGACCTGAGGTTACACAGGGATCAAAGGGTTGCTAAAAATTTAAAAGCAGCAATTTTACAGCCCTTAATTAAAAAAAAAAAAAAAAAGAGAGAGAATGTTAAGTTAGGTGTATCCTACCATGTTTTATTCTTGTTCTGCTTACCAAAGGAGTATTAAGAACCTCATTTTATTTAACTGGTCTGACAGTTGAACACAAAGACCAGTCCCCTGCATGCAGACACCACCATAACAAAACATGTTTTGTGTGCAGGAGTCCAGATCAGCACTCCTTTCTCATCACAGAATAGTTTGGGGAATAGTCCATGGTGGTTTAGTTCCCAAAATTGCCCCTGAAGCAGCCACACCAGGACACCATCACACATCTGCACAGATGCTGTGCTATTAAAATTGTACCACTAATCTCTGAACCTCTTCTGGAACCAGGGTGGTCCTTCTAGCACTGAGCAATGACAGGGAACTCAAAAACATTTTTGATGTCACAACTGGGTCCACTCCACAGATTTTTTGCTATACAGCTTCCCACCCAAAAAATTCTGGGTTTTTTTCCCCCATCAGCTAAATTTATTCTGCCTTTAATCCCAGTTTTGACAGCATAATTACATCCCATACAGGTGAACTGAGAAACTTTCTATCGTCAATCACAGCATTTGGGCATAAACAAAAGAAACAAACAAATAATTTTCTCAGTTTGGGCTGTGTGAGTAATAATTATTATCTCACATGTATCCTGATACTTTAGGATTATCACTTAATTAGCTACATATAAATAGAGTAAATAATTGGTGTAAACCCCACTGGAGACTACCCTTGGCTCTAAGATGGATCCCCAAAAGAAAGCCTGGCAACTGGAAAAAGACAGCTCTAACAGCCACCTGCTTTGGATCTGGCAGGAGGAGATGGACAGAGGCTTTTAGAATCTTTCAGGATGCTACCCTGCACAGTGGGGTACTAAAAACAGCAGCTGTGGTGTCAACATGGTTCTTTGGAGTGCTTTCAAGCCTTGTTTCTTCTCCTCAGAACGGGTACTTTTCAGGAGCTGGAGATTAATTTCAAGAACGCGCACCGTACCGAAGGTTTCCTTTCTGCTGCCCACACTTAGAGAGGGATATTATTTTCACTTGTGTCATGACAGAGTGCAGGGTGCAGATTCACTGCTCTTTTCAAAATGCAATTGGGTCCCACCCGTGTGAGGCAGTGAGCACGGTGCGTCCAGACCCCTTTGCTGGGGTCTAGGAGTAGGTACAAGTGGCTTTTGAGCAATGCACAGCTCAAGTAATTATCTCCACTGGCTTGTTGTAAAAGCAGTGGTTAGTGAATTTAAGGGTACTTCTCTGTGCTTTTCTCCTGAAGTCCTGTGACTATCACTGCCCTCGGAGCTGGCTGGAGTGGCTGAGAGGTCCTCAGCCCTCTGCCTGAGCAGATACCTACTTGTACTACTCATCAACAATCAAACTACGGCCAAAAACAGGCAGGAAAAGAGATAACCTGCCATTTCTAGCTCTGTAGGCACCCCAGTGCCCGAGGTATAAGGGTAAACCTGGATGCAGAATGGAGTGCAGTTGAATGGAATGAAACTGGGCGCTTCTGTTTTGCACTGTAGTGCAACCACAGGTGAAATCTGTAGTGTCAAATGAGATTTGTGATTTTTTCTACTCTGTCATGACATCCAAGGCTGAAGGAACGTAAGGCCTGTGGATCAAAACATGTGAGAATACTTGAGGGAGACTCTGTGAAATCAGCCAGACATGTTTCTCAACATTTTAAAGGACAGAAAGACGGAGATGTACAGGCACGTAGTCACAGTAGTCCCAGAAATTTTCTCAAATCCATCTGCTTACACTACATGGCATTTTCCATTTGAAAAGCTTTTTAACACCAAACAGGAAATAAAGGTTTCTGAGAGCATCATGTAGAACACAGGGCCTTGCAGTGTGACCCTGAGTATTCCAGCACTTGCAGGCATTCCAAGTGGATGTCTGTGCATGTGCCTACAAAACAGAAGAGCACACGTCGGTGGCAGATCAGACATCTGCCCGACTGTGAGTCACAAGAATCTTTAGTCTCTCAACCCACATAATTTCTGAACACAATTTTCCTTGCACAAATGTTTGCCATTCAATTGCCGAAGTCTGGCCCTTGGTATTTTGTGGGTAAGGGATATGACACTCACAGATGTACCAATAACATCGGTGAAGGCAGGAAAAAACGGAGTGTCTTGGGTTGATATTTGATGCTAGTTTTGTTCTGTATTCCTTCTCCGTTGGCACATATGCCCAAAAATGTTTATCTCTTTAAGTGCAACCCGGAAGGAAGAAGCAGGGGCTGCTGGGAAGCCACAGAGGACAGTTTTTAACTGCCAGTGCTGGCGCGGGGTCTGTGTGCTCGAGCTGCGCTTCTCTCTGGCTCTCGGCTTTCTCGTCTTTGCTACGTGGAACAGAGTTACATTGTCGCAGTTTCTGCTGGCTCAGTTTGTGGCATCGGCGGCTTTTCTTCTCAAACATCCCCTTGCGTCTCCTGCTGCTCCTCCAGCGGTCCCGGAGGGAGGGGCCTCACGGCTCCATCCCGTCCGGGATTTCGGGTGGACCGGGCTCACAGCGAGGCACGCCGAGGCCTCTCTGATTCATCCACTGAGAAGCTAAGACTGTGGTACCATCTTTTTCTTTCGGTTGTTTTTCCCTTTTGCACTGTTACAATACCGCTACGTGGTTTTTTCTTTGTTCTCTTTTGTTCGGGGGCGGAGTCACTGCCTTCCTGCGTGGTGAGGTTTTTTTTTTGTTTGAATATCTGAAAGTTACTTTTTTATCTGTATTCTTGCTATAATAACTATTACTCTTTATCTGTGTCCTGCGGGCACTGTGTTATTTTGTTGTCGTTGCTAATAAACCACCTTTTTTCTCTTCACTTTTTTTCCCTCTGAAACATTGTTCCAAACGGAGACAAATCTTTTGGCGCCAATGTGGGGCAGTAGAAAGTGAAGAGAAATTGTAATTATTGTATTTGTGTTTTAAATGCTTGGAATGTTTTACCATTAGAAGTCACCATGCTTCTTGAAGTAATTTTTTATTTTTGGTCTCTAGGTCTATTTGCGTATCCATATATAGGGACAATTTTGTCCCTGGCATGGAAATTTTATAGATCAGGGATAGAATTCGTGTTGTTATATTTATGGTGTGGTAGTGATGATCTATAAAAGTTTAAGAGAGGTACTGGGAGCTTTTGAATACTGGTATATGATATTGTTTCTCGTCCTAGTCTGGGTAACCTGTTTCACCTTATGAGGATGTTCAGTTTCCCCCCGATGTTAAAGATGCTACTTTCCTGATGTTCCATCTGGTAGAATGCTCTATACCACTACAGCTGTCTAGAATGAGAGCTGAGTTTTCCAGAGGGCTACCAGACACCTTCCCATGTGTGGAAAATCTGAGTGGTGTGGGATATGGGAAAATATAGGCCAATACTGAAGGAATTCTCTGAACCAATAGCCTTTAACTTCCGCCTGAAAAAGTTCAGAACCAGCTGAAGTGGGGAAATACCTGAAAGAGAAATGCAATGAGAACTGTAAGGAAAAGAAGCTCATTGCAATATGCTGGGTCCTGGTAATGTTTATCGCACACTGCTCAATGCTGTAGGGCAGGAGACAGAGCCGGAGGGACCAAAGGAACAAGTCAGCAGACACCAGTCTCTCAGGCTGCAGCTAAACCAGACAGTGAGCTTAAGCCAGTAGCAGTTGCCCCTATCCGAGGAAGAAACATAAAACCAAATCCGTTTCGCCTGTAGATGATGAGGGCAGCCAATAACCTCACAGGTAGCAGGGGAATCTGAACCGGTATTTTTGTTGAGTCTCTGACCCGGAAAACATTCGTGCTTAAGGGTAGATTACAGAAGACTGCCCAATGAATCTATATTGGGCTGGCTGGTCCGTGTCTGGGACACGCAGGTGTATATGACTGAATGGTGGTGAAGCGATGCAGTTGGGATCCCTATCAGGTGATGCTGCTATTGACCAGGGATGGCAAGGGGGTTGAACCTCTCAGTCTCTGGGCCGGCTCAAAAAGTGTGAGGGAAAGATACATGTGTGTAGAATCTCCAGATACATCAGACCTTGTGGAAGACATAGAACGGGGATTAAATGCTTGAGAGGCTGGCAGTGTCGGAGATCATTTCTCAAATGATCAACAATCAGGGCCCAGACATGGTAAAATGCACACCGCTGATGTGGCTAAAACTTGTGCGACTTGGGCCACAAGAATATGCCTCTGCTTAGCGATGATGAATGCAATGAAGGGGATGAGACTGTACTTGCTGTGGCGAAAAAGCTCCGTGCATATGCAGATACTGTGCATGGCCCACACATGCAAGAATTTCAGCTGTGGAAACAAGCCTGTCAGAACGCATACAGAAAGTGGAGACAAATGGAGGAGAACCATCAGAGCTGAGGAAAGAGATTAGGGAAGGCTTTTCCCAAATCGCGTCCATTCAGACCAGAGGGCCTGTCACAGGAGCAGACGTCCCCTGCCAGACAAGAAGAATACACTTCACGAGCAAACTCTGGTATTCCTGCGTGAGCATGGGGAAAACATGAGAAGGTGGGATGGAAAACCAACTCTGCCCTGGCAGCACGGGTGCATGAATTGAAGAATGGCATGCTCAGGGAGGAGGTTTCCCAGAAGAGAAGTAGCTCCGGTGTTCAACAACCAAGCTGCCCAGTATAAACGGAAGGCAGAATGACATGTCCAACCCATCTGCAATGTATGCCCAGGGAAGGAATGGCAGCCAGTGCTAGAGGGGCCCCGTCTCTGGCCAGGTGAGGCGGGGAGAACCGTGCTTTTGGACTGTGTGGGTTCGTTGGCTGGCAGCAGAACCACAGAAATATGAAGCTTTGGTCGACACTGGCGCGCAGTGCACATCCTTCCTTCACGACATGTCGGGACAGATTCTGTTTCTATTGCTGGTGTGACAGGAGGATCGCAAGACTGATCTGGTGGAAGCTGAGGTGAGCCTGACTGGAAAGGATGGAGGAGAACATCCATTGTAACTGGTCAGAAGCCCCATGCATCTGGGGTAGATTCTCCGAAGTGGGTATTTCAAAGACCCAAAGGGATTCAAGTGGGTTTTGGAATAGCTGCTGTAGAGACAGATGGCATCAAGCTATTAAACACCTTGCCTGGGCTGTCTGAAATCCATCTGCAGTTGGACTCCTCAAGGTGGAAGACCAACGTGTTCCAGTTGCAACATCAACAGTGCACCGGCAGTACAGAACGAACAGAGATGATGTGATTCCTATTATAAGATGATCCGAGAGTGGAGAGCAAGGGGTGGTCAAGGTCCACTCATCACCCTTCAACAGCCCATCTGGCCCGTACGCAAATCTGAAGGAGAATGGAGATTGACTGTGGACTATCGTGGGGTAAATGAAGTGACTCACCGCTGAGGCGCTTGCGGTGGCCGGACATGCTGGAGCTCCAGTACGAGCTGGAGTCCAAAGCAGCGAAGTGGTACGCAAACATTGACATGCAACAGGTTCTTCTCCATTCTCTGGCAGCAGAATGCAGGTCTCAGTTTGCTTTCACCTGGAGGGGTGTGCAGTACACTGGAACGGCTGCCCCAGGGGTGGAAGCACAGCCCCACCATCTGCATGGGCTGATCCAGGCTGCGCTGGAAAAGGGTGAGGCTCGGAACATCTTCAGTATTCGATGAATCATTGTGTGGGGGAATACAGCAGAAGTATTTGAGAAAGGGGAGAAGATCATCCAGATCTCTGAAAGCCGCTTTGCTATAAAAAGGAAAAGTGAAGGGACTGCGCGAGAGATCCAGTTTTTGGGGTAAGTGGAAAATGGACGGCGTCAGATCCCTACAGAGGTCATCAATAAGATCACGTCAATGTCTCCACCGACAGCAAAAAGGGACACAGCTTTCCTGGGTGCATTGGCTTTGGCGGATTGCACATCCGGAATACAGCAGATCGTGAGCCCTCTCTACTTGGTGACCCGCAAGAAGAATGATTTCCACTGGGGCCCTGAACAGCAGCAAGCCTTCACACCAGATCAAGCAGGAAATCGCTCATCGCGGTAGCTCTCGGCCCAGTCAGGACAGGACAGAGGTAGAAATGTGCTCTAACTCTGCAGCTGGGGAGCATGGTCTTCCTGGAGCCTTTGGCGAAGTCCCTGTGAGCTCGAGCCGGCCACTAGGATTCTGGAGCGAAGCTTACGAGGGTCTGAGGCCAACTACACCCCAACAGAGAAGGAGATCTTGGCAGCCTATGAGGGAGTCCAAGCTGCTTCAGAAGTGATTGGCACTGAAGCCAACTCTCTGGCACCCAGATTACTAGTCTGGGGTGGATGTCAAGGCAAAGGTCCTTCTACCCACCATGCCACCGATGCCACCTGGAGCAAATGGATCGCCTATTACTCAGGCGCACCGTATAGGAAACCTGAATCGCCTGGATCCTGGAAATAATTACAATTGGCCTGAAGGTGAAGACTTTGGTCTTGCTGATGAAGAGGAAAGAACAAGTGACCGGGCTGAGGAAGCTCCACTATATCAACCAACTGCCAGCAGAGGATAAGGGCTACGCTCTCTTCACTGATGGTTCCTGTCGCATTGTCGGGATGAACCGAAAGTGGAAGCAGCTGTATGGAGTCCTACGAGGTAGCACAGGCCACAGAAGGAGAAGGTGATCAGTCAATTTGCTGAACTCAAGCCTCCAGCTGGCCTTGGACGTTGCTGAGAGGAAAAGTGGCCAAAGCCTACCTTTACACTGATTCTGGATGGTGGCAATGCCCTGTGGGATGGTGGCAGATGGAAAAAGCCAATTGGCTACGTAGAGGAAAACCGATCTGGGCTGCTGAAGAGTGGAAAGACATTGCTGCCGGGTGCAGAAGCTACCCGTGAAAGTCCGCCATGTAATGCCCATGTGCAAGAGTCGGGCTAATGAGGAGACCGGAAAACGAGCAGGTAGATCAGGCTGCAAAGATAGAGGTGTCCCAGATTGACCTGGATTGGCAGCACACGGGGGAGTTGTTCCTAGCTCGATGGGCCCATGATGCCTCAGGCCACGGGCAGAGATGCCACTATAAAGTGGGCACGAGACGAGGGGTGGATCTAACCATGGATAGTATCTCAGGTTATTCACGACTGTGAGACATGCGCTGCATCAAGCAGGCAAGCGGTGAGCCCCTGTGGTATGGGGGAGATGGGACAAGTATAAGTAGGAGAGGCCTGGCAGATAGATTACACACACACTGCCCAGTCCCGTCACGGAAGCGTTATGTGCTCACAATGGTGGAAGCTACTGGATGGTTGGACCTACCTGTACCTCATGCCACTGCCGTAGCACATCCTGGGCCTTGAAAATCAGGTCCTTTGGAGGCATGGTACCCCAGACAGAATTGAGTCTGACACGGGACCATTTCAAGAACAGCCTTATTAACACCTGGGCTAGGGAACATGGCATTGAATGGGTGTACCTATCCTTACATGCACCTGCTGCTGGCAAAGTGGAACGGTGCAATGGACTTTTAAAAACCACCTTGAAGCACTGGGCGGAGGTACTTTCAAAAACTGGGAACAAATCTAGCAAAGGCTACCTGGATGTAAACACCAGAGGCTCTACCAACCGAGCAGGCCCTGCCCAATCTGAACCCCTGTATACAGTAGATGGAGACAGGGTCCCAGCAGTACATCTTAAAGGTCTTCTAGGAAAGAATGTGTGGATTAATCCTGCCTCGAGCAAAGACAAACCCATCCGTGGGGTTGCTTTTGCTCAGGGCCCCAGGTCCACATGGTGGATTATGAGGGAGGACGGAGAAACTCGTTGCGTACCTCAGGGGATTTGATCTTGAATGAAAACCTACGTAATGTTTCCTGTATGTCACTGCCACTATTTTGTATATATGTATACATATGTCTGTTTTTAAAGTTAAAAAGTATTAGTTTGGGCGTAAAAGCCAACGGATATGGAATAAGGGGTGGAATGTCTTGGGTTGATATTTGATGCTAGTTTTGTTCTGTATTCCTTCTCCGTTGGCACATATGCCCAAAAATGTTTATCTCTTTAAGTGCAACCCGGAAGGAAGAAGCAGGGGCTGCTGGGAAGCCACAGAGGACAGTTTTTAACTGCCAGTGCTGGCGCGGGGTCTGTGTGCTCGAGCTGCGCTTCTCTCTGGCTCTCGGCTTTCTCGTCTTTGCTACGTGGAACAGAGTTACATTGTCGCAGTTTCTGCTGGCTCAGTTTGTGGCATCGGCGGCTTTTCTTCTCAAACATCCCCTCTGCGTCTCCTGCTGCTCCTCCAGCGGTCCCGCCGAGGGAGGGGCCTACGGCTCCATCCCGTCCGGGATTCGGGGTGGACCGGGCTCACAGCGGAGGCACGCCGAGGCCCTCCTCTGATTCATCCACTGAGAAGCTAAGACTGTGGTACCATCTTTTTCTTTCGGTTGTTTTTTTCCCTTTTGCCACTGTTACAATAACCGCTACGTGGTTTTTTCTTTGTTTCTCTTTTGTTCCGGGGGCGGAGTCACTGCCTTCCTGCGTGGTGAGGTTTTTTTTTTTGTTTGAATATCTGAAAGTACTTTTTTATCTGTATCTTGCTATATAACTATTACTCTTTATCTGTGTCCTGCGGGCACTGTGTTATTTTTGTTGTTGTTAATAAACCACCTTTTTTCTCTTCACTTTTTTTTCCCTCTGAAAACATTGTCTCCAGACGGAGACACGGAGGCAGGGAAAACACACAGCAATTGACAGTTTTTGCCTTTAAGAGGTCTTCTGCAGTGCTTTTCCAGTCCTGTATGAAGAAGCTGACAACTATCATAGAAATGGATTTTAATTGCACCGTTCACTGCATTTTAACGTGATAGCAATTTACTTTGTGTGCCAGCTAAATGCAGTCTGAACTGAACAGTGCCTGACAGAAACTGCCAAGGTACTAGATCATTCTATGCAAACATAGCATTCAAAATTGGATCAGGACATTTTTGACACTTGCTCTATCTCAAGTTGCTAGGACAGTGCTAACAAAGAGTTTTGAAATCCTCTCTGCGGCACAGCGCCTAAATCACAGAACATTACTCTATTTTCCCTAAATGATCAATTATATTTACCCACCCAGGGGAGAAACACTTAGAAGCTCTCCTTGCTGTCCCACACTTCTCTGCTTTCAGCACAGAACACTGCTAATGCACTAATGCAGCTACGGAGGAGCCACACAACACTTCCATGAACGTGCCACGCACCGCTGCCCTCCTGCTGGCGCATCCTCTGCCAGGCAAATGTGAGAAGTGGGTACGGCATCAACATTTTCCTGCCAGCTTCCCTCCTCCACCAGCTGGGAAGAGTGAGGGCAAGGGCAGACGGAGCCGAGAGGCCGGTCCTCATCTCCCCAGCAACAAAGCTGCCACTTGGCTGGCGTTCCACTCGAGTGGCCGGGCGGGATGGAGAGGAGCCCGGCGGGATGGAGGGGAGCCCGGCGGGATGGAGAGGAGCCCGGCGGGATGGAGGGGAGCCCGGCGGGATGGAGGGGAGCCCGGCGGGATGGAGAGGAGCCCGGCGGGATGGAGAGGAGCCCGGCCGCTCGCCGTGGGGACCCGCTTGTCACCGCTGCTCGACTGAGCCCGCGGCCGCTTCGCTGGTGCGAAACCCAAAATTGAAACCGCAGAGAAATCTTTTTTAAGTGAACTGAATGGAGTGGCGGGCCAGAGCACCTCGGAGCAGCTTCCTGCGATCAGAGCGCTTAAGCTGCCATCACCGCTGATAAGGAAGCGCAGGCGGTGCTGCTGTTTATTCTCCCTTTGTGGGCCTGATCTTTTTACAGAAAATAAATTTGCCAAGCACGAATTATCGTTAAAATTCTTAATGCTCTGGCGGAGAAGAAAGCCCGACGCAGACGGCAGTAAATGTGCACGTCTGCGGATGAGGATGACTCTCCTCGGCACGCTGCACTCTCCCAACTTTTGGCCGTGTGCTGCCGCTGCTGCTGAGAGAATTATTCAAAAGATGGGCTGCAGAAAAAGGATCAATTAATCTGCTGAGCGAGTTTTCGAATCCATTCTCAATGCCGCTGACAGGCGGAGACCCCCTCCGTGCGCTCGGTAATTACCCCGATATTTCCCGCACGCTGTTTAAACGGCTTGCACCGGCGCTGCCTGTGAAGAGCGGCTCTCCCTGCGCCCATCTGAGGCAGGGCAGAAAGGCAGCTTCCCTTATCGCTCCGCTTCACTCCGTCTGCAGCCAGCGGGGGGCTGCCTAATCGCGGGCCCTGGGACAGCGACAGCAGGCTGGGGGACGCAGATAGATGTGGCACCAAAGGACACGGGCACTTTCCCACCGCGCCGCTGCCGCGCAAAACTCATCGCGCTCTCGCTTTTTCAAAGGAGAGAGAGGAGCCCCTTTAAAGCAGAGGCCTGTGGCTTAATTATACAAATGCGGCGATCAAAGTTATTATCTGTCCTCACAAAGGCCGGAGCTTTAATTGAATGGTGTGTTGCTACCTTTGAGAGAAAGTGTTCTGTGCTCCTGGAGAGCCAAGTGGCGGGAGGGGGGAAATTGGGAAAAGAGAGAGTGAGCGAGAGGAAAAGAGCAAGAGGAAGAGAGGTGGTATTTAACAAGGAGGCTGCTTTATATGGAAATGTAATGAATACAGTTGATAAAAAAAGGGAGAGACAAAAGTTGTGAAGTTTCAAGCTGTGAAAGGACTTCAAAGTGCATTCAAATGTCACATTGATTTTTCTTCAAATCTCAGAGTAGTACGTTTTTCAAAAGAGGAATATGATCCCCTATTTTATCCACTAATGTTTTATCTACAAAAAGGGGCAAAAAAGCACAATGTTTTCCTTTCACATGATATAATCCCTATATTGCAAGTCTATCTTTTTTTTTTTTCCAATCGAAGATTTGTTTCTTTTGAAAGTGGTGATGTCTTCACCACATTTGTGCATTGTCTGTCCAACTCTGGAGAATTCTGGATCTGAGAACCTGCTCTAAGTGGAGAAGAACCACATCCTGGTGGGACCTCATTGTCACACTACTCCAAGTGAACCAAAGCAAGGCAACACTTTCTTTGGAAGGAAAGGATGGGACAGCTCTGGGAACAATCTTCAAAGAAACACGAACCAACAAGGCTTTGTACCCTGGCAAAGTAGTAAATTTAAATTATGCTAATTACTAAGGCAGTGGCACTGCTTAATACAAACAATTTAGGTCTAATTCCAAATTGACAGCATGATGGGCTCTCATCTTCAGTGGCCTGCCATAGATCTAGACACCAGGAAGAACCCATTTTATGCCCCAAAACACAGATTACCAATTGATTTATGTGTCTACTGCTTTCTATGAAAACCTGGTAGAAATTCCAGAGGACATCTCTGAGAAGCACAGCATAATTAATGCAAAAATCATTAGAGGGAAAAAAAGCCACTATATGGTAAATTCTGAATACCTTAGCAGTTCTTACAGCCTAAGCTTCCACAACAATGCAAAGGAGAAGTTTCTACAGCGCTCATAGCATAGGGATTATCTTGTAAAAATATAGACCTCAAAAGGAGAGGAATGCAAAGCCAAACAAATATGTTTTGAGAAATCTCAAAGTTTTTGAGCAAGTGTTTTCATAGTCTTCCAAAAACAGCTTTCAGTCAGAGAGGCTACTTTGGAATTTGATGTTATTCTGGGAGTCCATTGCATATCAAACAAATTCTGATGAAAGCCACATGATTATAACACTGGAAAGGTCGTATGAGAAAAAAAAAAAAAAAAAAAAAAAAAGAGATCAAACCGGATGGCAATGGTTGTATCCATATTTTGTAGCTCATTTCTCAGTCTTGGCAATAGGAGTGACCTGCTGACCTTGTAGGGGCTGCATCCCCCTGCAGAGCAGAGAGGAACCCGTGTGTGAGCAGCATAAGGAGTGCTCCAGTGCATCTCTCACCTGGGATAGTCATGGCACCAGGAAACCACAGAGCACACCTGTCTTGGGTGACTCACTTGGCAAAAGAAACTGAAACTGTCATGCCGGGAAGTTTTTCTTCTTGTGCTGTTTCATTTTGTTGGTCTAAGATTTAGCCACCTTGTTGGGAAATCACAAAAAAAACGGAACACGTCTCTTCTTTTTCGTACCCAGTTCCCTTGCACATGGATTTCAATGCTAATACTACTAAATCCATGCAGAATATGCTCAGATTTGTGTGGGAAATAGCCCAGGATTTGGGATTTCTTACTTACAGAGATTTGCATTTGGGTATCAGCTAGTAGTGGGAAGGGAAGGGAAGGAAGGAAGGGAAGGGAAGGGAAGGGAAGGGAGGAGGGAAGGGAAGGGAAGGGAAGGGAAGGGAAGGGAAGGAAGGAAGGAAGGGAAAGGGAAGGGAAAGGAAAAGTGTCTCAGTGAGCTGCCTAAAATTGCTACTTCATGGAGGAATCCTTAAAAAAGGTGACACAGGGACAGGACCTCAACTATACTTTGCTTTGAGATTGCAGCTCTGTCACTGTGTGGAAGGGCAGGCAGGTATAAAACACTGCAATGCTGGGCCAAAGTGCTTGTGAAACTGTAAGAAACTATCTTTTAATGATGATTTTGAACAGTAAAAAGTGCTGTTGTACAATACAGAGTTTGTAGTGAGAAAAACCCATTGATGTATTTCTAGCTATGCTAGAAATCTACATTTTTTCCCAAAGACTTCAGTAACAATCCTTACATGTTTAGATGGAGTTCTCCACTCTTTCTGCCATCAATTTTGAAGCCAAAATAACCACAAGTCAAATTTCTGCTGTAGGAACAGTGCTGGTGCTGGCTCTGGGGCAGCCTTCCAGGCTTGCTTAAGGAAAACCTTTGGTGAAGTCAGTATTTGCAGGAATCCCTTTTCCCCAAGCCCTTTCAGCAGGAATAAAGCCCTTCAGGTACATCCTCCTGGGTTATCTGTAGTCTGTAGATCAGCCTTTCCACACAGTGTTCTTTCTGTGGGGACCGAGGCTTTGTCCAGCACAAATGCAGATGGGATGTTCAACCAGAGACAGGGCTGAATGTTGGATAGCTACAAAAAACAAAGTGAATATTGGGAAGGAAGTTCTGCAGACACCTTTGATGGCTGCTCCTGCTCACGTGGATCTAGCAGGGCACAATTATGGAGCCACCGTGAATGAGACCTGCAGAGAGAAAATCCAACCAAATCAAGCAGGCACCACAAGGACACAGCAGAAAAGAAACAAATAATTCACCTTTCCTTGCCCAAAGCATTCAGATGAATGAATCATTATTTTAAAACTGTCCTGTTTGCCTTTTTACATGACTCCCAGCAGCTTTTTGCTCTCTGTGCTTCTCTTTCTTTGACCACTTCTGCTATCTTTGTTCACAATTCTGTGCCTGTGACTGGCTTATGCAATACTAATCAGGGAGATTTTCTCAACAGGTGGTTCAAGCCCCAGGAATACCTGCTAAATTTCTGACATAATTGGAGATAAGATCTGAATAATAATGAATGTAATTCCTCATTCCTGTATGGAAATGCCAATTTGTCTTACTCCTGCTTTTTAATACAAATAACACACTTCTTAAGAAAACAGAAATATGCCCTTCTTGTGCCACATTTTGAGTCACCTATGAAATAATTGACATAAACTTCATGGGGAGAGGTTTATTTGTTATTTAAATGCCACTGATGGGAAATTTATCCAAAGTAGAGCAGGACACACTGAATTTCCTGTGGTTACTGGCTGAGATAAAGGATTCTTTGGGAGGCTGTGGAGAAGAAAGGGTTGCCATCAGACCTAGAGACCATCACAAATTTCAACTTGCTCATGCCCCATTTGCTTGGTGTATTTCCTTCACCCGGCCTATTGCAATGCAAGCACATTGCATTTTAAAGTGAAATGAACACCTTATCATGACAGACATAACTACTGCAGGTTTGGACACCTGGTGTGATAAACTCCTTCCCTACTGCCTCCCGAGATGTTAGCATTGGGAGCCTTCATTTACATTATCTGGCTCAGTAATAGCAAACTCCCCCTCCAATGGACCCCCTTCTGGTGACTCTTTTACAGGAATTTTTTTATAAACCCTGGAATTCTAGAGCCATTCAGTGGTGAATTTTTCTAGAATGAAATTTCCTGCACAATTATGGCTTTTTTTCTTCCAAAGATTTCTCGCACACCACAGAGTCATTATTTACCCCTGTGAGAGTTGCTATGGTTTGGTCTAAAATTATAATAATCTAATACTTGTACTGTAGTTAGATTGTTAGCAGATTTCCTTGAAACTGAGATTAGGCTCATCAGGCTACAGTTCTTGAAATTGATCTTTTATTCAGTTAAAAAAAATAATAGTTTTTACTCTAAGTACAGGCTGGATTTTCCCTTTTAAAAGGAACAGCTGCTATTTTTAATGATTTATTGCCAGTATCTTCCCTCTTTTGCACTTTGTTTCTTTCCGAACCCCCCGATGAATACCATCTGGTTCAAGTGATTTACTATGCTTGCATTTCATGAGCTGCTCCACGACATCCCAAATTAAGACAAGGAAAATAATAGTCTGAGCTTCAGGAAAATCTTTCTGACAGATCTATTAGACTGTGGAGTAATCTTTCAGTGGGATTCTCATTGTCTGAGACATTTATAGCAAGACTGAGCACTGGACAAAGCACTGGTAAAATATACTTCAGGGGACAATTCTGCATTAGCAGAAGGGTAGTATAGATACATGACTGAAACTGAGACACTCAGAAAAAATTTTAAGGGAACCATTTTCCACCAGAAAATACAGTTCTGACTAAACTAAAAGTACTTTGCTAAACTGTGTGAATTTTGGTGAATAATATTAAAAAAAAAGGAGAAAAAAAAAGCAAGGGAATTACAATGTCAAAATGTCATATTGAAGTATTCTCTGAATAAAGAATTTCATGTTTTAAGTGAAATTTTTATTTATCCTATTTCTGTGCTACATTCTGAAATGGAAATCACAATAAATGTTAAATGTTTCTGGTTTAGCCCAAATTTATCGTTTTGCTAACTGTACTTCCTAGAGAAAAACTGTACTTCCTAGAGAAAAACTGTACTTCCTAGAGAAATACAGAAAAGCAAATATAGAAAAGCATATTTTTTCCCTGTCAAAAATGAAAGCAAATAAGAAATACAACTTGACCGCTGAAAATTGCCTTCCAACAGGCTTCCGGCAGTTTCCCGCGGCAAATGACAACTCTTTATGTTCCACGTTTACAAGACATTTCTCTGCATTTGCCCTTTCTCTTTGTCGTTTCAATGCCCTGTACCTCAGTTCCTTCCAGATTAAAAGCAATAGAAATGTGCATTTTGCTCTGAGAAGCTGGACTGAAAGGCACTTCATAACAGCTTCGATTTTTATTAGTGAAATTCTCTCTCATTCCCTGCGGCTTGGCTACTTTATTGTCCTCTGGTTGCTCTGCAGTTTTGTTCTGCTTTTACGGATGTGCTTTATCCTTCCAGCTGTAATATAACAGGGAATCTTAATCACAGTTGAAGTCACTCCAAAGACAGCAGTCAACACTGAGGTGAATTGTGTATTCTTTCCTAAATCTTGGCTGGTTACAATGGTTCATTGAAACTTTTCTGTCCTTTCTAAGAGTAGGAAACAAAACACAGGTTCCATTTGCAAATAAAACAACTTTCAAAAGTGCCAAACCCCCGTCTCTAATTTTGAAGTCCTGGGATCTGGCCAGTGCTTGATAGCATTCAAAATTACTCTCCTCGGAAGCAGAAAGTCCCCGTATTTGAAGACTGACTCTCGCTTCATCTTTCTAAAGGAAGCAGCTTTCTCAGAGTGTTTTATTCACCCCTTGATCTAAGAACACTTTTGGGTCTTCCCCTCATTTAATCTCTATTTGAAACCTAGTATCTTCTACAAACTAAAACAAGGATCTGCAAAAAGCAAACATGCCTGGACTCCCACTTACCTTCCTCCCACAGTGAAGTTTTTTCCCTTTTCTCACAAAAATTCTCTTCTGCCTCCAGAAAAGTACCTCCTGCTCTGAGTGGTGAATACCTTGCTGTCTCTAATTAGTCCTACACATTTCCCACACTCATCTTGCCTCCTTGGAGATGAGTGGAAGGACAGGAGGGTTTCCTTCCTGCTCTCTGGGCTCCATCTGTGTCTCAGAGGACTGGCAGAGTGAAGGATTCCTGTCCCCATCTGCCTTCAGGTATCAGGTGAAACCTTAAAACTGCATGATCAGACTTGGTGAGGCTAGGATTGCCAAGGTCCCCCAGCTACCACAGGTAGTTTTGAGGATTTTCATCCACTCCTACATTTTATCCTTCCTAGTGGAAGGTAAATGAAAATTGGACATCTTCTGGCACTACCTTGTGTGATGCTTTGCATCAAGGGACACAGGCTTTTAGCAGGGTATAGAGAGGGAAGGTGCTTGGTGGCCCTATTTGGCAGCATTTTAACAAAGAGAAAAATAACAAAACTGAAAAACAGCTACCTTGTAGCTCACACAGCCTTGAGAGAGAAACTTTCCTGAAGCTGAGTGCAGCACAGAAGGTGGAAGGAGATCTCTGTGTTCTTTTACAGGTGGTAAATCAGAGAAATAATGTCTCATTGTTATTTTGGTGAGAAGTGAGAGAAAAAGGAAAGCCCAGATAGGTAGGAAGAGGTAGGAAATGCAATTGAAAGGCTGATTTTCCGAAAGATTTCTTGTCACAGTGCACATAAACACACTAGGCTGCAAGGAAAAATCTGCTGTAGGACTCAAATCATAAGCACTTATCTGTACTTAACATAAATGCACTGCTGTCACACATTTTCAACACACCCCTGAATTGCTTTAGGCAATGTTTGAATTCATTGTGTAACTTTTTTTTCTGTGTATTTTGCACATATGGGAGAGCAAAGAGTAAAACTCAAGTAAGAGAAGACGAATTGAAGCTCAGTCCCAGAAGTTTAGGCAATGGATCAGGAATCATATTCTTATTTCATCTTTGATTTAAAATGCATAAACAGAATCACTTGCCACTCCACTTATGCAAAAGGAAATAAATGAGGCAAACATTATCAATTGCACTGAACCTGCATTGGGAAGGATGAATCTCCTGTGGAAACAATGCAAAGGTATAAATGACTGTGTTACCTTTTAGCTTAAGGGGCTAAGTTATTGCCAGATCAAAGAGGTCGAGTCATAAGTAGCAGTGGTTATTCCAGATTCAGGGAATGCCATTAAAGTTAAAAGCAATTGTAATGCAACTTAATGCCTTTGCCTGTTTTATTTACATCTCATTCTTAGCATGTAACAAAAAGGTTACAGAAAAAAATAGCCACCTGTAGGCAGAGAGGAATTTCATTATGATCTCACTTTTAATTATTTAGTGTTCTGTGGTTAGATTATTGCCTTACTTTATAAATACTTTATCTGCTTTTGACAGTACTATGTCCTTACCTCTGTAAAATCAAGAGGGTGGGAAATTCACTTTTAAATTCTGAAGGAAAAAATCACTGCAGTTTATTCTGGATCAGATCTACTGACTGATGTTTTCTGCCCCACAAGGAGCAAGACAAAATATTTCTAATTCTTCCTTTGGCTAGCAGATGTCTCTAGGTATGTAGTTGATTTAATGAGTGGACACACTGTCCGTAAAGCATTATCTTTGGACATATATCACTTAAAACCAATATTTTATCATCAAGCTAAAAAATTCATACATCTTTTCCACTAAATGGGAGAGGTAGAAATCAAAGGAGACGATTGCAATCTACCTGTGAGTGGCCACTATTCACTGATCATCCATAATGCAAACAGAATGCATAGTGCTCAGGAAGCAGTCTGGACAATTCTGCTCATTCCTTCAATTCCAACAGATTCTGTGGAGTTGCTGCCAGATTACAGAAGGGAAACCCAAATTCAAAGCAACTCCATTAAATACCTTCAACAGCTGAAGTCAATTAATTTGGAGTGGCAGCACACAAGTAGCCTGATTTGTTTTATTTACGAGTTACTTGTCTCAGGTCTCACCTTCTGACAGGAACTTAGGCTGCTGTCTCTAAATACATGACTTCTTGAAAGTGAATTTTAGTGCTTCTGAGAGATGCTGTAATTTGATTTCTGACTCCAGGTCGCAAGATTATCAAGTGAATTTCTATTTTCTCACTTTTCTGGGCAAGCAGGTCAGGGGGATCTCCCGTGATACTGATTAAACTAGACAAAAGTGGATCATGCTCTGTTCTGGATAAAAATACATGCTTGATAATCACAGTGGTAAAAGCTAACACTAGTCCAGATAGTTTTGTAAGGGGGAGGAGGACTGGAATGTTACTGGTTTACAAGAACATTTTAATTACTATAACTGTAGTTTCATCTATACAGAAATACTATAAAATGCCTATTGGAATATTTTCATGCCATATCTAGATTCATTTTCTCATTTAAAATGTGGTGCTCAAACCAGTGCATTAGCTGAGGTCATTACAATATTGCTATCAGATAATTTCAGCACTTATGCTAATTAAAATGATGGCACCATAAGAGAAGAAACCCATCTTGTGAAGCTCAAAGACTCTTTTGGGGAGAGCAGTTACACTCCTTTTGCTCCATGTCCCTGTCACCTCCCCTGAATGGGGCTGTCCTTGCTGCAGGCCCTTGCTAGGGTTAGGCATAAACATATTTATAGAAGCTGCTGTCCTCAGAAACAGAGAAATTATTTTCTTCTAATTCTTTTTTTTGACAAGAACTGGGGTAAAATGGGGGGAAAATGTTAACAAATGTTAAACATCCATTATAAGGTTCTCCCAGGTGCTGTTGTCCCCTATTGTTACCAGAAGGCAATAAAACATTTCATATTTAAACCTAATGCTGTACCTTTTTTTAGAGTGCAAACTTACTTTTACTCCCTGCAGCATGGCTAGCATTAAAAAAAAACAACTGATACAGCTTTAACATTTGCAAAAACAGCTATTTTACAAATTATTTTGACATAACTGCTATTTAGAAGTCTACTAAAGGTTATCATGAATTAAGATTTATATACTAAATTTGAGTGGCCAATACAAAATAATAGCTAGATGTTTATGATGAAATCATCATGTAGGTAAGACAAAATTAGCTGCAAATTCTTAGCTTTACAGAGAAAGTAATTTCATTATGGATTTCATTTTTTAAAGCTTCACAGACAGGAAAAACAAATATGAAAAGGAAAAAAGACTCATCAGTTTTTAAATGCATTTTCTTCATGAGAAATTACTGAAACAGAACATGAACCAGCCTGTTCCTAGTTTCATGAAAGAAATATTCAAAATGTAGTTTAGACCTTTCTTTTCAAAGAGATCTTATTCTATCTTATATCCCTTCTTTGATACATTTATCAAGAACATAAAAGCTGTATTGGTCATGATTATAAGAGATTATATTACTTTACAGCTTCATACACAGAAAAATACGATGGTGTTTCTGAGCAGATTAGAGAGCATACACAGAAATGATACTATTTCAAAAAATGAAGAGTAGATTGGATTTTCATTGAGTTGAATAACATTTTAATGGCTCAGATCATAAGTGAAATTCAATATATACCAGAACTTTACACTTTAGGTTGGAAATAAAGCCACACCTTCCTCAGGGGACAGGTCTAGAGGAGATTCTGATAACTATTTAAGTAAACTTGAGCTCAGCAGGAAGCAGATTTATCTGAACTGAGACCCACGTGCCCCCTAACACAATGTTTAGCTCCGGTGCTGCTGTACTAAGCTAGTGCAGAGTGTGGGGAATTTTTCTGAGTGGCTTGATTTTTTTTTTTTTTTAACAACACATCTAATTTGATATAAATATTGCTGTGGATGCGTTAAAAACTCATACACATGGAAACATTTTCCCACCAGCTACAGAGCAAAGACAGTTTATTCCCTTGAACTTGTGTCAATATGATTACTCCAGATGGACTCCAGCCCCATGTAACTGTGGGTTTGAAGTAATGGCTTTGATTAAAAAGCTCTGTTTCATAATCAATCTTAAATCATCCATGCTCCAGAATTAGATATTTTGATTACAGAAGGTGTTAGCAGTCATGGGTCAGAGAAAAAGATGGGATCCAAAAAGTCATGAGTCAATTAGACACAGAGATCCTGTTGTGGATTATGGACTCACATAAGTAAATCTTCTGTTCAATAGCAGATCCCAAAGAAAAGCACAGGAAAGTGCCATTAGAGTAGAAAAGGTTATAGGGTGCAGAAAGACCAGCAGAAGAGGGAAATATAATTTTAGATTAAAAATGAATAAGCTGTCATTCTCATAGGTAGAAGAGAACAACTCAGGATCAGCGGCTGGATTGATGCACCCATTACACGAGAGCATTGTGACACTGAACTGAAGTGTTAATTCTGCTCCAAGGAAGGGATGAGGATGACTGGGAGACCAGGTAAGGGCTCCAAGGAAACAGAGTAGCAGAGCACATCACTTGTATCATTTCCTTGTGATTGGATATCGGGGTATCTCCCAGCTCTCAGGACACAAAAGCTCTGAGGTCTGGAATCTCACCCCTGGCTTGGTCACACACCTCAGCTGTGTCTGGATTCTGTGTTCAATCAAAATCCAGGCATGGATCAGACTGTTCTGTTACTGAGGCCATTGAAAGGACACCTGGATACATCCCCCAAAACTATCCTCATCTTTTTAGACAACTCATTTTCAACAAGGTAGTGATGGGCACCCTGTGCCGGGCTGTGCTCCTTGCCAGATGTATGGGTGTTCCTAGGAAAAGACAGCAGGAAGTTAAGAAAGGAGCTGAGGTAGCAGCTCAACTTCTGATCTTGAGTTTACCCTGCCTTGCATCCAAGATTCTCAAAGGAAAAATGACATCATAAAACTTTAATTCCAAGGTGTATTCTCAAATACATACAGTAAAGGGGATAATGTAATTATCAACAACATTTATAAATACTCTGAGTAGACATTTGTATGCACGTTTCAAATGTGTGTTACCTAAAAGGAAGTGTTTCTCTCACCATTTTCTAACTGAAACCTAATAGTTTGAGTTTTAGGCCCTTCTGAAATGCAGTGGCATTTTTATACAAATGTCCATAAAGTGATACCATTCCATTTATGGAAATGGCAGTGGAGTCTACTTCATCTGTTTGTTTGCAAACTCACTTTGCTATTATCTGCCAAACCCCAATTAAACACACTTTGGTATCATATAAAAAGTGTGCATATGCACCAACTAAGCAGAAGACTTAATTAGCTGAAATATGCCAGCTCCATACCAAGGGGACAATGAATATTCATTGGCTCAGTTACAGAACAGGTAATCAACTATTCCCTTTATGAATTATGTCAATAGCACCATCAGTTACTGTGTGTTTTCTCAGAAAGCAATTTTTAAAAAAACATTCCAAGTGCATAGTTCTGGCCTTTTGAGAATTATACATGCACATACATACCATGTATATGTATTTGGAAGAATAAATACGCATACCTGAAATTACTCTGGAGCTTCTGAACACAACTAGACATTTAAAAATGTGAGAGTGTAATGAACTTCTCAAGCTATCAATGTCATAGAGTCCATGGGGTTCAGCACCTAGAAACTGGACTTGGCAGCTCACTGAGTGTTTGTACACTCAGGACTCAAAGCTGTGAGTTCACAGCAACACCACTTTTTTTTTTTT
>CM019217.1:59005012-59165032 GCA_009741485.1 Malurus cyaneus samueli | reverse complement strand
CTTTTTTTTTTTTTACAAGCCCGTGGGACTCTTATGCAACCAGACTTTAGGCACGCAGAGTCAGTATTTGTGAGAAAATTTATTCCTTCAGGCTGAAGAGGGAGTAGGAAAGTAGAGTGTGGCAGAGGGAAAACTGGTTCTGATGCAGAAGCAAAGAAGGAAAATTTTGCTTTGCTTGTGTTTGGTCTGTGTGGACAGAAGTCATGCCTTTTCTCACCCTTCCTTTCATGGAGTTAAGATCTCCCAGCAGCTGTTTTACCCTACAACTCTGCTGAAATGTGTCATCATTTACTCCTCTGTGCTTCCCCTTAAGGTTTTTGGGCTAGGTGTGGAAATCCCCACAGATGACAAGACAATGAGCCTCTATATCCCCATATCACTTTGGCATTTTCCCATGGTGGCATTTAGCTTCTTCCTACTTAAAGCCCCAGTGATTAAGAATTAAATTGCTTGTAAGAAGATGCCTTGCCTCGCCGAATTGTTCTTACAAACAGTTACTGAAAGGTCTCTGAAAATTCCTGCTGGTGGCCAGTGTATTTCTGTTCCTGTGGGCATCTGTGACACAGCTTCAGGACTGTGGGAAAAGGAGCACAGAGAAAAGCAGAAGCTGTGCCAAAACCAGAACAAGTTACACCCAGAGAGTTGGTGGCTTCTCTGCAAAAATGAGCAGGAAAACCCAAATCCTGCCTACATCTCAATACAACCCTTATTGTGTTAGCACTCACTTAAATATGTAAATATTTATTGCTCTTTTATAGATTAAGGACACTTGTCTCCATAAATTCTCAGCAGGTACACGATCAAATTGTGAAGGTTCATTTCCATAATTTTTGTATTGCCAAAAATGCAGTGCTATTAGCATCTGGTTTATATGGTCTTTATTGTGGACTGCAGAGAGAAATGTTAGCAGCTCTATCTAAACTGCAAAAATTACAGTTCTCAGGAAAGATGTTAAATTAGGGTAACTAGTGTGCTTCTAAACAGATAATATAAATATTGTATGATTTTTGGGACTCTTTATGGGTTTGTTTGAGGATTAGTGAAATTCAAGCTATTTATAGCATTTCCTTTAGTGGCAGGTATTTTTTTTTTTTGTTTGTTTGCAAATAATTTTCTTGCTTCATGGCTGTGTTAAACCAGTTATGATTTCCCAGGTCTTACGGAACAGTCAACAAATGGCATGTAATTATGCAACAGAAAATATTATAGAATTGTTAAGGTTGGAAAAGGTCTCTAAAATTATTGAGCCCTATCATTAACCTATGGGAATTGAAATAATGCCCCAGAAGAAAGTTTTAACACTTGTTTGATTTTGCGAAACTGCTGTATATGGGCTGGACAGAGAAAGAGAGAGGTGTGCGGCATTTCACAAGACTCAGAAAAACCAAATCATTCCCCTAGATCTGCTCCTCCTCCACACTGCCTGATACTGAGATGGGACTTCACAGACTTTTTAAGGTCTGAAGGGACCTGTGGAGATCATCTGGCCCAACCATTTTGCTCAAGCAGGTTCACCTAGAGACAGCTACCCAGGACCACAAGCACACAGCCTTTGAATATCTCTGTGGATTATTCACTCACGTGCCACATGAGTGCTCAGCATCGGGCTAATGGCACAGTGACACAGCTGTAATCTCATTTATGGATCAACACTGTGAGGAAATGAGAACCATAAATATTTCCTGATAGTAAACAGAGAGAAGCACAAATTGGTTCTTCTGCTGCTGCTCAGTACAGGGGGGTCCAGTGAGCACAGGCACTTCTGCTCATTTGACCACTTTGGTCTGTCTGCCTTAGGTTTGCATAATTTATCCCTTGAAAATTTACAGTCTACACCCAGCCTTTCACTATGCCTCAGATCCTTGCATCCACCTACGTTTTCTGATCTCTTCTGTTTCAGTTTACTCCTTCTTGCCCTTAGTATACTCTTTCTTTACAGTCAGACACAAATCAGTGCCACAGACATTGCCATATTAGCTCCCCACTGGATGGATTCTGGCTTTCTTTTTATTTAGTTGTCCAGTCTTCTTTTCTTCATTTGTGCTATTTCGTCTTTCTCTTTCCCCAGCCCCAGTATCTCCTTCAGGCCCTGTATGATTCCTGTTCATCTTCTCACACCTATATTCCCATGTGTGTTTTCTGCATTCAGCTAATTCCAGTCTTGATTAAATTTTGTATGTCATACAAAAACACCCATACTCCATGAAAACCCAGTTCTGGTCTATTCTAGTTTCGCTTCCTATCTCCTTTTCTTTGAATCCAATACCTAATTCCTTTTTTTTCTTTTTTTTTTTTTTTTCTTTTTTTTTTTATTAATCAAATCTTTCTTTGTTCCTATTTATTACTTAAAAGAGGACCATACACACAGACTGAATTAAGAACAGATTTTCCAATGCGCAAGCTTTTGAAACCTTGGACAAGCTTATAAACTTGTCCTGTACCATAGTCCTCCATGCCCAAAGTCATACTGACACAACTCTTCATTAAGATATATGCTAAACTATACCACTGGAGCCTCCAAAATGGAAGTGTTTGATTGGATACTTTCCACACAACATTCAAGGAGAAATATTATCAATGTAGAAAATTCCAATCTCCATGTGAAGAAACTGAAATTTAAAAGCAGTTGAGAATGTTACAGTAAAAGCAGTTGAGAATGTTACAGTGCACGATGTTGGAGAGCCTTAAATAAAAATCTCCTAGATGTGATACCTAGCAAGACGAGGCACAATTTATAAAATATTATCTTTTCTGTTCACTCAACAGCCTTGACTTTGCTGTAAAGCAAATCTGCAGTTTAATGGTACAACCTGTAATGTTAGTAAATCCCCTGAAATAACTGAGATTACTGAACCAAGGAACATCTGCAGAGTGCATGGTCTGTTGCCACTCAAGGAGTAACATGAGACCTGTTTCCTTTACAAATATTAATTTTTGAAGTACATGCTTGATCTCAAATGATGAGGAAGAGATGGTGTGCATTTTCAGCCTTCCTGTGTGCAATGAGGAAAATAGCTTCAAAGGAGAGCACAAACTCTAAGGATTTGTGCTGGGAGGTATTCTGTTTGCTACCTAACAAAAGTGAACTGTGCACAATAATCTCAGTGGTGTTTAGGCTAGAAAAAGCCTCTTAATATTAAGAGATTATTGGGAAAAATAGAAGGAACTTTCAAAATAGGAACATGTTACTGTTATTTGGCTTTACCAAGCAGACCCTGTAAGCAATAATTAAAATGTGATTTTTCCAATAGAAAAAATGCAACAATAATGGGTTTATTTTGTTTTGCAAAGTTGGAAAAAGCCCTTAAAAACATGACATATTGCTTGAATGAGAATGCAAAGTATTTGTTTCTTACCAGAATCTGTTAATCATGCCACATGAGAAGACTAACTATTCTATACAATATATCTATACACATATATATATACATTTATATATCTGTTCTCAAATGCATATGAATGGTAACTTTATTCTCAGTTTCAGAAGACCCAAAAACTCAACAAAAGTGTTCCTTGGATTCAAAGATATTCTGTGATGTTTGTATTTTCATCAAAACATTTAAACAACCTCTCAACAGATAGGTGGAAACAAAAGAGGAAAGCCTATTGCCAATTTAACAGAAGGAAATACTGAAAAAAGTAAGGAATATAAAGGAATGGAAATAATCTCAAATTAATTTATAGAGATTAGATTTAAACATATAAATTATAGTGCATTTTTTTTAAGTGTAAGAAGGAACAAATACAAGAAAATTCACCCACCAAAAAAATCATTAAATAGCTAACTCCCTTCCCCTCCACCTCCAAATTCCCACACACATGCTGGTACTTTTCAGTTCAGTAAACAGGTGTTATAATTTAACCAGGAACAGTAATTTTCACTGAGTAATTTTGTACTTTAAAGACTCTTTTAACACTGTATGTATGTTTGCAATGAACATCCTACTCATCTTCTGTATCAGTAACGGATCAGAAATCATTCACTGCGTGCTAGAGTCCTGTGCACTCAGCTTTGCCCCAGTTTGTCTGTAAACTAGAATGGAGCCTCATACCTGTACTTAGACCTGTGCTGGATTATGATGCAATTTGATATATAACAGCACAGATACTTTGCATACTTCCTCTTTCATGTAGTTTCTATTGCTGACTCTCCATAATAATGTACATGTTTGACCTGTTTCAATTGTTGCTCCTCATTTCTCTTTTATCAAGACATCTTCCATAGCTATTCCTCTCAGAATTTAATTTCCCACTCAGGCCTTGTCTCTTACTGAAATTAATGACCATTATTTACCTCCCTTGTTGACAATTATGTATCCTCCATGCGACACAAAGGGCTTTCCTTTATTTTTGGCTTGGGTGTGTGCACACACATGTGCTTGCCTGACTCACCCAGCCCTTCCATAAATACATGCAGAGTCTCGAAAAAGGGTTAGGGCCATACAAGGAAAGCATTTTCTTTAAAATATTTCAGTCTGTTGTCAGTCTTATCCAGGTGATCTTGCTTTGTCCAACAGCGTATAGGCATTCCTGTGCTGAAAATATGTGCACATAGAAGGAGATACTGTAATCTGAAAATCAGTTGTAAGAAAGACAACTGGATCAAAGCAGGATTAATATCTCCAACAGACAGCAAAGGTTAGCATAATAAGATGACTGAATTGTTTCCCACACTATTTTCTGCTGTGTAACATGTTATTTTTTTTTCTTCATCAGCCTTTTTGCCATTGTGCAGTATTTAGCAAATAATTCTTTACTGACTTCTTAGAATTCAGAGGAGAAGAAGATGAATAGATAAAGGTCTGAGAATAGACATTAAAAAAATCTCTTCCACACTTTGGGAGCTGTAGTTCAATGAATGTACTAAGACAAGCATTTTTATACTAAAAAGCCATTCTACAAGTGTAGTACTGGCATCAGTGTATGAATATGGAACAGAAGAATGTAAATTCAAGAGGAAATATTGTTAATGAGGAAGAACATGCTTTCTTGCTGAGTTACAAGTTGACTCTCCCATTACAGAGTATCACAAACGTGCTGAAATGAATCCCAAGTAACGCATCTCTGTGATTATTACAGTCATTTAATTCACCCTTTCTGTCAGTTTTTTTTCCTCCTATTAGGAATTATTAATAACTCATATATAATTTCACACTGCTTACCTTTACTACAAGGTTGGCTGATCTGCACATCAGCTACTAACTAAAATCCTTATGCTGTTGAAGGGAAAAATAAATTTCCTTCACCTATACAGTGACTTGTTTACAGACTGAATATATTCTAATTAGATTCCTGAACTGAAAAATAAACTACTAATATAAAAAGGTATAAAGTAAGTATTTACTTGAACCATGCAGGTGTATCTGGAATAGAATATAGAGTCTGGAATGGACTGCATGGAACATAAGATGGACCTGTAGCAGACTACATCAGAAGAGCCTCAGGTATCTGCACTTAGAGCCAAATCTGGGGATACAGTTAAGAGAAAGAAAGTGGTACAATATCCCAATTTTAGTTTGTTTTTATTTTATTTTAATATACTTCCTAGTTAAAGGTTCTAAGGATTGATTTGGAGAACTATGCTCTAAAACATATTACCTCCAAATTATAAATGGTATGAAAGGAAGAGTTGGACAATAGCTGAATGCCAAATTTTTGTTCCTGTTCAGAATTGCCAATAAAGTACACTCACTTTTGGAATATGCCTTAAATGGCATGCAGAAATAACCCACCTGTAAGAAGGGCTTCAGAATATCTTTCCTGCCTAAAGCCTGTTTCATATTGGATAATTCCACCAAATGCTTGATGCAAAAATACGAATCTTGAAAAAAATAGGTGGGATCCAGATCTTGATCCTTTAAACTCAGAATGCTGTGAGATGTGCTTTTTTTTTTTTTTTTTCTCTAGGAGGGACACAAAACTGAGATGTATGGCTTAGAAGCTGGCACTGCTGCTCAGCAGTTTATCAGTTGTGTAGATTTCCCTGCCATGGGACAGTGGATCACACTGACTGCACTTGACTGCTCAGATACAAAGCAAATGACTCAAAGAAAAGTACAGCAGATAACTTTTATACTAATCAGAGTGTATCTCTACTGGGCATGAAATGTAGATGAGCTCCTCCAGCAGCTGTTTGATCCTGGATGTATTTTGCTGTGTTGTCACTGGCAACATTTACAGCAAAGTGTTATCTAAGATCTATGGTGATAAAGAAAAGGAGTTTAACACAGAGAAGAAAATACACTCAGAACTCATAGGAAATACAGAATATCTCCTACTTCAGAAAGTGTGAATAGGAGTTCTATTTCCACTTAGCAGAATACAATTTGCATTAATGTCCTGGCAAAAAGTCAAATTTAATGGAAAGAAGAATGAATTCAGACGCTGCATATGGGCACATGTACTTCAAGTAGCAGTAGCACCTTAATTGATTCTGATACACTTGAAGAATTCATCTTTGTATGAAATTATTTTTATTGATTGTGAAAGGCACACCAAAGCTGCCTTTCTGCTCTCTTTTATGTCAGTTCAATTCAGCAGAGTTGAACAGAGAGCAGAATTGGGCCCCCAATACCCAATCCAGCAAAAGGGAGGCTTATAACTCATCCATCAATATGACATTTCCTATCCTCAGGCATATGAATATGGTTCTAGCTGTAACTGTAGGCAAAAAAGAACTTGAAGAGAATATTTTGAAGTTTATGTTTGTCTGATGCCTGAGACAACTTTGCAAAAGTGTGATTTGTTTACTCTAGACATAAATTCAGGTGGGATCATCAATCAGTTTTACCAGACTCTAGATACATGATTTTGATACTCAATTTCCCTGCGTCTTTCATCTATGAAGTTCATTGAAAGAACCAAAAAAGAAAAAAGTAATTCTGGTTGGTGGTCTGATATGATACCCCTGCTTCAGGGCTTAGTTCCAAAAATCAAATATTATCCCAGGTGAACAATGCAGTGCCATTTTTTAATCTAGATATTAAACATACCACACTGTGATATCTGTGAAGCCATGCTTATAGGACCAGCAATAAACAGCAATTTTTAGCAGTGTGTTTTCACAGTAGTATGCTAGGGCTGTAGCTTGCTTCAGGCACGCAGGCAGGCTGATTGGCAAAAGTTTGCTGTGGCAGCTCTGGCACTGATGCTCAGAGGCAGCGTCCTGCTCTCACCTTGCCCAGGCTGACTACTCCTCTGCCTCTCCTTCCCTGTTTCTTGTTCCATGCAAAGAGCCAAAGGGATCAACTTTCTTGGGTTAAAACTCACTCAGAAAATGATGAAAAGTAGTTTTAACCCAGAGCTGTTCCTCAGTTTGACTCACAACAAAGGCTCAGGAGTGTTTGTCTGACACAGGGGAAGTGTGGAGCAACACCAGCCCTGGGTTCAGTGACCCAGAGTGTGTGCCACTTGTCCCAGTGTCAGCAGATGGCTGACAATGTACCTCATTTCTATTTCCACCCCTTGTGACAGCATCAAAACCTTCCAAAGGGAAGCTGAGTAATTCAAAGCATGTAACAAACTTTTCAAGTCAGCAAACCAGAAAACAACAAAGATGGTGACTTCTCGTCACCATAGTGATGTACTGCTTGAAACCAAACAACACAAGACTATTATTATTACTACTATTATTGATATTATTATTACTGCTGCTAATAATAATAGTTTATAAGACCTGTTTCAGAAATAACTTTGAGATTTATCTGAATTCTGTGTTTCAATAAGTTCTCTGAACACACATATGGACAATCCATCCTGTATAACCATAGCTAAAGGTGTATGTACCCCTCAGTATCCCAGGCAACCCTTAACTTTCTTTTTCATTCTACTGAAATCATTGCTGCTTCTTGCATATTATTTAAAAAAAAAAAAAAATTCTTGTTGCACGGAAAATACATTCAGTAATCAAATTTAGTCACAGAGCAATTTGGATCCTTTGCAGGTCATGTAAACCATTTCACCCTACTCTTATGCATAATTAAATTGCACCAGGTAAACATAAAATTAATTCTTTGTAAGAGTTTCTGAGAGCTGGCTCTAACTTTGTTGTTTCCATTGAAATGATTTCTCAAACTCGTGAGATAACTTGATGCACCCCTGCACTTAACAAAATTTTATTTTCTTCTTTGTTTTCCTCCTCAAAGGTTAAAAAACCAATTTTTTCACTTTTGATTGTCCTTTACTTAACAAGAAGGGGTTTTGCATGTATTTTGATTTCCTTTCCTACCAATCTTCTCTTATGATGTGTTACCTTTGTCTAAACTGTACTTCACAAAAAAGATGCTGAAAGGATATTGAGTAAAATAACAACAAATATTTGAAATTAATTATTATTATCCATGTTTTACATTAGTCATGACTGTGGGAAAGAAATATAGTTTCATCTGATTCTTTTCTCTCAGCCAGAATCTGTAATACTTATTTCAGTAGAGGATTGCTTTCCTATTCACCTGATCTCACTGAAATTAGCAGGATTATCACTGCAGCAAACATTTTTCATACGGAAAATGATGTCAGAATCTCGAATTATTGTCATATATCATGTCCCAAGTGGTTCAGTACATTCTTTATGCATAAACTGAAATGTTTGTATTAAATAGGTATTTGCTTCCCAAATTGTGGATCACCAAGCAATTGCTCACCTTTTGTTAGCACCCTACACCAAAAAAATAGCACTTTTGCTCTCCAGCCCATGACTCTGATATGCAGAGACACTTTAATTGCTCTGCATTCCTGAGTAATCATTTCATGATGGGTTTATTGCCACCTCTCCCTTATCAGGGCATGGCACTGTTACAGACCCCAGTGATAAATTACCCTTTAGAGAGGGAGAGGACTGTGCCACTTTAACAAGTGCAATAAAGCACTTTTTATACCGTGAGAGTTCACTGCATTTCCCATTCATCATACACCCTCAGTGATTTTACACAGATTTTACACTGTTGATTAGCTCATTAGTGGGGTTAATTGGATACATTAACTGGCAGAATTACAGCTTGACTGTGAACCAGAGGCTGCAGCATTATAAATGACAGACAAACTACAGACATGCATGGGCAGCCTGAAGGAAGTTCTTCTCTTTGATTAACTTTCATTAAGTTTTAATTCTTCCCTTCTTCTTCTATAATTGACTCTGCCTGAATATTTACTATAGCACAAAATGAATAAGGGGGTAGGTTGCATGAAGCTGCATTTTCTATGGCCAGCTGTCCTAATGTCACAAATATTCAGAAGACAACAACTAGAAAATGAGCACTAAGAAGACTGTCAATAGTTAAGAATTTACAATTAAAGTGCACAAGCAGTCAAATCCTGGCTGCCTTCACAAATCCTGCTAGAAAATCGTGCCCACAACTACACATTTGCAGCTCAGCCCTGCTCCCTGCACATGGCCAGAATTTTACAGATGGATTAGTGTGATATAAAAAGATAGGAAACATTTGTTGTCTGTAGGAAGAAGGATGGAGCCACCAAGCAATTTTCTGTTTATCCCAAATTCTGCATTGCTTTTGCAGCTGCTGGGATGATGTTGATGAAGGAGCCTGGGTTGTCACATCTCACAGAAGCCCAGTGGTGTCCCCAATCATTTTGTAGGCTGACCACTTTTCTGTCAGGGTAATATGGCTTTGAACAATGTTGACTGATGGTAACAGAAGCTTAAAATTTAGTGATTTGTTGTAAGGAAATTGAGATATATCCCAGGGTTTTTACACTATTTTCCCCATAGTTAGCTCTCACCATGTGAACCAAGGTTTTTCCACTTCAGGTATTTCACTTTGTCGGTTAAAAGCCCAAACTTCTTCCAGTTTGAATATCTCAGAAGGTCAAAAGGGAATAAACTCTGTCTGCTTCCCTTGTACCTGTTCCAATCCAATCAAACCCCCGTTTTCTCTTCCTAACAACACTGTGAGCTTGGGGCAGACGCAGCTACCGGGCTATTTTCACCACCCTTTTTCTCTCTCACAAGAAGCTCTCCTGCATTTGCACACTCTTCCCTGCTTTACAAATAATGTCTCAAAATGCTGTTGGTAATCAAAACATGCATCTCACAAGTTCTGGACACCTACTCAAGCATTTGCTCTGGGTGTTGTTCTATTTCTTGCACCTTATTTCTCAGGGGTAACAGACACAAACAAGTCTTTGCATGCCCAAGAGGGTATTCGGCAACATGCAAATATTAAAAAAAGAAATGCCTAAATCTGTTGAACACACAGCTGAAAATGTGGAGCGGGACCTCAGGCAAACTCATTTGACTACAGAAGCAGGGATTACTTTTAATACCTCTCTATGCCTGTTTAGGCCAAAGCTCTTAATGGGATTTTGTCACAGGGTTTTTGTTTTTTCATGTAGGCCTGCAATTGTCAGCCTGAGATTACTGGTTGCTCTACTAGGAAAGCATATTGTAGTTAGTGAATTTGACCTAATTAGCATGCACAGTTGAGTTTGTGACCTTCATTTTCACTTTGGCTTGCCCATCTGGAAGGGAATATGTTCCTTGGTCTTTTTTATTGAATGAGTCTGATTTCCATCACCGTACATTATCTTTTCTCATTTCAGTAAGATAGGCTTTGGGAAGGTAACCCCTTCATTTTTGCTTGCTTTCTGTTTAAGGCCTCTTTCATTTGCTTTTTAATTTCTGTGTTAAATAATGCTCTAAGTTTTGGATTGCTACCAGTCTGAGTTTCTGTGTCTCATCTGGAGAGACAGCACTTAGTCATGAGTAGTAACAACATCAAAGCACTCTGGTATATTCCCTCTTAACCACCTATAAACCATTACTTTCCACATTATGTTATTATCTTCGACAAAGTAACTACAAGCAATTTGAAAACTGAGGATGAAGTCTGTGGGTTGTAAAAGCCATGCCTGTATCTGCGTGAAGAAAAGTAGCTTTGTTGTTGATTTTGCTCCAGTAGTTCCAGTTTCTGAAGCTGAAACACCATCTTAGAGACAATCACATATTTTTTTTTAATAAAATAAAGTCCTTAGGATTCTGGACTTCACAGGTAAATAATTTATTAACTCAGCCCTGAAAGCACGGCAGGATAAAAGCAAACCAGCAGAAAGGTGGACATTTTTTTTTCCTACTAGGTGGCTTTCTTATCGTAAAACCAGCAAAAACATCTGAGATGAGTATTTCTTCATATAGGTCTAAGAACAATGCCATCCCTGATTTTACTGTCAATAGTTTGGTTCCTTTAGGTTTTGTAGAGCAAGATTACTGTCCCATAAACCAGTAAGTGATTAATATTATCCCTTAATTACTCGTAATGGTGTGAAGCTGAAAAATAATACAGCGTGGCTTGTAATATGAGCGTTAATATGTGCTGCCTTGCTGACAGGGAGATTGATTCTGGTTCTGTTTTAGCACCACCAGAGTGCAAGGTTCAGGCTTGGGTTTGTGCTGTCCCAGACACTGCTACTCAGGCTGATGTTTTCACTCATGGAGTCTTCAGGGCTCTGCAAATGTCCCCACCAAAATGAGATGAAATGCCAACAGAGTGAGGTAATGACACTCAGCGTAAGTAAACATATTTGATCTGGGCTCAGTGTTTGCAAACTCTTCCTCTGGAGATCAGGGTAGGCATCAAAGGGACAAGTAACAAAGTGTGACTGCACGAAGAGGCTTCTGGCTCTCTCTACCCACAGGCACCAGAATGTGCCTCATTGCAAATGCATGAGAAGCTGCCTTGGAGTCAACAGGATTGCTCATGCACCCGAGGCCAGGCACTTGTGTGAGCACCTGGATTGTTTGCACAGGCATTATGCATGCTGCTGGAGCCTCAGAGCATTCCAAGGTACTTTTAGCACTAAAAAGCCATGACAATATTGAGCGTGCCATGAGGGAGCTGATGAGCATTGCTCCCAGTCTCTCTCTAAACTGAGAGCCTCCTCCAGCCTTTTCATGCTCACAGCTGCTGCATTTACTTAAACTGGAGATTCCTAAACAAGCCAAAGGGAAAGCACAAACTGAAGAGTTGCTTGCCCTGGTTTCTGGTCAATTAAATCTCCTTTTCCTAAGCTAGGTTTTCTCCCCTTTGCATTAAGGTTCTTAGGCTGGCTAGCAAAGTCCAGCCTCGTCATGTGGGCAAGGGAAGTGTGTCTACAGCTGCTTGGCCAGGTAATTTGATTCTCCAGTCTGCTCCTCATTCCCCTGATTGGCCATGGCACAGCTATGTTAGCTTTCTTCCCAGCTCTCTTTTGAAAGGACCTATTTAGTTATCTGTGAGGAAAACACAACTCTGCACTTGGTGCAATAACAGAAAGGCATCACTGGTGGAATGCAGCACAATATGTGTCATTGTAGATACTGTGGATTTAAACACTGTTTGACAAAATCCTCTTAAGACTATAAGGGAGCTGGGGGAGACTTGAGGAAGACACTCTGTGTGGACAACAATTGCTAACATTATCATCATCAAACATCATAATCATCATTATTATAGTTATTGTTGTTGCTATTATGGTTAATATCATTATTATTACTCCATTATTGTCACAGTACATTATTTTATTACTAACATTACAGGCCTATTGAATGTAGTCCAAACTGATGCTGAAGATGGCTCTAATGACATAATAGACCAGATAATCCAGATCCAGCACCTGAGAACATCATCTGGCCCTGCTTAATTCACCCCTACAAACAGACAGAGCAAGATGGATAATGCTGAACCTCTGCCCCATGCACAGGGACGTGTAACAGGAGAGATGCCTTTAGCTGGTTTAACGTGACTTTCAAAGAAGATCGCCTGAGTCTCCGGTGTAACCACTGGCAGATGGTCTTTGAGAGACATTTTTGGGTTTAAATGTTTATTAGCTAGCTGTATGAACAATAATTTGTATTCAAGTTGCTATATGAACAATGATTTGTATGCAGGTTAAGAAAGCTCATGAATAAAAAGCCTGGAATAAAATGGTAAGTCTCAGGACTTAAAAAATTAGTAAAATCCCATATTCGTTGACTGCAGTCTGATTTACATTTATAAAGTTCCAGCAAAAACTTTCAATTACCTTTGCCAATGGACTTAGAAAAAGGAAATAATGTGATAATATGAAACCTTAATTCTTCCATGGCTGTTGGGTTGGGAGAACTAATTTGTGATTTTACCATGAAAACAAACAGTGTGAAAGGTTTGAAACTGCCTAGACTCTGTTGCTAAAAGGAAGAAAAGAACTTGCAGGGAAAAGCTCCACACATAACTGGATGAATAATTATATGAAATAGGACACTGTAAGTCAACAGAGAATCTGAAGATGGGAATGGGGAAAAAAAAAAAAGAACTGATTGACAAAATAAACCCAAGCTGTGTCCTTAGGGACAAAATGATGAAGAATTTAGTGAGAATTACAAAAAGGAAAGCTGAACTAGAGCAGTCAAGTAGATTAAAATTACTCCTAAAATGTCCTCCAGGCAAATGCTAAAAATTAGAGAGGAAAAGTGGGTTCTTATGCAATGACATATAGGGTAGAAATTACGGATAGTGCTGCCATGAATGAAAAAAACCCAAACTTAAAAATCTCACCTCAGTTTTCTAAAATGAGGGTGACATGGTTTCATGGAGGCAATTCAGGTGACTCTGAATGAGGAAGATCAGCCAAAACAGGCCTAATAGTACCTTGCTTAAATAACAAAGGAAGAGCCATTATTTCAGAAATGAAAGAAAATCACCAGCTCTCTGTTAGGCAGTTAGCTTCTCAAAAGTTTTCAAAGCTGGAGAGAAAAGCTACAAAGGAGGTAAATAGAATATGTATTTACTCAAGGCAGTCTTATACTCACCGTGACACCTTTTTTGACATGACAGACATCTAAGAAAGGGCAGCACAGAACAAGTTAACACCAGTGCGTGCAGCCAAGGCTGATGGCAAAGTCAAAGTAATTTTTAAAAAATAATTTGTTTCTTCAATGTCGTATTTTCTATATAGTTATTTATTCTCTTCTGGATGATCTGAGTTATATTTTGTTGCTAGCAAAATTGTAGGAATAGAAAATTCGTTCAACAGCAGAATCTTTGTAAGGCGTCCAGTCTTTTTGTTGTTGCTGCTGCTTCCTTACATATTTTGCTTTCTAGCTACTCTATGATTCATATTCCATAATGCAATTTTGGCCACTTTCCTTCCCTCTGAATTGATGTTTCTTTCCATTGCTGTTAGCTAGCATGTTATTCAAATTCAAAACGTTATTATATTTCTCCCTCTCTTGCTCGCTCATTCTTGTTTTTAAAGATCAAACCTAATTAAAATCCTGGCTCAAATTTTTCCCTCTACATATACAGTATGATTTCAAGTTTAGAATAGAAACAAATACTTCCCCAATATATCAGGGAAATTTAGTTTCCAAACTTTCTACCTTTCCCTCTTCAGTATCCCAGTTTTTACTCCTCATTAATATGTTGCAAAAACACACCCATGCAAATACTGTTATTTTTTTTTCTAGACAAAAATACAGATATTTTAATCTATTCTTCCTCCACTCACGATTGCATTCTCAGTTGTTTTAGGACTATAGATTTAACTTCATACCTTGACCATGATAAGATATATTCAAATTGTTCCATAGACAGCTTTTAAAAGCTATATGAACCAACTAATACAGTGCAACTGGCTGGAAATGTGAGCCAGGGTTATAAATTAGTCAACAAAGTAATATTTTGTGTCAAAAAGAATGGCTTTTATAAGTCTTGGTCCTCACAAAAATATAGGTTCCTTTTTAGATCACTCTAAGAAAATACCTATAGTGTGCTGATTTTAAAATACTGACCTTCCTACTACGGGCAGAGGTTTTTTTTTGTTGTTGTTTTCTTAAGACCTGGAACTTATAAAGTATTTTATAATACTGTATAACTCAACCTCAATCAGCCACCAAAGTGGATTCTTTAAAATGGAGGAGTTACAAGGTGTATTCCTCATTAGATTCACATGTCAAGGTTGAATAGTGTGGATGGATGGATGGATGGTAAAGAGAATATGCAGAAATGTGTCAACAGCCACATGGCCATAATTCATGGTCTGCAGGGCCATGCTCTCAGCAGCGGGCTCACGTGTGGTGACATTGCCACCACAGTTGTCCCAAGCAGTCCAGTCCCGCTGAGCCTGGCTGGGTGACACCACACCATGTCTCCTCTGAGCCTGCTGCCTCCTCGGATGTTTGGAGGGACAGACAGTGCTGTACCGCCCAGCAAGTCCTCAGTTTCCTTTCCCTGTGCTGGCCTATGAACACAGAAGGAATGTCTGGAGGTCACTTGGTATTTCACACAGGATGTTCTTGGTCATAGACTAGCTTTTATTATTTCTGTTGTCAGGTCTGTCATGTCTATTCTCTTGCTTGACCCCTCTGGATTTCAAACAAGTCTTCCTAAAATTATGACCATAGATAACAGAAAAAAATATAAGTGCAAAGTGAACCAACATGATTGTAACATCTAAATTTAAATCTCTCTCTGCACATAGTTCTTAAAAGACTTGCCTAACACCAGGGCATCTGTTTCTTCTGAGTCATCATTTCTCCTCAGCCAAATCCCAATCCCTTCAAGTCTCAGGTGAAAAGTGGGGAAATACCTGAATCATGCAATGACTCCCAAAATCATCAGCTGTGAGACACAGAGCAGCAGGGCAGCGAGCCCCTCCTTTGAAATGCAGCGGTTGTCACTGACTCAGGGTCAGCTTCCTTCCTCCCTTGCCAGGCCATGGAGGAGATTCCACCTGGGACTGGATCCCAAGGGACAGGGGTGATCTCTCAAATGGTCAGAAATGTCACCAAAACCTGCTTCTCTGCTTCTGAGACCTTTGGTGCAAGAGGGTGATGTGACCTGTCTGGTCTGCTCTGAAAGCCCAGACAGCAGAGAAATGAAAGGTGACTGAAGAGGGCAGAGCTGCATGATTGCTTTTCCTGACTGCAAGGGGACCTTGTTTTGCTGGATCATTTCCTTGCTCAAGTTGAGTCAACAGAGCAGAGCTGGTCAGAGGTGAATGACAAACCTTTTGACAGGGATCAGTCTCTTGCAGAGGAGTGCAGTGTGCAGGGGAAGCCAAAGAACAGGACAATCTGTTCTCTCTGCACCATGACTGGAAGGTTTGTTTTTCTGCACGTTACCAGAGATACACTAAAGAATAACCTCTGCCAGACCAGGATGTCAGGACTTTTGAGTGCCAGGCACTCACATGGCTCACTCCAGAGCACTGTCATACTTAAATACTGAGCAGTTCCTTCTTTCTCTCTCTCCTCACCAGATCCCATCCCTTTGGCAGGGTTTACACATGACCCTGAAGTCCAGGTTAGGGGTCCTGAGCAGCCACTGGTTCCCAGGTTTTACAGGATATCCTCTGGATAGCTTCACCAGTGTTTTTTCCCGGAGCTGTAAATGGAATAATATGTTCCCCAATGGACTCTTAGAAGAGCCAACAGCAGCTGCTCCATGTGCCTTCTCCTTAAGAAGCGTTCTTCTCAACTGTTCATATTCTCTCATGCTTAAACACACACACATTCTTACAAAAATACAGACAGAGGATGCCCAAGCCCATAAATCTGACTCACCACATGTTAATACAGTGTTAATACAAGTTCCTAACAGGAATGTATGTACACTTTTCCTTCCCAAATGTGTTGTTCAAAAAATATTCAAGTTCACTTTCATTAAAATATTCAATCAGTCACATTTAAAAATCAAGGGTTATTTTTATGCTTTTATACTGCTCTATTACTGTAGGTAATTACTCCTGTATCAATACTTACATTATGATTCTTACACTGCCAATAGACAAAGTTATTTCAATTATTCTGGGGCATGCTTTCTCTACTTTGTATTTCTTACACAGGGCTTTGCATAATCTAGGCAAAGTGTGCCTTTCTGTAGTTTAAAAAAAAAAAAAAAATTCCCTTGAAGATCTTACAGTGTTTGCCTATGACAGGGAAGATTTACAGACAAATTATATTTTAGTACATTCTCACCAGAACTGTACTGTTAAGATATTCAGAAACACTGGGAGTATAAATCCAGAAACTTCAAGCAATAGGTGGCATGTTGCCAGGTTTAGAAACAATCCAGTAATGTCATATTTTGGAGGTAAGGTCGTTTCAGTCTAGCAGCATCTTAAAGCTCATAGCTCACATTACTGAAGTTCATATTTCACGGAAGTTACACATACATAGATTTCAGTTTTTCTACAAATCAAATGAATTCCAAAAGGAGATGTCGCCCCAAAACATAAACACAATCAGAGAAAATATGTTGCAAAGCATTACTTTTTCTAGAGAATTCCAAGCACCATCTGTAATGCAAAATTCCATGCAATTACTCCTTGCCTAACAGAAAAGAGTCTGGGGGATACCAGGTGAGAAGGAAGAGGAAAAATGCAGAAGAACAGGACAGGACAAAGTGACAAATATAGCTGGTTTTTAACAAGCAGTAGTAAAATTTGATTGTTACTGGTGTTTGGCATGGGGAAAATTTTCTGCTAGGACTTGTATTTAAGGTGTAAGAATGTAAATATATATTTAAAGTTAGGGCAAATTTTAGGAGGTATACCTTTTCTTTTTAACAAGTAGTATAACTTACTTCAACTCTGGATATGCTAAACACTTTAATTATTCTAACTAGAATTTAATTTTTTTTTGTTCAAAAATCAAATGCTGAAATGCAGAACAACATAACTTCTTCACACTTCTTCACAACAATTCATGCCTGTGTATAATTCTTCCCTGAAAGTCCTGCCTTCCTGCCTCCTTTCACCAAAGAAGTCAGATGTCAGATGTAAGTTGGCACTGTGTCACTGTGAGCAGAGCACTGGTGCTGATCTACACCAGCCACATAAATGTGTTTAAACATCAGCCATTAAATGTCACAACTTTTGTGACCAGGAAAAAGAAATATTTTTGCTGAGGAGGCAAGCTTATGCTATTGCTGTCCTAGGCAGAGCAGAAAGGCTCTTGGTTTTGAAAGTCTGGAATATTTAAAAACAGAGCAAACTGCAGCACCACTGATTTTGCTGACAAATCTCTAATAGAAGAACGAAGTGTCTGTAAGATTGTTGTGCACACTGGAGTATCTAGGTAGAAACATGATTTTCCACTCCATAGTTTGAAGAGGTTTTCTTGGATGAAGCCGGTGATATCCCACAACATATTCTCCCACAATGAACCAAAGCGTTTTTCTCTGACAGAAAGATCCAAGAAAGCAGCATTGTCTGAGGGAGAATGAAGATTGAATATCAGTGGAAAGACTGTCTCAATGAACTTCTTATTAGAGGAGGAGATTGAGTCTTTCCATTATAATAAAAGTACTGATTGCTGCATCTGGATGAGCCTAGCTTATTATGGGATTCTTGCATAGTAAGAGTCACAGTTAGGCTGTGACAGATAGCACAAAAGGCTATCTGCCTTTTTCAGGATTTTGGTAGATGAACAGTGAGGGTTTCCAGAACCTAGGGTTTCCTTAGTCACAGATATAATGACCATGATGTCCCCTGGGGCACTCACGTCCACCACCTTCTTTTTTTTGCTTTGCATCCAACATGCAATGTTACAGCACAGCTATCATGGGCACTTCTGCATCAGAAGCTCTACATTAAAATTATTTCAGATTATGGTTTTAAAATTTCTTGTCTAAAAATGGCTTCTATCACTCAATAAACCTTTTGCAAAACAAGACTATGCATTCCTGAGGCTAGATTTTTCAGGTATCACTTTCCCATGTGCCAAATATGTGCCTGTGCTTATGCTCACTGCTTAGAAAGACTGACCTCAAAACCAGAATAGAACAGTGCCTGTTATTCTGTTACAGAGCAGGGAAATCAGGACCCGAGTGAAATACTAAGGCACAATTTCTATCACATCTCCAGCTCACAGTGAGTTAAATGGTGCTACATTTGACTTACAAAGATCTAATTTTTATTGCTTCTGTTATACTCACAGACTATTTTAATGGGGGCAGAATATTGACAAGGGAAACCACATCTATTTATTTCCCTAAATTTACAGGTTGTGCTGCAACATTCATCATTTCACTGAGCGATTTTCTTCTGTAAGTGAAATGTCTATCCCCTATCATTGAAAAATATAAATTACTACAAAATGCCTGCAAACCAACTGCCCACTGAGTCAACTGCAATTTTGTCAGATGTGAGTAAAGGATCAGGCTCATTATTTGAAAAATTCCTCTTTGAATGATATTTAATCACATACCCGTTATGCAATGGACAGTGATTTATACAGTGCTGTTCCAGAACCCAAGCCAGACAAAATATAGGATGGCTTTCATTTGGAAATGTAATCTGGATATAGATATCTAATTAAGTAGAATTCACATTAATTCATTACAATGACATGTCAGTAGACATTATCCTTCCATTTGGTTAGAATGATTATTACAAGTATAACCAGCATATTATTGCTATAAAACACTGAATTTAGCAGCAGGTTTGATTCTGTTCTTACCCTTCTTTAGAGATAAGGGACCATACAATGCAGCTGATTGTGACTCTGACAGTCCAAAAATACATGAGAATGCTAACATTAACAATAGAATAAAAAATGCATGCCCTAAATTAATTCTAAACCTTCAGGAAAAGAAGTGTTTTCTGTGTATGCAGATCATGACAGGGCAGAGCTTTTGACACCTTGTATTGAAAAATACAAAGCAGAGGAAAGCATCAGTCCCAGGGAGAATTGCCTTAATTGCTTTGACCCCAGGGGTAAGACACTAGAGCTGATATGCTCAGGACAAACAATGCTGCCCTCGGGCAGAAAGCAGCCTTTTCACTCTGTTGCTTTGATTTTGACCAATGCCTTCAGTGTAATCAACTATGGCAATGCTTAATCTTGCATTTTTACATGTGGGTAATACAAATCATCTTTACAAACAGAGGGAGATTTGCGATCAATAACTCTTTCCTTACACCAGGCTCAGGCAAGAACAGTTTTGTACTGCACTCTATATTTAGAAAAACACACTGTAAGAATGAAAGATCTGTTTGGATTATAACAATTAAAGACAAATTAATAAATGTGCTCAACAAATGTCAAGCATGGTTCTAATCTTGATTTCAAAAATATGCAGCACTTAGCTCTTATTACCTATGGAAGGGGAAAATGCTACAGGCATTCGTAATAATGCAGGCTTGGTTCACTGGATGCATACTTGTCCATTAGGCTGCTTAATTTATTTTATACTTGCATACAGATCATGAGTCAGACAATACTGAATGTGTATTTGACATTTTCATTCATTTTCCTCTGCCATATCAGCCTGTTCCAACATTCTTTTTCTACCAAATTTTGCATGTGTTCTAAAAACAGGCTCATTCCTGCCTCTCAGAGGTCATTATAAGTACCTCATCTGTGTTACCTGTTTTTTCAACTTTGACATGTGCTCTTCTGTCTTATAAAGCTTTGTTACATGCTCTTTGTCTTTTGCATGTAATTTCATTCTGCACTTACCAAGAAGAGAAACCTCAGCCTGGAGTGTTCCTGTGTGTCTATAGCTACTTCTGATATTATTTTGTTACAGAAAATAGCAAACCCCTGAGTGTTTTGAGTCATTGGGATCAAAGAACACTTTCATGAGTCCTGAGGTGAACAGACTTGTTGTCCTGCTCTCCAAATTCCTTAGGCTTTTCATTATGCTATTCTAAATGAATAATAACAAAAACTATAGTGTGAGCTCACAAGTTTGAAACTGTTTGCGTGTTTTTGTATAAGCAGACTGTGATTATTGGGAAAACTGGGCTGTGATGAAGTGCTCAGTGTCCCAGAAGAAATGAAGGCTTTTTCTGTGTGGGTGTCTGCAGTAAATACACACGAGACTGCTCTGCATGGGTGGGATATAAATCAACCTTGAACCCACACTTGGCCCCACTCCTTTGTCCTGCCTGTAATGGATGAGGAAGGGAATGAAAGACAATATCCCACCCCAAAAATATTCTTAATCATCTTTGCAGAAAGTGGGTTATTCACCTTCTCCTCCAAAAAGCTTACTTTGGGCTGAGGAGTTGCCACTCTCCTCTGGTGACAGACTGGCTACCTGATGCTTTATTTAAAGAGAAGACCACCCCCAGCTTTAGCTGTGAGCGTGGGTGGCTTGTCAGTCAGCAGTGTCAATGTGTGGAAGCACCCAGCCATTCCTGGATCACTCTGTAGCTGGCATAATGTAAATCCCACCTTCTGTTTTGGGCATCATGTGGGCAACTGTGGTTTCACAGTGTATGTATTTGGCAATGGCTGGCACCCGGGAGCGTGGCATCTCCAATTCAGACACCATTTTGACACATGCTGCGAGGATAAATAACTGGTTCTGGTGGCACACAAATCTTTTTTGTGCATGTAACTATATGGAGAATGTGTGGTAAGTCAGACCTCATCACAGTATCTTGTTTTCAGAAAGGCTCTCGTTTCACCTGAAAGCCTTGCTGTGCCCTACAGTGAATTAACTTCAGAGAGTTAATTCACTTCCCCGTGATTGTTTCCTTGTTTGTGAATGGGAGCAATCTACAGTGGAGGTGTCAGGACCTGACTTGGGAAAGAAAGTCCCATCTCCATGACATAATGATTTAAACAAAATACCGCTGACATTATTTGGGTGAAAGAAGTTCTTCCTTTCTGAAGAAGGCTGAAGAGAAAAGGCTAACATGAATTAATGAAATACTCTTTTTCAGTGTTCTGTGGCCTGTTCCCACCTCTGTGGGGAAGCACAGGGCTGCTTTGATCAGCTCAGTTCTTAGCTGCACGTATTTGTTTATTGGCGAGGATCTTCCGTGATGCGGGAAGGCGCAACTCACTGCGTTTGGCAAGACACCAAAGTCAGGACATGCTGTTCAGCCTTCCCGATTAGAAAATGGGATCAAAGTGAAACGAGTCACCAGCATATCACAGACTGTACAAATTTAAGTGGCACTCACAGAATGGCAAAGCAACACCCTGAGTATTCATCACGGTTGTGTCAAATCCAACGCGCAACAAAATTATGGGGAATTCTGGATGACAGATGACAAATCTTTGTAAGCAAATGTTTCCCCGGGGGCAGCAGCGATGAATGGAGTGGAAAGGCCACAGAAAAGAAAATATGTAAATGCATATTCCTGAGCTGAGACTGCTGCTGGTAACTCACACACGAATATATCCAGCTGGGGATACTCTTGTGGTGCGGGTTATGCTGACCTAACAGAAACAGGATATCGCTGTCTACAAAAGCAGGGAGACAATGGCAAAGAAAGGAGGCAGAGACTTAGCTACCCCTACAACTCACAAAAAAAAAAAACATCACCAAGGGCTCAGTTGACACTCACACAGACAATAAGTAGACACCAAAGTGTCACTTTGACACAGTGCTCCTGGTGTCACTGTAAGATACCTCACCAGGGTTCTGGCTGCCACTTCAGAAAACAGAGCTCTCTCTCTCAGGTCCTATTTCTTTATCTGTCTGCTCCATCTGATTGTTACTGATACACTGGGGGAATCTAAAAAATCATTAAATGCCTCTTTTGGAACAGTGAATCCAGGCCTAAAAATGTTAAATGTGAAGTAGGTCAGCAGCAGAGCTCCTACTAGGATGAACAGTAAAAAGGAATCCCTGATCCCTAAGCAATGGCTATTACCTTATCTTCACACATACAAACCTCAGCACAACCAGCCTTTAAAACTCCAAAGTACGAGTACCTACAGCAACTTGTGAGAGCTGCTAAGTCTATTAATCCATTAAAAAAAAAAAATTACAGTTATTATAGAATATCTTTTATCCTAAATGGAAAGAAAAGCTGAGGTAATTTCCTTCCAACTGTGTGATAAACATTAACAACTGCTGACTTTTTTAATGGTGAGTACTTTAGGACTCAGACTTAGATGGATAGAGTAGATTTCCTGTATATATTTGAATATATTTGTTCTCACTGAATGAATATACACATGCTCTTTTTCTCTATGAATATATTTTTAATGTCCTTCTACACTTACTACAGTACATGATATAACATTCAGTTTGACCTTTTAAACTAATCTTTACTCATCAAAAAGAGATACTTCAGACATGGAAAATATCTAAACCTCAGCTGTCTTTTGGCTTCATTGTAGTGCCCTGATGCTGTCAAATATAATTTAGAAAGTCATAACACATCATTCCAAAAGGAAGGCTTCTGTTACCCTGAATGGATATACATCTGTGGCCAACATTTTCCATTTATGTATTCTAAACCAATCATTTTGTCTTTTCGCTGAAAGCAGCCTGCTCTAAATTTTAGAGAGAAAAAAGTAAAATATTTTTTTAATAGAACACTTTGCAAGGGGTTTGCACTACTGAAAATTAGACGGTGTTTAAGAACAGGGAGAGGATAGGTAAAACCTATGAGGCTGTAAAACAGAGGGCTGGGAAGCACCCAAAATCTTCACCCATTTGCAATCCAGGTACAGTGAACACTGTATGTGGTTTGCAGGAGTTAATCAGTTCTCTGAAGTGAGCTGTGGAAAAAAAAAATTAATTCTTCACCTTCATTTAATTCTTCAGCTCAGTAGAGCTGAATCCAAAAGACAGACCATGGATGCAAATATCCCAATATTACATTTGCTTTAAGGATTTTTCTCTCACATGTATGGTTGTGAAAAAGGATAACTTTCATTTCAGATAACTGCTCTCAGACACCAATGTTTTTGAGTCTCAAATAAAAAAAAGTGGGAGAATACCAAAAGTATACTGTCTCTCAAAGTATATATTTTTAGAAAATATTAAAAGGAAAAAGTCTAAAGGTGAAGAATAGGTAGCCTGAATGGCAATTTTTGACTTCTTAGTTTTTTGTTTCTGGGCATCCAAAAAAAAAAAAAACCCAACACAAAAAACTCAACCAAAACAAAACAATCAACCCCCCCCCCACAAAAAAAAAAAAAATAGTGACCACTGATAGCAGACTCTTGTGTTTAATGTCCCCCATTTTGCACGCTCTTCAAAAATTATTTTAATGTTTGAGTTTGTTAATTCTCTGAATAATATTTCAAATCAGATTAGCTCATGGCCACTAACATCAAGGAATTAATTCATTTTTAGTTCTGGTTGATTTCAGCCACATGTATCAAGGGATTTAATGGACAATATCTGTACTAATTAAACCCTCTATTTTGTAAATGCATATTCATGCACCAAGTCCTAAACATGTAAATAACACAACTGAAATCTATAGGACAAGACACATGTATCATGTTTCTGCACTAACAGAAAATGAAATTCAAGTTGTCTCCAGTGAAATCTGTTAGGGCCAGGAAGCAGTTATTAATATCTAAAATACTATCCTAATGAATAAATGTATGAGTTTTCTGCTCCCTGTAGTATGTTTTTAAGTAGCTCACTTTTTTTTATTTTATTATTATTATACAGTCCTGCAAGTGTTATTTGGTATCTTTAAGAAAACCCTCACACACTGCAATGTTTGTTACATCCATAACCATCCACACAACACATCTGTCAGATGTTCGCAATGGGCTTTGATTGCTGAATTTCTTTACCGACAAAATATTCTCATTGAATGCGATTTCCTTTCATGTCTTCAGACAATACACAGTCCTCAAAATCAACCAAGACAACTGGATAAGCAGTACAGTACTTTTAAAACCTTATGGGGCTAGGAGATCGTGTTGTAGCATAATGGGGAAGAGAAGGCAAGCCACATTACTTGCACAGTTTTTTTGTGTTTATAATTACATAGAAACCGAAGGTTAGGCAGGGTATCCTTCATAAAGTGGAAAACATTCTCTGTCACCACAGAGTTTTAATAGGCAACTCATGTCTATTAATAAGGGCACATCTGTTCCAAAGACTTGCATTATGCAGGTGTCTGTTCCTCTTGTGCTTTTTGATTTTACAGTAGATAATTAGTTCGACATGATTACTTGCAACCCCCATTTGGACCACTTATTGCATTATCAAAGGCTTTAGTTCCTAATTATGAAATATGAAACAAAACCCTTACCTTTGTATGCATAGCACTCAAATATGTACCTGTTAGAAGGATTCTGAGAGACTGATTGTTTTGTACTTAAAGAATTGACACCAAGGTTAGTGATAAAAAGAGGAACTATTTTTTCTTTACAACTCTGAGTGAGGAAAACAAAGCCTTTGGTATTCTTTTCCTAATAACTACAGAGACTTATAAATAGTATTTAATTAGCTAATCTAGGTTTAAAATACAGCTTTTTCAAAAGCTAGTCAATGAATGTGGCAGGAACAAATCTTAAAGACCACAATTTCTTCTTGTGAAGCACATATTTAAGTACCTTCTCTTTCTGACAATTCATGGATCTATTTTGCTATTCCAAAATTTTCTCTCTCCATCTAAACTAAAATTGCAGTCAGTCTTTTTGACATCTCTGGCAGTGGTGCAGCTGTTAGTTCAGGCTCAGTTATGGCTTAAACAGAAATACTGTTCTGCATTGTAAGATTTACGTTTCTCCCTTCTGTCAGAGTAAGAAACAGTGCAATGCCTGTTACTGTCATGCTCGTATGGGATGTCACTTTGGGTTTGGACTTCTTCCTAAATTTGAAAATACAAACTTGCATTCTTTCAAATTAATACTGCTACAGTTCTTCCTTTCTTACACATCATGCAGAGAAAATGATTTCCTGAGAACTTTTGTGTCTTGGCTACTGCACTACTGTGCTCCTCGGTGGAAATGCAGTCCTCCCTGTCCAATGTCTGTCTTCATTGTTACTTTATTCTTCATAAAGAAGATAATAATTGTAATCTTCACCATCTCTCATTCTTCATACTCTGCTAGTCTCCAAGACCTTCACTTGCCTATTAGCTCAGGCTCATCTCAGCAGCTCCCTTATTCAAACTGGTGTCCTTATGCATTCTTGGTGATACCTCTACAGTTTGAGGAAGCTCCTTGTGAAGTGATTTACTCTCTGAAACATTGAAATAATAGTCCCAAATGTGAAAAAATTCATGGCAGTAATCAAGAAGCATGAGCACCCAAGTAAAAATATTCCCCTTGGGGTGGGACAAGCTGTTAGTCTGGTCTTTGCTGAGGCTGAATCCCTTTCATTCCTCTGTTTGTACAACTGAAAACGTACAAACTGTTGAGGAGAATCCACAATCATCATTCCATCCATTGGCCCTACTGAAAAGTGCAATAAGTAGGAACGCTGGGGTTTGCTCAGGGCCTTCTTGCTATGGAATAGATTTGCTCTGGACACATTCAGCACATAAAGCCAGGTTCCTCAAGAGTTTGCTTTTTTTGTGTTGTTTCACCTCATACCTGGCATGAAGCAAAGAGGCATCCCAGAGCTTCAGATGTTTCTACACATGAAACCTCTATTTAGACTCCCAAATGTTCTGACAGTTGCCAATGAAATACACATGTCTTTTTAGTTCGTTTTTTTTTTTTCAATGATTATTTTTGACACTCCATTTTCAGAAGAGGTATATACACTTTTGATATTTACCGTATCCTGTATCACAATTTGGGGCCAAGACAGAGTTCTCAGCCCTTAAAATATAAAACTATGTAAGTAGCCAGCAGTTGTTAAACACTGCCATTTTTCCAGGTACTCCAGCTCTTTCTTCTCCAAACCATCATTCAATATCCACTCAATTGCATGGCCTTTCACTGTGTGATTCCATCACACCTTTCATAAACTCTTGGTACCAATTTCAGTTGCACAAGGACTTTAATGAGAGCCCTACTATTTTCCTCTGGCTGCTGCTCAAAGCTGGGAGGCTTCTATAGGGACACTTCTCACCAAATCATGTCCTACAGCATGAAATTGTTTAGATACGCATGAATCCAAGAATTTCCCATCATGCTTTGCATTCAGATCTCCTGGTGACGACTACCAATGTCATTTAATCTTCCAGATTCAAAGCTAAAATTAATTCCCTCCCTAATACACTTCTTGAATTCAACAAGATAAACCTTATTTCTACAATTCGTTTCAAAGTACAAGCAAAATGGTTGAAAAATAAGAGGGGCTGTAAAAGTAACTAAAAACATTATCTTGTCTCAAAGGCAGACTGGGAAAGATTTGACTAATAGCTATAATGCAGAATATGACAGGCACAATGTCTGAAATAATTAGGCAACAATGTAGAGAAAAATGACAAGAAGAAATGGATAAAACAGAGAAGTTGACTGTCAGGGAAAGCTGTATGAAACTTCCTTCCAACCCCCAATTCTTTACTATTCTCTGCAAAGTCCCAGGTTTCTTTATCAAACCTACTGCAATAATTTATTATTGTTATACTGACAGATTAAATTCCACCACATGCCACTCATGCCTATAAGTTCAATTAAAATGACAAGACTGACATGCATGGGTAACTTTTGTGCAAAAGGGAAAAGAGAGGCAGCTCTTCAATGAAATTAAATTCCAATAGCACTTATGGCAAGGTGTTTCTGCAAAGCACAGAAGAAAAATTGTGGTCCTGAGTTTCCATCCCTGGAGACAGTTAACCAATAAAAACTGTATCTGGGTTTGATTAACTCTGCATGTTTTTCTTGACCTCATTAACAGAGTCAGCTGATGGATTTCTAGATCAATTTGCATGCAAATGCAAAAGAAAAGGAGTTGTGCCGTAATGCTGAGCTCTCTGCCTTTCTAGACTCTTCCTCACCTCATTTCATCTTTCTGTAGGCAAAACTGAGTGAAGAATGGGCAGGGGAAGCAAATTGCCCTTTTAGCTGTCAATCTGTCAAGCTTCTAGAGTGGGATATTTCACATTCTAGTAGCAAGGCAAGTTTTTAAACCACACTTGTCCAAGACTTTTCAGTCTCCACTTGGTAGAGTGTAGGCTGTTCCCTTTTCTAGAAACTTGAGGTACATGCAAAGGGAAAACTGAAATAATACAGTTAGTGGAATGAGTAAGAAGTTTTTTTGATCATATTTTTCACCTATGTAAACTGAAAAGGTTTTATGGGCATCAGGTTGTATGGGCTCCTTTACACTGTACAGCATTGGTAGCAGTGAAAATACAAGGTCAAATCCCCTCTTTACTAACTCACTGTCCAGTTTCAACCAAATCTCACATCGAAGAAGCCAATGTTTGCATAATTATTAAAGATTTAAAAATTCATGACCTGTCCTGTTAAATTTTATAATGACAACAGAAAAAATGTCTCCTTTCCAAGAATATTTTCTTTTCCGAGTTCTTTCTAATGGTATGTAAGTAAATAAAAAGAAGGTACATGGATGCCAGCAAGATCATTGTCATGGTTTAACCTCTGCCAGCACTTAAGCCCCACACAGGTGCTCACTCAGTCCCCTGAAGCTGAAACAGGGGAGAGAATCAAGAGTAAAAGTGAGAAAACTTCTGGCTTGAGACAGTTAAACAGGTAAAGCACAGGCTGCACGTGCAAGCAAAGCAAAACAGGGAATTCATTCAGCACTTCCCATGGGCAGGCAGGAGTTCAGCCATGCCCAAGAAAGCAGGGCTCCCTCACTGTAAAAGTGACTTGGGAAGACAAATACCTTCTTCCTGAACTTCCTCCCTTCCTTCTCCTTTCTCCATCTTTTATATGCTGAGCATGATGCCACATGATCTGGGTTTGGTCTCTTGGGGCCAGCTGTCCTTGCTGTGTCCCCTCCCAACTGCTTGTGGGGTGGAGTGGGCTGAGGAGCAAATTTTGCTCAGCAATAACAAAACCATCTCTGTATCCAGCACTGTTTCCAGAACAAATCCAAAACATAGCCCAAACTATCTACTATGATGAAAACAAAACAATGTATCCTAGCCAAACCTGCACAATTATTCAGGGATTAATTCTTGATCAAAAGTTAACATAATTCTGTAATTCATATGGGGTTTTTTTTAACACTAGGACTTGTTCATAATTCAGTTTTGCTCCTGAGACCTTGTTTTAATATAATAGAAGCAGGCAAGGTGAAGGGATGAGGTGGGTAAAACTGAGGGAGAAAAAAAAAAGGTCTGTAATGTCATATTGATTTGTTTCTAGAAAGAAGGCACTTAGCTACATTAGCAAAGCTTTTACCCACTGAATCAGTCACAAATATCCACTAACTTACAGTAGGCAGTAATACAGTATCTGCCTAACACTGTTAGACTTTATTTATGTTCATCTACAGCTCTGAAACTCAAGCCAGTTCAGAAGAAAAGGGACTACAGGAAACCTGACTGCTATTAGTTTGTTGATCAGCAGGTTAGTATATATTATAAACTAGAATACATATATATAAAATTGTTCTGACTAGGCAAAACAGAGATGTCAGGGAGGTACTGCTGAAAGGCCTGCCAAAGATAGGCAGCTGGGCAGCACAAGGACAAATGAAATTCACTGGTGAGAAAATAATGGGTAGCTTAGAATAAGTGAGAAAATGCAGACAACATGGTCCCATTAATAAGAGTGATCTGTAAATTTATTAATAACAAGTGACATGGCAGGGTTCCTCTACCTTCAGTATTATGTTCAATAACACTCTTTCTTTAAATAGATGCAATATGCATGGGTAAGAAGACATGGAATGATCAGATTTATAGATTTTATGCATAAAACCCCCCTGAAAATCCCTTCTGAAACATTTGTCAATGATCTGATCATTAGACAAAACTTCTGTTAGTAATCCATCAAGAAGAAGGCACAAGAAAAACAGCTCTCAGCAGTCTCATTTTGGAGTCTATCAATATAAGAAGTGATCAGTCAGATGAATTAACAAAAATACTAATCATTTTTCAGAAATATCAGCAACATTTGGGAGTGGGGTTCCATTTTCAGTTATTATTGTATTTTAATTTTTCCTAACTAAACACACCACTTTTGCCTCTGAAGAGAGTGGACTGACCATTTACTGACTAGCACAATATGCTGGAAACAATAATAAGACTTTGGCTTCAAATTTCTCACTGGAAGAAGAGTTTGCAGAACTACTTTTGTCAGATGTGCCAAGGCCTGCAAAGTCACCTCGTGAGTTAGAAGAAGATGAATATAAACATTCAAACAAGACACCATCAAATGATGGCAGTGGGAAAACCTTAATGGAGTAAGATCACTAGCCTGGCATCTTCGAGTCAACATCACAAGAGCCAGAGGAGGTTTGTCATCCCCAGATCTGAGCTTTGTCAGAGCTGATCCGGATTTACGAGCTGGATCGTAAATATCCAATAATAATCATCCTTCATGATTTTCTGTGCTGTTGTTCTCCATTAGGGCACCTCCAAGGAGGCAGTTTCATTGTGTGCTCCTCATGTCATGCTTAGCTGAAGTGTAATTGTCTCAAGGACCACCTGTGCTTACAGGTTATTCATGTACAAATTAATGGATGCTGGTGAAGTTGTGCATCCATTAAGCAGAGCATTAGCTTTCATGGCGTTCATTTATCTATCAGATTCCTTATTTATCACAGTTTTTCTGAAAGCTTGTTTACTAAGACACCATGCTGGCGGAATATTGCTGCTCTCAACGGATTTTGTGCTTTATACATAAAATTTGAAAAATGAAAACTCATGTCATTTGTTTCTTAGTTTGTATGCAGTGGTCAAAAGAGAATGATTTTTCTAATCTGTGTTCATGAGAAGAACATAGCTCAAAGACTTTGGGTGTATCCCCCTTTCTGTTAAAAAATAAATCCAAACCAACAAAGCTTTGATTAACTAATTAATAACAGTGATCCTGAAAGTTAGAATAACTTTTATCATATTGAAATACTATGTATTCATTGATCCAGACAGAGGAAAAAGAATATGAACAATTTTATAACTTGATTGTAAAGAGAAGCAATTGATAGGTCCATTTTCCAGTCTTGCTCTGGTTGCTTATTTTGTATTCAGATTCACACCTAGAGCCAGCTTTCAAATTTGGGTAGAAAGTTTTGGAGACCATCACACTGTCATTATTCTAAGCAATACAATACTTGGTGGCTCATTATCGTTATTTTCACAGGGTTTTCACTCACTCAGAAAATCTTACTTCCTCAAGTTTCTCAGAAAATATTCACAAAGCAATCTCAGCACTGAAGATCCTGCTGGGGTTAAGGCATCTGGTCCAGCACTTAGCATTTGCCAGTGCTCATGCAGGATGTTTGCCACCTCAGGGACAAGTAATCCTCCTGAGGGCTATATGATTTCAGAAATTTAAATTGTCTTTTAGGCTGAAGTCCCTGGGCCAGATGCTTTAGCACAGTTAAGCATGACAAAACGAGTGAGATTCTCTTACTACGATATTTCATTTGCACATAGCATTTCTGCACCCTTCGATTCACTGACCTGATCTATTTGCAGGACACTTCCATTTGCTTTTACGTTTTCAGCAGTTCTCAGAAATGGGAGCAATTGCTTTGCCTTTTAAAAAAAATATCTCTGTTACTTTTTGCACTGAGAAATCCTAGGCAGTAAACAACTTGATGGAATGACTTTGAAGAATATACTCACAAACTTAATTGTGGCATTATCTGATTGTGGACAGCTTGACTTTCCAATTCAAAGACACTCTTTTTCCATCTTTTTGGGTAGAAGTTTACTTTTTGCCAAGAGAGAATTACGGCTTCCACATAGAACAAAATATTATGATTCCTACTTAGCCATACCGACCTTGACTCCTAGTTCCTCCAGCTGGCCAGAAAAAGACAGAAGATATGATACATTTTCCTTTTAGTATTCTTGTTTTCGTGTGAAACATTTGAGAAGGAAGTCATTATTATATTATTTGAGAAACCTCAATCAGTGTTTCCATTTGTTTCGCTGATGTTATCTCCACACCTTTTTCTGCGCTAGGCAAGATATGAAGGGTTACGTTGTAAAGCATTTAATCCTAAATATTTGTAGATACTAAAAAAAACATATATACTCTCAATCACCAATTAATCTTAGTCATTTTACTTACCTTGTTTCTAAACAAAACAAATCCTAAACTAGGCAAATCCCCTAAACAAATTCTACTTCTCTATGAATCGTCTTGTTTACAAATCAACTTGCAGATTTCACTTGCAAAATCCCAGTTTGCACTATACAGAGGTGCTATCTAGAAATTAAATCACTAGAAAGATCAATCTTTACAAACATCTTCATCCATGCTGTCAAATTCTAGCCTCTCAAACTGACTTGAAATATGTCACAAGCACCAGTTCCTCTACTAAGTACTTATCACCCTTATTGATAACTACAAGCTCAATTAATTTAGTACGGAAAAGTGTGTTTTAACCCAGTTGATATGACACTGAGAGTTTATAGCAGGTGATTTCATTGGCTCAGATATATTTTATGTCTTACAATCCTATCTCATGAATCCAATAACATCTTGCTGCCAGTATTCTTTAGCCAGAGACCAGAGACAGATAAACCTGGTACTGAGACATTATTAATTAACAAAGCAAATCTACATACAACCGAGTACACTTTTAGATCTACAGACATGCACACAAATTATGTCGTATTATCAAGCACATATTATGTTGTTTTGACTCATTTGTTTGTAAACTGGAGCCATTGTAGATTTCCTAGAGACAATCATAAGTTTATTCCACATGTATGGTGGCAAAATGCTCTATATTTCACTTTGGTCACCTGCAGAGAAAACGCTGATCAGAGACCGTGTTTGGCTTTTCTCTCAAGGACAAAGGGAATCTGTAGACTTTAACTTTCAAACTGTTTTACAAACAGTGACCACCCCATGGTTTTTCTTGAGTGAATGGTACCTATTTACATTTTCTCTTACTCAGGTCAACAGGAGTTCTGCCACTTATTATGGCATTACCCCACTGCTGCTGTCTTTTGCAAATGTCATGTGCAATAAATATGCAAATGATTGCAGTAATTTTTTTAAGTCCACATTAAAAAATCTAAATTATAAAGGGTATCTGCTCATCCCATTTATTTTTTCCTCTTACTTCCTAGAGTTGTGACACATTTAAACACATGCAATGGCTGTTTTGCCAGGTAGCTCCTCATAAACATTGCAAAATATTAATGAAGTTGTTAAGAAAGCAAAAGGCACAAAACATCAACAGTCGTTGCATATTTAATTCATTGCTTTGTTCCTTCTTTCCCCATTGCAAATATACTAAATGACAATATAATTATAACCTAAAGCTGTTGGTAATTATATGCAAAGTGCTATAATAGCAATGAAACCCTAATGCTGAGAGAGAGTGAGGAGTCTGAGGGAAGACAGACTCAAAATAACCATTACTCATTGTACTCCTGGGTACTCCCTAAAATTGTTTGATTCTGATGGGTTACCCAACCTGCAAATTACCTGAAAAAAAAATGCAGGTCAGGTATAGAGAAAACAAATTAATTACCAGGAAATTACTTGCTGGTGTTGAGCCAAGTATTAGCTCATCACCATTCAGCATCATTGGAGGAGGGAAGAAGAACAATACAGACTTGCATCAGGAGCTGGAGGCAGAGAACAGCAAAAGGAAAAGTCTATTAGAAACTTTATTTCCAATGCTGTCACCTTCCAGCCAGATGTGAGCTCCATGCCCAGTGCCAGAGTGCCCAATGCCAATGCTAGCAGCAGATCATCCTTCTCCTCACCCTCTTGCCCTGGACACTGTCTGCCCTACCTGCAGGAACCACACTGTGTCTGGCCTTCCATGGGCCTGGGATGAGCTGTTCTGGCAGGTTCCATCCCTACACCTCCTGGTATCTCATGGGCTCGAGAAGAGCTCCTCTATTCCTTTGACATTTGGAATTATTCAACCAGCAAACCAGCCAAGACCAGCAGCCTCAGAGCTGGGATATGCAGTCACTCAGATATACTCTCCTCTTAGCTAAACAGATTCTTTTCTGAATAAAAATGAGAGCCAAACTCACACAATTTGTCAAGGGAATGTTTGACTTGTGCTCATTCTGTGTTTGCTGGAATCAGAAGGAAATGCCATACAGCTATCGCTTCATTAGCAGAGCAGTAATATGCAGAAGAGCAATGTGCTCTAGAGATGGAACTTAATTGAGATGAAGCACATAAAAACTGTGAATTGCATGACAGCAGAATTGGCAGGTTATGATGGTGAAGTAAAATCCTCGCTTATCTTACTGATATGTACAGTATGCTACAGCTGAATTAAATAAACTTACACAAATTCTGTCAGAAGTTACAGCCCCCTCTACCCTCTTGCTCTTGCAGACTTGCTGCCATGTTCCAATTTCTCCTGCTAAAATATATTTAAAAGAGGTAAAGAAAAGCATCCACAACAGAACAGCAAAAAGCAGAAGAACTCAAAGATTTCATTCTGAACTGTCCTTTCCAATTCTTCTCCCCAGCACTGAGTGAGCAGATGGTGGGTGACACTTCATTGCCAGCTGCAGTTAAACACAACAGTGACTTAGGAAACAAATATAACCCTAAAAATTAAAACTGTTTCCATTGCACAGTGCAGGTTCTGTGTTCACTCTCTCCCCAGGTGGCAGCTGAACGATGGATGAGCCATGAGCTGCCAGGGCTCTCAGACCCCTGACCAAATCCCAGCAAGTTTCCCACTGCACAAGGTACTTGAACAGGGCTATTTAAATTATAGAAAAAAGAAAAAAAAAAACTCCAAAATAAGGTACCATATTTTATTAAATCTAGTAAGATATATACCTTTACATGGTCTCTTGTATTTATTTATGAACATATTTTCATATGTTTTTAGAAAATGACTTTCTGCATTTTAATATCCAAATATTGATTTGCTTGCCTACGTGCTCATTTGGTACAGTGTATGGAGTAGACAAGCACTGAAATATGTGGCCATGAGTGCAAAGCAACTGTAAAGAATTACTGAATCTGAAAGTTTGTGACAGATATCTGCACAGTACTGATTATGTCCTGGATAAATTATTATGTGTGATTCATAAACACTTAAACCAGAAAATACAATTACAGTCACCAAGCATGGCTTCCTTCATTTTATGTCCAGATTTTTATCCTCTGTTTTTAGCTGGAAGAAAAAATATTGCGATAAGCAAAAAAATTGCATAAAAATGCAAATAAAAATGTAAATAAAGGATGAAATTATTTTAAGTAGTTTGGGCACCTACCCAAAAAAGAGCACACCATTCCCCACGCCCCCAAAATGAAAGGACTGCTCTTGAGTATGTGTTTGAAAAAGAATGACTCTTCTGATGCAAGGCAAGATTTTATACTGTTTATACCTTTTCAAGGTTTCTGGGATGAAAGAACATTCATTCCTTCAGTTTGTCTGACAACTGACAGCTTACACGTTAACATGACAGAAAAAGAAGCAGAACCCCTTCTCCACCTGTCCCCACAGCCCAGGTAGAACGTGGGAGCACTGCCCTTGGGGTGACACCAGCAATGCAGGCAGGACACTCACCACAGTTCTCATCCCCTGCTGAGCTTGCCAGCAAAAACTGCCACACTTTGTTCTAATTGCGTTAATGGTGGTTTTGATCCTCATCCAGGGATAGTCCCACCTCTGAGCTGCTCTCAGCCCATTTTCTGCCTTATGTGGTACTCTCTGCCACTCCGGGAGATCAGGCAGAGCGTGGCAAAAAGCCGAACTCAGCACACTGCAGTCCAACAGCTGGCTTAGCTGCACTGTCAGAAAAATTCAGCAAGAAATTTGAAACTGCAAAAAGCTATTGCCCTTGTATTCTATGTTTAGACAACAACTTGGACACATACTGGCCTTCAAAGTCACAGCACTTTATAGCTCAGGAAAGGCAGAGTTTTTTTCTCCAGATCTGATTCTAATGCAGCAGGAATGATAAAGAGGAATCACTGCAGCCTTGTTGTATCTGTGGATGTTCTGTGTCACACGATGCCCTTGGCTTATTTCTCTCCAGAGGGCCACCCCTCTTTTGAGAGCTGATGGCAGGGGATTTTTATTGGCAGGATTTGTCACTCTAAGGAGTGACCAGCAGCTTGGTGTGGTGAGGCAGAGTGATTTGCCTGCTCCTTGGAAAACTTCTGCCAGCCTCAGACACACCGGTGAACTAACAGCAGTAAATATGAATAAATGAACGTTATCAGCAGCCACATAGCAGGAACTCTGCTAAATACCATCCCTGTGTGTCAACAGGCAGGCCAGATCGGGTCTAGAAAGGATCCGAGATACCTTGAGGAGAGCATCACCAGGAATCAAAAACATGATAAAAGATTCAGGAGATGAGATGACACCATGAGAGTGCAAGAACAGACATCTGAAGACTGAACTGGGACAGGAAGGAGGGCAAGCCAAGTCACTGCGGGTGAAAGTGAGTTTAGCACTGCAGCTGAGTGCTGTAAGGTACTGATACAAATTTCATTGAATAATCGGATTTGACAACTCCACCAGCTTTCACATGGGCAAATAAAGTCCTGTCTCATCTGACAAGGCATCTATGTCTCTAATCTGACAAGATTTCTATGTCTCAATTAAGTAAATGGAGGCATTTTCCCTCCCTCTTTGGTTTTTGTTTTGTTTCTTAGTTTTGGTAAGTTATTTTTTTTAATCTGTCAGTACAATTCATGAAGTTTTTGTACAACCAAAACAATTTAAATGGATGCTATGCAAATTGCTTTTGCTTAACTCTGTGATTTTTTTACATGCAAAAAAGTACAGATATGTTTTGAACGGGTGAAAGCCTTTTGGTGTACTACCAGCAGTAGCACCTTTAAAGGTGCTAAGGTGTTGAAGAAAAGAAAGAAAGTACACATGAGCTGAAAAGGCATCAGTAAAACCAGTCTAAAAGTCTGCCTTTATTTAACTGGAATGCAGAGTCAGTGAGTTTTTACAGACTGGTCTGCCACAGGAACACAGAATACTATAATTATAAAACAAGGTTGATGCATCTTTGTTCCTAAAGGTAAATCCATGCCTCCACAAAGCTAAACACATAGATTTCTCTGGACACAACTCACCTGGCTATTGGGGGGTTTATGCTTTTCCTGTTTGGGTCACAATGTAAATGCAAACACAATGACACCTTAATCACAGAGTCACTTTCACCTACAACAAGCCCTCCAACTCCAAAATCTGCCCTTCCCCACCACAGTAAAAATCACTTCAGACCTCTCCCTCCTACCTAACCTTGATCTCTGTCTCATGCACGTGTCTCTGTGTGATTGCAAATCATAAATTTAAGCAGCAGAAGCACAATTCATGAATAAGCTACAGTGGGGGTTTCACAACAGCCTGGAACAAATATTGCAGTGAATCTCCACCCTTATGTAAATGAAAAAGATAGAAAAATGAGGACAAAATGTTCAAGGTATAGTGACCCCCTCCACTACTGTCTCCGCCAGCTTCAGGTAGTTCTTACAGGAAGTTCTGTATGTAGATGGAATGGATTCCCAAACCACTCAAAAGGTTTCTTCCACTTTGAGCTAATGAAAGCATTCCCTATACAGCTCCCTGTCCTGAACTGAAAAAAGGTGACTTTTTACAGCCTTCCAGATCTGAGCTGCCAATCAGTCAGCCTTGCACTCGATGATCTCATCACTAGGCAACCATCCGTGAAGGCCACTTCTCCTTGAGGATGTTCACTTATTGTTTAAATTTATCTCATTTCCATGGAAGAGCGTTTCACCTGACAACTCTCTTTTGTTAACCTTGTTCTGGTGGCTCTTAGAATTATTTTCTGTTCTGGAAAGTAAGAGAAAGACAGAAACTGATTGCACAACAGAATGAATATTTTCATTTGAATAAACATCCTGTAATCTGAGCAGTGTCCATATCTGAATAATCCTAGTGATAACTGTTACCATGGCACATTAAAAGGCATAGCATCACCACATTTTCACTTTAAGTGTGGACTAACAACAAAGAAAATATTTTTATGCAATTCTAAGCATTATAAAATGTATCCTCAGAACTGACCTAGCTTCCACCATGGAGAATAATTGTATCTCATGGGCAAAAGTCTACATTTTTCCTGTCAGTGGAATGAAAAACTCCCACAATGATGGTGAAGATCACGGCAAAACTGCCCTTCTGCAAGAAGCTACCATCAGACAGGCCAGATGTGCAGTGCTTGACTCTCCAGTTCTATCAAAAGCCAAATAATGCAAGAGCCCTGACTCACAGGGTGGCCAAACCATCTCAACACCTCAGCTGTAGCCGAGCCCTTGGGCACTCTGCTCTGTGTGCTCTGACCTCAGGGCACAGGGAGCAGGGTCCCGTGGGAGACAGGGACAAGAATGTCGCACAATTAACTGATTAATGGCAGCATGACTAGCCCAATTCTGCTTGCTGAGGGAGTTTGTGGTTTATAAGATTTAACTCTGGCTGCTTAGTTGTTGTTACTGTACGCTGTTACTTGTCCTGAAGTAACTTGCCTAACAATATTGCTTTATCTTCAACTGGGATAGCATACCAGTGCATTTCAAATAAAGAGGAAAGAAAAGGGAAAAGTGAGGCAACAGCCCTGAAATTCCTTTCCTGGTGTGGATACTGATGTAACTTCAACATGAAGAGCTATTCTACAAACCTGGCCTGGACAAGCAGATAAATCAACAGCATTTTGCAAAGAGAAAATAAGCATGTATATATGTGTCTGATTCTTTCCCTTTGCAAAGCCATTTCTAACTCCCTAATGAAATTATAATCACTGTCCTTTCTTCTGAGCTAGAATAATTAAGACTCAGTTACATTTTACACTGTAACACTGACTACTCTGTAACTATTATGTAATTGGGAAGAAGCTATATTGTCATTTTCATGTAGTTACACTGAATTGCACAATCATTTGAATGGAGATATATTGAGAAATTGCACATAAAGTTGCTCATATTAAGTTCTTCAACTTAAGGACTCAGTGTGGAACAACTACCCACTTTGAATTGAATATGTACAGCCCTGTGACTTTGAAGGGAAAGAAAAGGTTCCTTAATGAGTCTGAAGTGTTATCTTTAGTATCTTTTAATGGAAAGTGGTTACATGCTAGTGAATCATTTCAATTACTCTATTATATTGCTGAGCTAAAGAAAGGGGGCATTTGATAGAAATGTGGTGAAAACTTCATAATATGGAGAAATTAAGAACGGGCTCAAAAAGCTATTACAGAATGCATTCAGCTGGTACCTTCAAAATGTTGAAGATACTTAACATTAACTGGGAAAACTTCAAATCACTAATTTAGTTCACAGTGCGCTTCGGGGATTTGAGTAACTTCGTATTTGTAGAGTGTCTCTATAATGCTGCAAAGTAAAAGTTGAGCAAGGGTTTTGATTTCTTCTTGTGGCACGGTGAGATATAAAACACACCCACAGTGAAGCAATAATTTAAAGGTTTCATTTTTTACTGATCCAAAACACGAGCCTTAGGGCCTGAAAGAACTGAAAATGTGGTGCAAAAATAAACACTTCAAAGGAGAACCCTGCCTGAACACAGAAGAAAGGTGTGTGAGGAGAAGGGTCTGGCTGGATTCATGAAAGAAGCTGACAGGGACAATTTCTTGCCCTTCAGGGGACTGATAACTCTGATAAAGTTTGAAAATCTGGAGCTGATAAACAGGAACCTAACCTGAACAAGGTTAGGGTGTGCATTAATTACAGAGGATTCAAAATATTCGTCATTTCTCCATTAATCATGCTATAGAGTTAAGTGTAGATAACAGAGGAATACAAAAAGAAAGCATAACCAATTTGAGTAGCAGTAACTGGTTTTTCCTCAATAGAAAACTCTCCTGTTTAAGCACAAAGTTTAAAAAATAAATACAGGACTTAGATAAAAATTTTATCAATTTCACACATCAAATTTCTTTTTCTGCTGAGAAATAGAGGTTATATGTATATATATATATATATTTTTTTTTTTCTAGCTCTGTCTGGGAAAGGTCAAATGCAGATGTAAATATTAAACAATCTCTTCATTAGGCACGATGCATCAGTCACTTCCATCCTAACAAGAAAACACATTTTTAAGTAACAAAACATAAATTTCACTGAAGTTTATCTAAAGTCCTCAATGTCTTTAGGCAGCATCTGTCGTCAAATTAGTCCTGTCCAAGTTATTTTTTTTTTTGTTTGTTTTGGAGAGTAACTGGTACCCTTTGCCCCACTGATATTATGGTTTTGCACCTGAATCTGATAATGCCAGTGCAAGGCTTGGGCTTCCTCCTCATCTAGGAGCAGTGCCTTCCAGCCTGCAGGCTCCAGAAAACCTGCATTCAGCTTGACCAAAATAAAAACAGGCTTCATTGGAAAATTCCTTAATTAGCAAGGAAAGTTGGAAAATAATGGCTACAAAGAGACTCATTGAGTTGGACATTATGAAAAATACTGATGGGAGAACAAAGATTTAATTAGAGTTTGGGAATAGGCTGATATGCTCAGAACTGAATTTTGTCTCTTGTTTTTAAGGTTGTCTCTGACAATGTCTCAAGTCCTGCACAATTTGAGGAAATTGCCCTGCCATATGTCTCATAAATACGATTAATTCTCTACTTTTTCTACTGCCCATCCATCTCATGAACAAGGTGACAGCTGATGCATTATGTTACCTTATCAAAGCATTTCATTTTGATTCATGTGACTGGCCCATTTCAGCTTTACATAATCTAGATAAATGCTGTTATTTCCCAAGTGATATTTTACAAAACTGCACCAAAAAATTGTTACTTTCTTCTACTGACTCAGCTTCATAATCAGCTTACAAGAGGCCTGAGTATACTAATCTGAAGAAAACCTTGGAAGCTGAATGTCCAAGGCCATACAGGATCTTCATCCAAAATAACATCATGGGATTAGTAATTAAGTCATATTTAATGAGATATCCACCATAAGTATCAAGATTTGTGGAAGATTTCTTAATGGGCTTCCTCCCTATTTTTAGAAATGGTTTTGAAACTCGTTAATGATAAAATGGAGCCAATAAATGGGTAGATAAACTCAGGACTCTGTAGCCTGCTCTGGGCTGGTTTATGGCTGACTTTGAAAAGATCCCTCCCTCCCATGGGAGCACAATACTGGTAACTGCCAATAAAGTTCTTCCCAAGCACCACTGCTGCAGTACTTCTGCAGTAATAGAAATCCTTGCCATTTTCAATCCTACAAACTTTATACACCTTTAACTAAACACTCTTTCAATCTTCACAAACTAGTATTTTTATATTTCCCCATTATTTCCATTTTACAGGTGGATAAACTGAAGGACAGGAAAGCCATGACTCTTCTAAAACTGAGTCATATTGACTTTCATCCCTTGGCTTCAGCTGACAAAATGTGCTCCATTCCTTATGTCCCAGAGCAAATCAAAGCAGCTTTTTTGTTAAGTTTTAGACGTGTCTCATCCACACTGTTGTCTGCTGGTCATGAAAAACATAATGAAGTAAACTAAGTTTGCACATGCACCAAAGTGACCTCAAATTTTCTCTCTTCTTTTTGTACTTTTGGATTGTCAAAAAGATTATATCAAATTTTTTAAAATTACCCAAGAGATTTTATTTTACATAATAGGGCCCTGGAATGGAAATTTGCAATAAAAAAATTCTGACAGGCTCTTAGCTACAGGCACTAGCAAAATTCTCTGGTCCGTGCATTCTGACTAATTCATTGGTATATTTTGCATTCACTTATGCTGTGCACCCTCAGCTGATCTTATTGGAACTTTAAATTTTGGCTGAGAGAGAGCATACAAGGCAATAAGAGCAGTTAGGCATTTTACCCCTGCCCAAACCATATGACAGTGTCAGCCTCCACATTTATCATTAGATTTCTGTTTCACATCTAATGTAGCGTCCACCTTAAAATTCTGGCTAAAATGGAGTAAAAGTAATTAAGATTGACATAATGGGTGCAAAATCTTCTGTCTTCTTGTGGGCATTAATTAAGTAGAAAGTGGTTATTCATTTGATCTCATTTACTCAAATAGTATGATACCCATGTTAACAGTATTTTGACTAAATGTGCCTGTGTCTAGTAAAATGTGGTTTATATCCTCATTGTGCTTTGGCTAACTGTAAAGAATTTATTACACTGGCAATCTGGACCTAAGTCTATTGAAAATCTATCCACGCTTTCTGCTCCGTGAAAATATGTTTAAAATTATTCCAGTGATGCTTCCTTTCTGTGATATTAGTTTGCCAAAGCCTCTGTGTTAGTTTCCCTGAGTGATGAAAAACGAGGTCTAAGCCTTTGGTAACCCACAAATCATGTCATTTGTGGCTAAATGAATGCATTAGCCAGCAAAGCTGTCCCCAGTTGACATGGTGGAGATGTCACAGAACAGCACAATCTTCAACAATAATTCTATAGCCTTACTGTGACAGTGTGGCAGCAGTACCCAAGGTCACCAGCAGCACTGGTTAAGCAGTTATGAATTTATCCATCACCAAGAGCAACTTTAGCAGGATCACAGCTAATTTAAACGGAGCTTATATATATTTTAACTCAGCTGCAGTGATGACAGCAGCTGCAGCACAGACTCACCATTGTTAATCCTGGAGTCTCACCTGCAGAAGAGCTTTGGCTGCAGATTTGTGCTGTGTACAGCCCAATGCAGGGGTATGAATTTGGGTGGCACAGCCAAGACAGGCACATGAATTTGGGTGGCACAGCCAGTACAGGTGTATGGATTTGGGTGGCACAGCCAAGACAGGCACATGAATTTAGGTGGAACAGCCATTACAGGCACATGAATTTGGGTGGCACAGCCATTACAGGCACATGAATTTGGGTGGCACCTCAGGCCTGTTGCCCCTCCTCCTTATTTGTGTCCCTATTCAGCGCCAATAAATCTCAAAAATGCAAGCTCCTTATCTCTGGGCTCCTTATCTGTGTGAGAAACAGCCCTCTGGCAGCAGGGGAAAGGAGTGGAGGCACAACAGGAGCTGTGGAACCCATCTGTCACCCTGTCACAATGGGGCACATTATGGGATGCAGAAAAGGCCATTTGGGGATTGCATTTGCACAGAAGAAGTGCAGGAAATAAGGAACAAGGGGGTGAAATGGGACAGTGACTTTAAAGGGTGCTGGTCAACATGCTTGGCCATGCTCTGCACCTGATCTACACACTCAGTTCCACCTTCTTAAACTCCATTTTTCTGGAAGAGGGAAATCCCTAATCTATATCCATGCATTTACATGGAGGTAAATGTCTGGTCTAAGTGCCAGCAGGATCGAGCACCCTGTGTGTGAGGTGCCCACAGCTACAGGGACAGCTCTTAATCCTGATCAGCAGGGTGGGGACCAGGAGGAGACTGCTGGGACAGCTCATTTCCCTGTGAATACTCCATATTTAGCTCTTCTCTGTGGCCTGCTGTGCTCATGTGCATTTTACACTTGCCTGTAGGTGTCTTGGTTGGGATTATGTGCTCAGCCTCTTTCCTGCTTGACCTGGAGCACTCACCTGGAGCTGCTTTGCCTGCACCAGAGAATTGCTGGATTTGGGAATTCCCTAAAACTGAATCCTCTCGTGAAATTATACACCATCTATTGCAGCTCTGGCATATAGTGTCTACAAATAAATGACAAACTAGGCCTTCTTTCCACATGCAGACAGCTGTGCACTGTCACAGAATTCCCACTAAACTCCTCTTCCCACAATCTGCAAACACTTCCTGGAAAAACACCACTACAAGAGCTATTTTCCTCTGCTGTTTCTGAAACTATTCCTCCTGTGAAGTACAGTATACAATGCAAACACTCACCAAAAAAAGAAAGGGAGAAACATAGCCCTAAACAACACCTTTTGGAAGTTGATGGGACCCCAATTCATTACATTTTAAACAAAAGCTTTAAGCCTCTCATACAAATGAGTATTGTCTTTTGGTCTCCTTTTTGATGTTATTTTGAAGTGCCTTGAGGATACTTGATAATAAGGCACTCCATGAGTTGTATTATCTTGTTCTGTATTGCAATGTATTATTAACAGCAAATGCCAAATGAATAATGAAAACAAGAGCTGGAAAATTATATTTTCTTCTTCCATTGCCTGTTCTTAGCCTGATCTAAGCAACTTATTAATTGCCTTCTTTTTGATGGTATAGATTTATGTTTGATTAATGCAAACGAACGGAAATAGCATCTATCAATACCAACTTCAATATTATCTTTCTTTAAAGGAGGGGTCTGAGGTAGACAGTGTGGCTTGATGGATTTCATGGAAGCTTAAGGATTTTGCACAAAATGTTACAAGCAATTTCCTGAAATAAAAAGAAAGCAAACCCAAAACTGTAAATTAGAGCTTTTCTTCTTAGTTTTGACTAGAAAAAACAGCACAATTCTCCTACAGATGCAATTTTCTAAAGCCTACGAAAGCCATCCATAACAGCATTTTATGCTAGAAATACTGTGCCAAGCAGTTAGTGGAAAACGTACCATGAGAACAGAATTTTGGATGCTGTCCCCAAAGTACATTAAAGTTAGCCCCCAAATGGAAGCTCTATGAAATTCTTTCATATTTTTCCTTCTCCATCACAGTGTGTTATTTAAGATTAATTTACAGCTTCAGGCCTTCAGGTCTCATAGAAATTGGCTGGGTTATTTTGTTATCATGAATGTAAATGCTTTTATTGGAATCAGGATTCCATCCAGGATATTTCAACTGTAATGTAATTAAAGAGGTAGTTTAGAAAAGCTGCAATTACATAGGGAATAGATGCAAAAATATTTTCACAAATGCTACCAGTAGATTTCAAAATGGTGTCAACACAAACTCGCTGGAGAGCTCCAGGTTATGGTATTTTAATTGTCCAGCTGCTTAACAAGGATGAGTAACACTGATCCCTGAAAAATTTTTTCCTAACCCAGAGTTCTCACTTTCAAAAGCTGAAAAAAAGCACTTTAGCTGCAAAAAAAATCTTGAACCTGTGTTTGAGTAAGGGAAGACAAGATCAAGTACTTCTACATATCTCAGATTTGAAGAGGGATGGATCAGCTACCAGGCATTTCTTCAAACTGGGCAAATGTAAATAACTGCTTTACTTAACATTATATAACAAGGCCATAACTGCTGTGATTAGAAGGACATGTACAGAAATGAAATAGAAAATGTCACTTGCAGGTGACAAAATGTTAATTCACCTTCATGGGATTTTTCTGTGCCTTCCAAATGCGAAGCTACCAGACATCATAAATGGGATTCAGTCTTTGTAAGACACACTGGGTAATGCTTTTTTTTTTTTTTTTTTTTTTTTTTACCAGATTATAAGCATGGACCAGTTTATGTCTGAAATAAAAATCTAAACCTTAATTAACTCATTCTTACAGGATTTCCTCTGATTTATGCAAAAACATCAAGTACAAATACAAGCATCAAACTTAATCAAAGTATCAAGTTGTAATGCTTCTCCCAGACAATAGTTTTCTTTACATTTTTCATTCTAATTTCCCCCAATATTTGAGACCCTGATATCCTTTGAATTTGGATGGCTAAAATTATTTGCTATTCAGACATGAACAAAAATTCTCTGCTGAATTTGCTTGAGCCCAAAGGTACAAACATAGATGACTACTCGCTTGTGTCCCCGTGAAGAGGGAAATGAGTAGACAACCCAGCCAACTTTCCTCTGTGATAAAAACACATCACCTCCAACCATACAAAGTGTAGCTCATAGCAAGAAGAGAATGACGTTTTCAGATCATTAAAAGTTCTCAACAGAATCTAGACATAATCAAAAACATCTGAGCAGCAATACTGGACACGGGGCAGATTCAACTTCCAGAGGACTTGACAGACACGGAATTGTGACTAATGTTTGTACAAAGGGACTTTTGTCCTACACACCTTGTGCAGGAAAAGCAGTTTGATTCTTGAAGCTGTCAACTCAACTAGGGAAAGGAAAACTCAATGGGTTCTTAAACACTGAAGAGTCTTTCCTCATCCTACATAGTTCCAAAATATGACTGCTGAAGAGAGAAAACAGAGCTTTAAGAGAGAGATCAGGCAACCAAACAGACTTTCAGATACCTGTAATGGCAGAGAAATCACCGTCTATTCTGCCTGGAACACGATGGGAATGTGAAGAGGAAAAGGTAAATCATCAACTCCTTCTCACTACACACCAGTGTCGTAATACACACCTCATGAGACCACATTTTGGAAATGGCTGCACTGCTGTAACCTGCAACTAATTTGTAACATTTACAAATATGTTAGTGAATTCAGAGGGCTTTTAAAAATTTTAACGCAATACTGTGGCTAAAAACACTGCCAGAGGTCATAAAACTGCACAGTAAATACTTCTATTGATTTGCTTAGAACAGTAACCGTGTTTGGAAAAGTCTCAATTCAGATGCTTCTTGTGACAATAAAAGCTATTTTCTATTGACCAGACATCTTTAAAATATTGTACAGTACCTTAAAACTTCTACACAGATATCAATAAAAAATAATATAGCAAAGAGACAGATGTCTAAAGTATCTGAAAAATGCTTTCATAGCATTTTGTAATTGTAAGAATTTCTCAAAGACAGAAAGTGGAGTTGGTTGTCCAGTTCCTAGTAAAAGCTCACAGACATCAGGCATCTTTTTCACTTTAAAAGGTTCTCTTTTAAATACTCCTGACATTGTTACCTCAGTAATGACAGTTTTAAGTGTAGACTAGTGTGAAATCTAGCTCTACACTCTTTCCTCTTGTGCTCAACCTGCTACATATTTTCCTTATAGGATTTTGCTTGAATTTCTTTTAGAGTACAATTAACATATTTTCTCTTAACTCATTAGTGCTTCTGAAGAAAATGGTTTAAGACAATATAAAACTGATTTTTTTCATCATGTATCACACTAACTATTCTAAAATTTCTGGACTTGTGGAATGGGGAAGCACAGGAACAGGTTTCCTTTTTATTCCAAGGATTCCTGGTCCAGGTTGAGACACCAAAGATAAAATGAAGTTGCAAGCATATGTAGTAGGGTTTTGTTTAATTTATGGTTCAAAAAGAAAGCAACAACTTTCAGCTGCCTTCCATATATTCACGAATGTATATTCATATGTTCAATGAATGTTCAATGTTCATATGTTATTCACATATCCAAAGTTCACTATTTGCTTAAGCACCACATGAACTTAGAGTCTGTATTTGCATAGCCTTTCCATACTACTAAAGTGCTAAAGTGCATCATGAGGGGGCCCAATATATAATTAATACAATTATATTATTAATTATTAATTATTAATTAGTATTATTAATATAATTATGTTATTAATATCTATCAAGTGGCCCAACATAATATTTAGGAAAAGGACCTTGTGCCAACTTCTGATTTTATGTATTTCAATAATTGAAGTTTTATTTCATCCCATTCCATGACAGAATCCTTATTCTATCTTCTATTGAAAAATCTAGTTGAAATATAAACTTGTTACTTGAGATATTGGAAAAAAAAAGAAAAAGCATGCTTGGCAAATTTATTTGCTGTGTAACTTGGAGACCAAGATGAATTTGCATTAAATTCTGGTTCAAAGGAGGCATATGTTTATCTAGAGTCAATAGTACTTTCTTTTATCATTATTTTACCTTTTATCCCCAAATTCAGTGGCATTTATGCAATTTTGAAAATTAGGTAGGTCTTTTATAACAGATCAAGTCAGTATCTTTCATGATCTGGTGAGGTTTTATTTTCATGAACTTCTCAAAATATACTTTTCTCACTTTAAAAGTGGAAATTGACAAAATCCTTCCACTTTGCAATTTGATGATGCTGAAATTATTTTTTAATAAAAAAGCAATATCTCAGTATAACAAAGACTGATGGAAAGAGATGGGAGAAGTTCTTCGGACTTGATAACTTTCAAATTTATTTATTAAAATTTTAAACAAAAAATATCAGAAAACCATACTGCTTTAGAAGATCTGTTATACGATTAAAAGTCACCAGTACAAACCATTCTAGTGGGAATTTTGGCAACTGGATATGATGGAATTTATTCTAATTCCTGCTTTGTCATGGGCTGGATTTACCCTTCTCCCATGGCTCAGTCAAGTTAGCAACACTTCCATTATATTCCAAAAGGAATTGCCATTGAACTTGCCTGAGGATTCCTGGGCTCCACCTTGTCCAAGGTCTGCAGGAATTCAATCCAAGATGTGATCCATGACACAATGTCAGGTCTTGCAGACGCTCAAGCATGTACAAATAATTTATTTATGTGAGAAATAAACTATGCACTTGCCTCAGTGTTTGCCACATGAAATATTAGTTTGCATAATTCCCATTATACAATGCAGTACCTCTGCTGATTAAATACATTAGGTGATTGTCTCAAAAGGATGATAATTTTAATAATGCAGTCTGCTACTACTTAACTTTTTGAAAATGAGTTCATCACTGGGACATGACCTAAGAGTATGTAGAAAATGAGGAATTCACAACCAAAAGGAGAGAATATTAGCAGAGAAAAACAGGAGAATGGGGAGTACTATGCAGACAGATTAATTTCAACAACTACTGAGCAATCCTTTTACAAAAGATTATTACCAACATTATTTTAATTCTCACAAGGTCAAACTGATTTATGAAATGAGTTCTTGTTAGGCATTCACAAAAGCACCTAGGGTAGTTTTAAATCACACAACCATTTTCTCCCAGATTTTGAAAGTTTTTCTGAATGGGAATTTAATTCATCAATTAATATTCACAAGTTATTTTTATCTTACTTCAACATACATTTATCAAGGTATGTACCAAACCCTAGGAAATGAAAAGCTGATTTAAAATCTCTGGAGAAAGAAATGCTAACTTTTTTCAGTTCCTTTTAAAATAAAAAAAAGAGTCATCTGTGAATTCATCTGCTTTGATGCACAATGCTAGTACTGAGATGATTTTTGATTTCAAAAGCAGGCAGCTAAACAGAGGGGATGGAAATTAGGACATTGTATGTTAAAAGTCACTAGAAAATAAGTATTTTCAATATCTTTCAAATAGAGCTGTCAGTTTCAGCCAATTTTTGTTTGATTGTTTGTTGTTTTTTGTTTTTTTTGTTTTTTTTTCATGAGGAGCATATATCTTTCCAGACAGTTGTTCCCTATTTCTTATTCTCTCTTTTGAAAACATTTTTGTTTGCCTTCTTTCACTGCCTTGTTTGTAGCCTTTTTTATTAGGCAAAATGTCAGAAAAGATTGATCCTTATTTATCTTTGTAAGGGAGGATGTCACACTTTGCTGTGTCTTTGACTACTTGTTTATATAACAGATGAAAGAATATCAAGTAGCAAACCAGAAACCTATTATTATGTTGAGAATCTTAACAGAGATGGACCAAAATATTTTTATTGACACAATCAGTTGCTTTATCGATCAGATGAAAAAAATGCTGCACACCTATGCTATGCTGTTAAAGGCTCTTTGAAAGTTTGAGGATTGCAAATGCTTCTGGATTTCTGCTATTTTTTGCAGTGATTCAAGTTCAGTTTTGGTTCCTCCCAGCACTAGGCCACTTTATGTAAACCTTTATCCCCATAAATAAGTAAATAAGTAAATAAATCAGCTCAAGCTCTTTCCCTGTTTCCAGCTCTGCTTTCCTTACCTCCCTTGGCTGCTCCATTAAATTTCTCTTTACACCTGGAGATATCTCCTTTCCATATGCACTAGTTGAGGTTAAAATGTCTCTCCATAACCATGGTGGTTCACACACAAGCCTAAAACCAACATTATTCCCATTTACACTTGAAGCTTACCGCTCTAGGGATGCTCTCTCATGCAGGGACCAGACTGGAGGGAAGGTTATCAAAGAACCAAGAGTATATAAAAATTTCATATACTGTCTCACATGGACATTATATTGACAGAGCTTTATTTTACGTTGTATGGAGATTTTTTGAAGAGTGTGTTGGAAATACAGATATGAAAAGATTTATTTCTTGCTATTTCAGTAAATCTTAGCAGTTACGAAACGTGCTTGGAGAGCATTTGAAACATGTTTGCTTTTAATTATTCTCAGCAATTGACTGAGCAATCACAACAAGTTGGTACATACTGCTTTTTAGGTGTTGTTTTAGAATATCTGAATTTACTGCATTTGAACCGATTTAGTGGAATCTGCCAAAGAAAAATAATGTGGAACTTCTAGAGCCAGTGAAGACCAGTCTCAGGTTTGCTGGTTTATACTGGTTTTGAAATGGACAAGGGGAAAATATGCTGTGACAATAGGAGGAGATGTTTGTACTGCTGGGAGGTAAGAAAGAGCAATATTCCCCACACTGCTGATTTTATGATAGCGGGGGGGAGGATATAATAAAATACTATATGATTTTTTTTTCTTTGTTCTACGATAGGCTGTGTAAAAGAGGTTTAATTTGGTATTCAGGATGAAAACAGAGCCTCAGCTACGATCTTCAGCCCTTCTCTACATCCATCTACAGACTGCAGCAACCATGAATGCAGATGAGATAAACTTGAGATTCCATAGTTAAGAACCACCAAGAGGAACACTGGCAAGACACATCTGTCATTCTTTTGCTGAGTCAAAGCTAGCTGAGGGATAAATTTGGACAGTGTGCTTCAGTCATGGAAATTGTCTTTAGTCACAAACAGGATCTTTTCTCATTTTATTGTAATAAGTGTTTACCACACTGAAGAGTAATTCTGAGGAGTAAACATATAGTTCTTAACAAATCAACAATTCAAAGCACTTATAAGCCTCAAAAATGCTGTTAGGGCACCAAAATGTAGTGTATGAGTGTAGAATGCTAATTTGACAAAGAGGAAAATGATTCCTTAAATAGTAGAAGCATTTATTAAATACTCAATTTTCCAAGCCCTTCTCTGGCTGAGTTACCTGTGATTTGCTAGAATGCTCTTCAGGATTCAAAATTACTCATTCACACCCATTTCCTGCTCTTGTGAGCATAACCTGGCTCTGAAGTGAAGTTCTAAAATAAAGTCTGCATTGACCCTGTCGTGTGGTGGTATCAGGCTGCCCTCTCTACATGGTCCCCTATACAACAGAATGTCACCTTGTCACATGCCAATAACAGAGAAAAGCCAGTTGCCATCTTTCCTGCAGCTGAGAAATGAAAGGAAATTCCTTTTGAGTGACTTTATGAAGTCTGTTCATGACCTTCTGCAGCAATCTTGCTCATTAACACCCAGAGTACCTTGGTGCTGCAGAGCAAGCCAGAGTCCCCAAGTGTGACAGGATCTGACGTGAGCTGTGACAGCTGAACACCTTCCACTACAATTAAAACTGGAAATATCTGGGAGGCTGACTGCAGCTTACCACTGCAATATTCAGCAATCTTCAGCAAATTATTTGTCAATCACAAGCGTGTGAAATAGCCCAAACGGAAACAGAAGAATTAAAAATAGCACAACACATCACTGTGCATATTCTGTCAAACCCAGAGGACTTTTAGACACATCAGAGTTGAAAGTGAGAGAATTAAATGCTATGGGCTATTGTTTCTTTGAAAAAAGACAAAACAACAACGAAAAATCTATCACAACTGAACAGTATCTGAATGAGTCAGGAAACTTTTAGTTTTAAAAAGTCATCTGTGGTTGCCTGTGTTACTGACTTCTTCCCAGAAGAAGCGTGAAGTCTGATAATTTCTCTTCAAGACAGAAATAATTCTTAAAATCAATTGTTGACAGAAACACAAGGCTCCTCTTAGAAGGAATTACAGACATTGCAGGGGATAAATTGTCTAGCTGCCCAAGTACTTCGATTTACTTGTCTGCCTCTATTGAATAAAACCTCATCAGAAACATTTTGGGCCACCAAGAGCACTTGTGCATTCAGCTACATGATCCTGCAAGGCCCCAGTTTGCAGAAGCTCTTTGTCCAATGGTGTGTGGATCCTTGGTTTGGGGAGCCAGTCAGCCTGAGGAATTCACAGAAAGCATGTCCAGCATGAGAGATGGAGGAGCAGAAGCAAAGGTTCTTTGGGTTGATCCAAAGTAGGACCCTACAGCTGGTTTTCCCCTGCTCTGGGCACCCCTGATTCAAGGCTGCTGTACCAGCCCACTGCTAACAGCACATTTTGCTTCTTCAAAGCTTCTTTAAAACTTTATCTAGCTAAATAAATCATTACTTTTACAATTACTGAGTATACCTTGGAAAGTTAAGGCAGTGAGGTATTTCAGTGCAGACCATGTGACCAGGCACTCTGTAAACACCAGCCATCCATGCTATACATATATGTAAGGTGATTTCCTTTATCTCTGTGGACCACGTGTCCACAGCTAGCCAAGGGCTGCCAAATTTTGCTCTAATTATCTTACAAGATGAGGGAAATTATTTTGTTCTGGAAGTTAATAAGCAAGTTGGGGTCCAAGACTGTAGTTGTTGTCTCTTAATATGGCAAATGAGGGCTAGATCGTTGTAATTAATACAGTACACTGGCAGGCAGTAAACATGCAAGCAAAAGAAAAAGCTATCAATGAGACTGTGAATGGTCTGTTCTTTAATGGCATTTACAATCTAATATAGGACTCTGCAAGATCCTGGGCATACATGTGCACATATCTCTATATGCAATGTGTGTATAAATAGTATAAAGGTTTTTCCTAGAAAGCATTAAGGACTTCAGTCCTTCTCCTACTTTTCAAAAACCAGTAAACCACTAACATCAAATATATAAATGCCAAATTAATTTCTGCAACATTAAGATAGATTTTTTTTTTTATTATTTCTGAACCGCAACTAAGAAATCTATCAGGAATTGAATCATAAATTCAGCATTTTTTTTCTTTTCTGTCAGATTACAGGAACAGTAGCAGACAGAGACAGGGGTGCAGTTGTGCTAAGAGCCTGGCATCCGCAGCATATGCACTTCCCAGGATTTTACTTCCTAGCAGCTCTAGCCTGGTTCTGGCAACTGAGAAGCCACCGACAGATGCGGCGCCAAATGTGGTTCCGGACTGCACCTTCCAGTCAGGCTGGAAAGAAACACTGCAGGGTGAACTGTTCTGCTGTGAAACTGAGCACAGCCACAGCAATGCTGCAGAGGCCACGCCAAAAAGGGCACTTTTGGTTCTGACTGAAATGTTACAACAGATACACCCATAATTTCCATTTAGGCCAAGCACCCTGCCGCTCATTCCAACCCATTTATAAACTATTAGAGCTTCACATTAGCAATATTAATTATTCTTTATCTTTGGATAGGAGGATAATCTGTAACTCAAAATTTATCATTTTTAAATTTCATCTTTTTATTCAATGGCAATAATTTATACACATTTTTCTTACAACCTCTTCTTTTTTCTAACTTTAAATGTGGTTTAGTACTTGTTTCCCAATGAATTCACACAAACATAAGACATTCCTTTTCTTTGCTATTCTAATCTCCTTCTTAGCTCTGTTTAAGATTAAATTTTAATTTTTTTTTCAATATGCAGATGCACGGAATGACACACACAGTGTTCCATATGAACCAGTGAGACATTCCCTGGCATTGCTAGCTCTCATGGAAATGGCTTGTCAAAAGTATTTTAGAACTTCTTTTGCCTATTTAATGGCACCACTGTAGGAGCAACTCCTAATTGCTCTGTGCTCTAAATGCACATCCTTCTTATCCTTGATAATTTCTGACCAAGGAGCTCCCATGATAAAGGATAAATTGTCGTTAGACATCACTGACTTTTTAACCTTCACTTTTGTGATTATCACCCAGGTCACCCGATTTTTCCTGAAAAATAGCCAAAAATACAGCTTGAAAAAGAGAAAAACTCCTCTTTGCCACCAGCAAACTTCTCACACGACCATACCTTGCAAAGCCCCAACATGAATTCCAAGAAATGTACCAACTAACATAGCAGCATTAAACATAACAACTCCATGGTAAATCCTTGAGAATTCAACTAGCTAAAGCCTCCTGGCGAACTTCCCCTGACCCTGTTCAGCAGAGCTTCTTGGCATTTTAACCATTTTCGTTGTAGATGTACTCAATTTAGATTATTAGTATTCATCTGTATCTCCTGTGCTTAAAGTAAACTTTTCCAAGTCTTAATAGTTCTACTGAACTGCACATAGGTGAGATCTCACAGATGTTCTGAATTTTGGAAATCATAATTACTTCCATTATGAAAATAATGGCTGCACATCCTCATTTGTTGAATCTGTCCTTCTCATCCTCTTATTTCTCCTTTTTCCAGTAAAATATTTAGCTATTCTATGCAATTAATTCAAATCAAGCTTTTTGAAATGAAATTCCTTTTCCTTCTTTTATTGACAAAGCTTAATTTAATCTTCATATTCTTATGCAGTGATGATAAAATTTCCACCTTTCAAACTCTTGTGATTTATCCTTCAACAGAAGAATCTTGAATTACTGTCATTAAAAAAAATAACTGAAATTATTACAGGATACAAAGAATTTGTTATGCTTTTACTGAAATAAATGAAATTTGCATTGTAGTGTTGTGTCAGTGTGACTTCCTAGATTTAATCCTTTATTGCTGCCCACTATACATTTCTGCAACACAGCAAGAAACGCCTTTGTTTTCCCTGCCACAGCTGACTAAAGCTATCAAGAGACAACAATTTTCAGCAGAGCTTTATCTTGTACTCCCATGTTCCTGTGTTGTGACACTTCTGGGAACAGCCATGACATTTTGTTCAGATTGAAATCATTTTGCTTCTTTAAAGCACTGTTGAACTGCACGGTGATTTTTTTTTTTTTCTTTCTTCATCTCAGCACAGCTATGCCAGACAGCATCTTGTGTATTAGAGAGCAACATTTCCCTTCTGGGCTACTTCCTGGAGTGATAATAGAACAGTTCTTCAAGTTAGCCATGGAAATACTGCACGATATTGAGAACAATCCAAATAATTGCTCAAACACTTACGGTTTGGAATTGTATTTCAGCCTCTCCTGAGGTGATGTAAAGTCCCTTTCACTCCAGGGATGTGAAGCTGCTTGTACCACAACAGACATCACTATTGTCATCAACAGCAATGACAAAGGACACAGAGAGACGCACACTGACAAATATTAGGAGGTCTCTCAAGGAGGGTTTGCAGATTGTCTATTTTCTGTTTCAGCTTTGTCTCTGGCTTTGAACTCCTCATTTCACTCTGCAGAATTGTATCTCAAACTACCAAGGACAAAACTCCTACAGACAGGGACACAGCACTCCAGAAGAATCCCCTGCTTTTGAGCTTTTCAATGATCCCCATGTTTCTTTTCTGCCAAAACAAATTTCTGGCAGAGATCTGCTGCTGCTGTTCTTTTACTTTATAAACTTTAAGAGAAATGTAATGAAATAATATTTTAGCAGATACAAGTCACGACTCAGAGCGCTATTTTTGTTGTCAGTCTTTTGTGGTGGCTTTAACAATAGTAACTTGGTTTTTAAATGCTCTAAGTCCTAGTGATGTAGTCACAACGGTTTAAGGATATAAACAATAAAAGGCTATAGGCATAAGTAGTGTATTTTCTCAGAAGAGTTGTTAAGAGTAATAAAATCACTGGAGAAGATTTTGGGCCCTTCTTAAAGTCTGAAAAAACAAACAAAATATAGTGACTAAAAAATCCCAATCCAAACCCTGTAATATGTGTTGAAGGATAACAGTGGGAATTACAAATGCCAGCATGACACAAAATAAGAGATAATTAAAGTTAGTGATGATATAAACAAAGAAGGAATGGATATTTTAAAGGCCAGGAGCAAACAAGGTTGAGGAAATAGAAGTATCTTTGATGGGTCAGAACGTGACATAGCATAACACCAATTTGACACTGTAATATATTGTTACAAGATGTGAAGAATCATTTGAATTACCACTGCCTGGAGGGTTGGATTTTTTCTTTATTCATGATGGAAAGCAGCATGTGGACATAATTGGAAAATGTAGAATGGTGCAGTATAGAAAGATCAGTGGTTAGAGCAAATCTGTTAAAGTAAAGACTGTTAATTCTAATTCAATTCTTTTCACACTTCAGGGTTTTGTGTTTGTTTTGGGTTTTTTTTTTTTTTCTTAGCCTCTTTAATGTTCATTTGTTTTCATACTTCTTAACTTGCCAGCTATGCAAGCATTTTCTCTTGGGTATCCAGAGGGATAAATGCAAGTTATTTGGAAGATTTGCAAGTACTCAGGTATCCAACAGGTAATTTAGCACACTGCAAACAGCACCTGAATGTGAATTATCTCTTCCTCCACTTCCTCTCCTCGCCCTCCCCCACAACTAAAGATGGCATAATGGACACATGTTGTTAATTTTTCCAACAGAATCCAAATTATAAGACTCGGATCAGTGTAATAATCTCCTCATAGTCTGCACAGTTTTCTTTCTTTTGTAAGCAAGCAGTACAGAGGCAGCTTATACAAACAAAAGGAAGTCTTTCTGCCTCCCTGACACCCCATTTGCTTCCATCTGCCCCAGATTCAGAGCTGGATAGTACCAAAGCTGATAAGAGATACCCAAGCTGGGCTCAGAGCTGCTTCTGAAGTTAAACACACGCAGTGTTATCCGAAATCACACTGGCTTGTTAGATGAGATAATGTGAAATGGTGTAACACATCAGAGGCAGAAAGGAGAACTTTGAGGCTGACTATCTGCCAGCAGCCCCAAAGACAACAATCCCATCACAAAATAACAGGACGGATAAAAGTGGAAAGGGCTGCTGTGCACTACATATCGGGCACCTGGTGATCTCTCTGCTCAGCTGTTCTGCAAACCTTCCATGAAAGGCTGAGAAATTACTCTTCATTTTCTACTTTCATAAGCATTTGTTTTATCATTATTGACACAAAATGTAAAAAGCTATAAGTTCAGATAAGGAGAGAAATATCTAATGAGGCTATCTGCCAGGGTGAGATAGAGATTCCTGGCACATGAAAGAAATATTGAATACTAACTTAAAGAACTCTCTTCTCTCTGAGTGCTGCTTAATAGCCATTTTTTTATGGCAGCTCCATTCTTCAACGTGTTTATTTTTTAAAATATAGTTTTATTGCTAGACTTTACTTAGGTGATAAATAACAGAGCTTAACGGGATCAATAATGAATTAGAAAACAGCTGTCTCACTCTGCTTACACTGGGCTGCATTATGGATGTGCTCTCTCTCATTTTGACTTCAGCTCTACAAGATACTCAGTCTCAGTTTAAGCCAGGTTTTTGTCATTGGCCTAAGGATTCTGATGGGCAGTTATTTGTCCTCCTGCCCAGGTGCTCAGTTAGACACAGCCTTGCACACTCTAGCAAAAGGAAACATCCATGCAGATGAGAATATCATGGTCTTTCATATCTGGAGGACACAGAGCGTTCTGGATCCAACTTAATTATTTTGATAGTTTCTAAATGGGTTTATACAGTGCTTAGCTAACAAGCATTTAATCCAGAGGTTAAAAAAGGCAGCGACCCCAGAGACTGGTGTTGTAAAGGGCTATAAAGAATTCTGAGGTACAAAGTCATCTTTAGCCCTAGGGAGTGGACTGTAAAGGCTGAAGGGGATTTTATTAGCATCGTTAATTAAGCATTTATTTGACTCCTTTATTTGGCATTGAATCAATTTGTCATTAGTTGTTTTGTTATTTAATTAGTGTGCTTAATTACTGCAAATACTATTAGGGCTAAATCCTGCAAGTTGCTGAGAATTCTCACAACTCCTAGGGATGTCAGTTAAAACCCACACAATTTCTCAGGTCTAGAAAAGTACAGAGAGTTGTTTTTGAGGTACTGCTTATGACAACCATAATGTTACCATAAAAATCTTTTTGTTCCTGGAGTGACTTGAGTGCAAAGTAACAGAGGTTGTTTGATGCACAAGGAGCTATTGTGACTACATAAAGTTGACAGAAAAATACATTTAACTTCGTTGAGGTGGTTATTGTGTCCTTGGAAATGGAATTCTCATAAAAAAAGCGCCGACTTTAGCTTCCTTAGTATGGGACAATATCACAGAAACTTTAGTGAAAGTCATTACTGAAGTGAGACCCTACAGGAGGTCACAACATGGTGTTCTCAAGGGCAATGGGGTCCAGGCAGCATTACTGGGAGAAGGCCATAACAATTATTCTAGTCTTTTACTAGATTGAAATAACAAGAGAATAAACAACTTGTCTAAACAACAAAAAAAAAAAGTGATTGGTAGAGCAACAGTACCATTCTTTCTTCTCTTTTTCTTTTCTTTTCCTTTTTCTTTTTCTTTTCTTTTCTTTTTTCTTTTTTTCTTTCTTTTTTTTTTCTTTTTCTTTCTTTTTCTTTTCTTTTTCTTTTTCTTTTTTTTTTCTTTTTCTTTTTCTTTTCTTTTTTTTTTTTTTTTTTTTTTTCTTTTCTTTTCTTTTCTTTTCTTTCTTTTTGTCTTTTCTTTTTCTCTCTTTTTCTTTTTCTTCTTTCTTTTTTTCTTTCTCTTTTCTTTTTTTTCTTTTTTTTTTTTCTTTCTTCCACATCTGCATTTCTAGGCCTACAACAGAAATAGATGATTAGATAGGATCTCAGCCAGAAAGGGGGTAGTTAGTGTTTTGAAATAAAGAGAAAAACCACGAGAGGATATAACATCAAATAACTAAGCAATTAATTCACCGTAAAAGAAAAATATGTTTTGGGGTTTAATAACATAACCAATGATCTAGGGGAAAAGAAAGATTTATAGAAAACTGCCTACATTATTTTCTGAAAGGCAAAATATTTCACTATGGCATTTCCAAAACAGGGAGGTTTAACTTCTGTTTTGACATGATTTGTCATTTTAATTAAAAATTAAAACCCAAGCGAAACAAAACATTTAACTTTCATTCCCATAATATTTCATGCAAGATAATGTTCCTGTTTTATTTTCTCATTCAGTGAGGTAAAAGCTGGAGAAAATGTTGTTTCAGAGCAATCCAAACCAAAATTTTTCACAGGTTTTTCTTTTGGGCTGCTGACTTGGGCAGTATCCATTCCACACAGCTTTCCCCATCCCTGCTCTGCTAAGGATCTTGGCAAAGTGCAGGAAGAGAGAGCAGAGCTGATGCACAGACAGGACCCGAACTATGGAGAGGTCAGAGCAGGGATTTGAGTCCAGGCATAGCTGAAGGCAGCAGAGATGGCAGGGAACATGAGGAAAAGCCAAATAAAGCCAGTGGGAGACTCTCCACTGACTTCAGCTGGTGTTGAACCCAAACCAAACCGACAGAGAAGTGTGAAAAATGAACAATGGGGCATGAGGAAGGAAAGGACAGAGAGTGATGTGAAGTGGGGGAAAATGCCATCTGCTCTACTTGCTGCAGCCCTAGGAAAGCAGGTATATTTTGTTTTGGCTGTCAGCACAAGCTCAACATCCCCCTCTAACTTTGTGAAGTGTAACACTGAGCACGTAGGGGAGATGTAGGATTTTTCAGAGGATGCTAACAGCATGCTTGCTCAAGCTGGGGAAGTTGTTCATATATAATACAGCACCATTTCCCCATGCATCTACTATAAAAAATGTAATCTAAAAGCTTTCACCGAGTTAAAGAGATGAAGCAGATGGACAGGGAAATTAAAAGAAATTGGCAAGGTAGAAAAGATAAATGGTCAACTGAGATTTGAAATGAAGAAGAGAGTCAATGAGGCAGACAGCCACGGTGAAGCTATTCCAGATGGTCGAGGCTGCAGAGAAGGCGGCTCTCAAAACACTTGAGAAATTCACACCAAGACAGAGGTCCAGTGTCAAAGAGGGTGTGGAGACTTGGAATCCACCTAAACCTGTGATGATGTCTCGGACAGAAAAAAGGTCACAGCCCAGGAGGAGGACATCAGTGACTCAGCAGAGGCCAAGCTGCTTCTCTCAGACTTTTAAATCTCAGCCTGTGCATTGCAGTGTTCATTCTCTGCCTACTGATAAGCTGCTTGCCACAGCACCTTTTCCTCACGAATCAATGGACAGTATGCTCCTGTGTGGGAGAACCAGAAAAGGTCAAAAAACTGCTGTCCAAGTACAATCAACTGAATAATGGGACTGTTTAAAACCCAGACTCATCCAGATACAGCTGTGCAAGCTCTCCTTGCCTGGATCTGAATTCCTTTTCTTCAGAGTGGCTCTTTCATCTGGCCAAACAGCAAAATTTCCTGGACTTGCTGTTTCTTGTCCTGTGTTGAGAGGAACACACACAGCTGATCTGTAACCAGTAAGCACTGAATACAAGAGCTGATGTGTCCAGTGTGTTATCTAGACTGCTACAAAAAGAAAGCCACACTTAGGAGTAACAATTGCTACATTAGAAAGCATTTATGTGTCTTTTGTTATATGTCTTATATATAATGTGTCCTGACATTAACATTTGCAGATTAGTTGTCAAGAGCAGTCCACAGAACCCATTGGTGTGAATATTTTAAAGCATCATTTAAGATGTTTCCCCCACCTGAGCAAAGCCTGCTCACAGCCTTTGAGAACCTCAAAGCAAGATTTGTCATCTTAAACCTTCTTCAGTGGCTTGCTATATTCTGCAATAAAGTCCAGCATTCTGTTCCAAACCCTCTTCCTTTCATTACCTATACTGGAATAATGTTACAGGAATGAGAGACTGAGGTGTGCTTCTAATTTTGAGTACTATTTTGGGAGCAATCTTAATAAGGTGAGGGGTTATATTGTCAAAGTCCCTTGCATCAACTGTACAATTTTACAGCTCCATTTTGTGGCAAGATCCACGTAATTGAACCTTCAACATCAATTTACTTGATTATAAGCCTGTGTCACTGAGCAAATGGCCATCAAAAGCCTCTCCTCCTACTTCTGATTTCCTGAACTTCAAAATGGAATATTAAGTGCCATTTAGCCACTGACAGTTGCAATACCTCCTTTATCAGCCTATTAGGTACAGCAAGTAACATTAATGAGGGTAAATGTAAAATAACAAAAGACCAGCACCCATGTTGCCTTTCCCCTGCTGAAAGGGATAATTCAGTAATTACTGAGCATGCCTCATTTAGTAGCCTGGCCAGAGGAGAGGAAATGGGTTATTCTCAAGATTTCAGGGGGGCTAAATTAAACAGCTGCTTTTTAAACTTCATTGTATCTTTTTGCATTCTCTAATAGCCAAATTTCACTGAAGAAAGATCTTTTTCATGAACTTCACATGGGAATTTCAGGACCCCTCATCCACACCAAAGTCAGAACAACACATCTATGATACAACCTGTCATTGTCCACATTTTGAGGTGCTGTGAAACCTGTTGTTTCCAGTCAGTTTGATGAATTACTACTTTGTTGAAGTGAACAGTGCAATCCACACCAAAACACAACTCTGAATAAGGGATCCTCCTTGTATGTTGCCTTCCAAAGCAGGAAACCACACTAATATTGGGCTCAGCTTAAAGTTTTGAAATTAACAAGCAGATTGTCAGTTAATGTAAATATTTCTGCTTATTTGAAGTAGAAGGCCTCTGCTAATTGATACCATAAATATATCTAAATATTGAAATATTTATGTATAATCTGGCCTTACGGGAAGCTAAATGTAAAAAGGACATGGTTCTGAAATACCTGAAAAGCTTTACAGCCCACAACTCCTGTTACTGAACTGTCCCTTCAGCACAAAGTGGATTTATTCTGGTTCAAACTAAAGTAGAATAACTGCCCCAGGGCTCCAGTCTCTAAAGGGCACTGTGGGACTGGGGTTTGAAGCAGTGCAAAGTAAAACCCTTGAAATATGTGCACCGTGGACCTTTATATAATTATTGTATATTTACCTCATATAGACACTTTATTTTCACATATCACTTCTCTATGGAAAAAATAAGGCAAGAGTCTCTCACTTTTAGCTTGCAGGCACATGTTTTAGCTACTGGCACATTCTTGGCCCCAAGGCATAGAATCTAGCTAAGCAGAAGACTGCTTCTCACAAGGAGTCATAAAGGAAGTGGCACATTAAATAGAGGTTTGTACATGGAAGTTTCATTTTTAGAAAGAAAAGCTTACAAGATTTATGAAATGTTCCATCTTCAGCTGGAAAAGGCTTTGATAATTTCCTCTAGATTCAATCCTGACCTATTTAAACTTTCTGATTACCATCTATAGAAATTCAAAGATCACAGCAATCAATCATTCCATATTTTTGCAGGAGAAGCTATTGTAGCTGATGCTACAGTTCAGCTTAATGTGAATCACACTTTTTTCCCCCTTTTATTTCTTGCTTCTTCATAGCAAGTTACTACCAGGTTACATCACAGTCAAGCTTTTACATGGAGTTGTTTCTTAACACTGTGAAACAAGATTTCAGTGCAGATATCAAGAAGGTAGAGAAAATATAGAGTTAATTTTTGCCTGTTTTTCTATGGAACTTAGATTTTTATTTTCCTCGCTGCTAATTCAGAGAGATATTTAAGAAATATGGCAGTTCACACTTGAACAGCAGTAAGTTGAGTAGCTGTTGACATTTTAATTAGAATACTTTTAGTGGAAGAAGTTCCAAGAACAAACTGAAACAGAAAAAAAATCTACTTTTAATTAAACAAAACCAAACAAGTAAAGCCATATTTCTAATTTGAGAGCTATCATTAGTTTGTTTATTTGAGGGTTTTATCCCCAGTTCAGAAAAAAGGTCAATACTGTTTATTAAATTTGATATTAACATAAAGTTATAAAAAGGTTCTCATAACATTTAATGAAAACGACTACACAAACACTAATTTATTTGCTTTTCCAGAGCACTTCCCAAGTCCCAGTTTCGAAACAGTTAGCAAATATTACACTGTAAACCTCACACCAATACTGTTATTACACTGCATACCATTAGCTCCTGCAACTGCTAGCAAAAGTGCCCGAGGCAGAGAGATGCAACAACTCAGTGGGATGGGGCTCATCAGTACTTCCAAACACAAGACAGCATTGAATCTTCATTTGAAAAAGTGCACAAAGCCACTTAATAAGTGGACTAAATTAATTTGGTCTCAGATGTCATAACCAGTATTCACAGAGAAGAGCCCATCAGGATTTGGGTTGTGAGAGTACAAGAAAAGGAAGCTTTGCATATCGATGCATTAACACATCTCACAGCACAGTTCATTCACAACATCGCGCCTCATTCGAGGAATTCGAGCCCTGTTCCACTTGCAGCAGCAGGTAGGACGGCTGAAATGAATGGGATCATTCATCCACATCAGAAAGAGAGCAGCATTTGCCTCGCAATAATGAAAGGATTTCTTTTCTTCCAGCCTATCACCACATGCTTCACTTGCAGCAAAGGGACAATTTAACGGTACCAGCTCTTCCCACATTCACCGATGGAAACCCACTCATCTCAGGGGGACTGCGACTTGAAGGACTGACCTCTATTATCTGAAATGTCAAACTGTCATAAATTTGCCTGCTTGATTCCCTCCCTCCATCGCTGTGGCAGCTCCTGACCCAGCAGCGCTCTCGGGCATTTCCACATAATTTCTACAAAACACAATCCTGAAAAGAGATCAGTGAGAGATGGGGATGAGTGTGTGGAAATGCACACAGTCTGTAGCGTCCAGAAGGAGACCTATTTTCAGATTAAAAAATTGAAAATAACATTTTTTATTTCAATATGTTGAAAAAAATCCGCTGCTTTTATTTTTTTTTTTTTTCTGGTCTACATWTCTTGTGGATAAGACATCGGATTTCAGTCAGAATACAAAGGATTTTATCTTTCTCCCTCTCACACCCAGGCATGCTTATGTGCTGGTGTCTGAGAAGAGGTAGAGGCAGCTGAAGAGACTGACAATGTTCACCCAAACATATATTAGCATCTTTTTTGAAAGTACCACACACCCAGTTATCTCCAGTTAAGTGACTCAAACCTCTAATGAACTTTTATGTAGCTCGCTATGAAAATGACACCATAAATTGTAAAAACTGGTGTGTAACTTCAAATCCTTCAACCACAAAACGAAAATGTTTTGACAAACATTTACAGGAATGCACCTGAACATGAGAAAGCTGGTAGAGTGCAAGTAAATATTTACTAAAGTAAACCCAGGAACACATACACATTGCCATGAGGGATACCAACCTAGCTCACTTCATGACCTATGTCATGACCTTATCAGCGTGGATAAAGCTGATACCTTTGTCTTGTAGACCCATGTCTTTAGAGTCTCAGAAGTCATTTTTGTGTCAAATACCCTTTCTTCCATCAGAAATGTCAAATGTTGTCCGCTTCCCCAACAACTGAGAAGATCCCCTCTGTGTAAAGTGTTGTCATATTATATGTCGTGATTTAGGAATGGTATTCCCCAGTTAACATTTCCACCAAAAAACTCAAAGTCTTGTACCACTCACTGACTTCCTGACCCCCTCCCCTGCAGATAAGTTAACAATCACAGGTTGAGGTAAGAACAATTCACTGGAAACAGCAATGAAATCAGAAAATTAACAGTAGGAGCTCCAGTGTAAATAACAAGGAGTGGAAGAGAGGCAAACAATTTTCACATGACTTCTCCTCATGGAACGGGTGCCACCCAAACACCCCCTCCTCCTTGGTATGTGGCTGGAAGGGACTCCTTCCCCCCCACCCCCTGGCAACGATGTGACGTGGTACAAAATAACCTCTGTGTCCTAGCCATGCCCTTCTGGCTACTGCAAAAATTAACCCTGTCCTTTCTGAAATCAGGAAATGAGCCTGGTTTATTTCCAGCCATAAAATGACATTATGACATTTTATATTCCAGTCACAGTGACCAGTACCAGGAGATGTGTGTGAGCCATGTAGTGCATATGCAGAAAAAATGTATGCTCATTGCTTGAAAGACAGAAAGAGAAATATTCCAGAGGGTCAGTCAGAACCCAACACATTGCAAATATGTTACACAGGCCCAGAGGCTTGAGCTTGCCTCTTAGAAAAGAATAAATTTCTGTCCAAGTGAGTGACTCTTATAAAATAGCATTTCTGCCACTCTGCTGGCCTGAGGGGTTGTGTTAGCTCTGAGGAAGGGGATACTTTTGGTTAGGAAATGTTTTGCCGTGGGTGTGACTGTAGTAGATCAAGAATTGTGAATCACAGTGTATCATAAGAGAACTTGGAGGGAGGAAAGAGCAGAGATATTTAAATAAGTCAGCCTTACTTAGATTGATCAAGATATGTCTGAGAATGAGAAGGGATATATAAGAGCTGAATAACTCTGAATCTAGGGTGAAATTATGTCTCCAAAGACAAAATGATATTGAAACAGGAATTGTGTTTAAAATCTTTCTCCCAAAGTCTACGAACTCTACTGTTAGAAGATGCTTTGAAATCAGATATTGGTTTCGAGGAAAGTTTCAGGAAGACTGGTTATTTTTCGTGTTGGTTCTCTTGAGGAATAATCCAGGAGGTGTTAAGAAAAAAGGCATTTCACATAACCCACAGGCTTTTCTCCTTTCCAGTGAAAGGAAAACAGATCAGCTGGTGAAAGAAAACTCCATTGAAAGCCCATATAGTAGAGAGCTTTACAGAACCACATCCAAAGAGGAAGGCTGGGAAGAAAGGATACTTTTTTTTTTTGTGATTTTATATCCTTCTTTCTCAGTTCTAGAATGAAGATTATGGAAGTTTCCCAGGAGCTGGACGGCCTCAGCTTTTGCAGTTTTGCTTTTGACTTATTGGTACGAATTTCCTAATCCATCCCTGCATTCATGTGATACAACATTCTCATTAATCATTCTCAGAGATTTCCTAGGCGACTCGTTCACTTAGTTTTGGAGTCACATCAAACTTCCACATCTAGTCATTACACCTTCTTTTCCACATAGGTGTCTTTCACTGCCTGATTTAATTTCCTCCACAAAGTAGACCTAGAGCAGGTCTCATTAGATGTGCTCTTCAAAAAGCCATGAGTTTGTTTTCTACTACGTTCTCTTTGTAAGTTTTCTATTTTCAGGTAATATCTCTACAGGTTTTCATGAAGACCAGGGCCTCTTTGTTTGCAACAAACTTTGCAGGCTGCAGGAAATATCAACTCTTCTCAAAGTGATGTTAAATTTGTCACCTACATCATCTATGTCTCTATAATTGTTAGAGTCAAACTTCTATAATGCTCTCATCTCCTTCTCTCTGCAAGTGATTTTGACCCAGATGGGAGGTATTGCTGACAATCTATTCCTGTATTAACACGCACCAGGATCTCTATCATTATTTTGCTCTCTCCTTTATAAATTGTGTCCCACATGCACTGTCAATCCACGTTTCTGTTGTCCTGTGACACTCAATTTCACATTTTCTGTCAGAAAGGTTTCTTCCACCTTTTTGCCCATGTGTCTTGCATCATTGCAAAAACATTAAAGCTGTTTTTGAAACCCAATAAATAAACAGCTTTTATTTTTCTTTCACTGTGTCTGTCTCATCACAATACACATGAATTACTGCTTTTTCCTGATCATCCTTCTACTCTCCAGTGTCTTTCACCCTTTGCTACATATTTCTTATTTTGCCACCTCTGTTTTTATTTAAGCATTTTTATCAACCATGCTTAGCTCACCCCCAGAAGGCTACTGGCCCAGATACTCCAATGGGGCCCATCAGTCTGGAGGAACTCTTGTTCCATGAATGCTTCCTAATGGTCAGACACACTCAGACTTTCCTCACATTATTTATCCTTGAGCCATCTGTTCATCTTTGCTGTCTTGCCATGCCTTTGCCTTTCCTTTTCTGAGGACTGGAAAGCTTCCACTGAATGTTGTGCACATGGAAATATCATTGTCACCTGGCAGGAGGAAACTGTCTTCCACACTGTGGATATTGTACAATTTCAAAATGAAACCATGTTTGCAATGAAGACTATAGGCTTCCTACACCAAAATCTTCATTCCTCCAGTGGTTACTGGGCCAGATAAGTGGGGTCACTTTCCTGCTGCTTTTTTTGCAGTCCTACTAGAGAGCAAGTCAGACAAACAAAAATGAAGAAAGATGCTGGCAGCAGACCTATTAGAGGAGGAAAAGGCAGATATCCTAGAACAAGATGCAATTCTTTTTTAATTATTTACAGGTTACATATATTTGTTGTTGGAAAAATACACTTCTCACAGCTGCTGTGACCTTGCTGGGCAGCATGGAGCTGTTCTTTGATAGCTGTCACGATCCGCTAACACAAGAGTGTAAAAGAAACAGGGACAAGTATTTTTTGGTTTCAATCAAAATCAAAAGCACTTTTATTGAGTACTAACAACACGATTTTTGCAATAGAAAAGGAAGAGAGGGAGAAAAAGAGAGAAATAGAGAGAGAGTTGGGTTATAGCTACCAAAGGCACAGATGAAAACCTCATGATCCGGAGCCAATAGATTAATCTTCATCCATGGGGAGATCTCGTAGGGGTCTTTTCAGAAAGTCTCTTTATAGTCTTTTTGAAAGCGAAGGGCAGCTGGCCAATAGGTGCAAAAGGGAGGGAAGCTGGCCAAGAGGTGGGGAAATAAGGCCATTGTTTTGTCAGGTGTACAGCACAAACCATCCTGTACAGTCCTCTCCACCTGGACAGCAAGGATGACGCAGTCTACCTTGGTCTGCACCTGTTGTCTCAGTAGTTTGGGCACCTGCACTTGGCAGATCCCACCTCAATCTGGCCCAGACTTCTTTGTGCAAAAGTCCTCTTTCCCCTTTTGGGGTTTTTGGTTGCTCAGTCTCTGCCCTTGTTGATGATCGTGAGGCAGAGGAGGGACTTCTGTACCATCTCTTAAAATAGCAAATCTCATAAATGGGAATATGGAAAATGGTAATAAATATCCTCAGGTAAATCCCAGCCAAAGTCAAGTCAGGAAATACTTTTTCCATTATTTGAACATGGGTGAGATTTCACATCCATTATTTAGGTGTACTGCCTTTACAACAGTAACAAGAGAAAAATAGGGAGACAAAAAAACAGTGCTTGGAATAATTTTCTATCACACAGTCCTGGTTCAGGGGCTTAAGAGTTTCCTGAGTTTAAGGATTTTTATCTCACAGCATTGAAACCACTTTCATGTACGAAACTGCCCCAGCATCATGTTGCTATAACTTCCGTGGTGTGGCCAGTGGGTAATATCAAGGGCAACAAAGGGTGCTGCAGGAAGCTACAGGAGGAGAGCAGCTCTGCCCACACCCCACCCGGGCAGGGTACAGACGGTTTAGACCAGAAATTGCTGATCTAAACCAATATGGAAGCTGTTAAACTAAGCATTTTCGCACCTTCTCTTTTCATGCTTTTGTATGGAAAGGATACCAGTTTAGACTTCTTTACACATTGCTATTCTGGACATATTTAAATCCTCTAAAATATTTTCCATTGTTTTTGCAAGGACAAAAATGAACATTTTTGTTTTTTCAAAGGGTGGTTTTTCCCACCTAGCAGCACCATGCAGGCGATCGGTTTCTGTTTAGCTGAGCCATTTGTTTCTGAAGAAGGGGCGCACATAAACACAGCCTGGTAATTTTCTTACCCATTTCCTTCCCCTCTCTATTTCACTATTCGGTAAACAGTAGCCATTTAGCATTAAGTCTGCACTGCCCTTAACAGCCACAGGGCACAATTCAGGTGCAAGGGCCACGTTTGTGATGCAGCTGAAGCAGCTGGTGCAGCTCCATCACAGCACCAAAGCAACTCGACACCATCAAGCCATCGTTAAGAAAGCAGACAGGGGTTTAAGAGTACACAACTATTCTCTGACTTCATAAATGAACTGCAGTTTAATGTGCTGCATGGCCACACTTGTTTCAGTATTAGGACACATTGATTGTGTTCAGATCTATGGAATTGTGTCATCTTCACTGCATAAATCAGTGAGAACCTAAAGAGTTTTGCACTTTTTTATAAGTTCTTGAAGAGTATATAGCAAGAAAATATAAGCTACCCCAAACTAGAAAAAATAAGACTTTGCTTTAGCTAGTATTTCAAAAGGCAAGCGGTTTTCTTTGTATTTACTTCTACCCTTGCAGCTATAATGAATTATTTAAGCAATATCTATAGAGTACAGGATTTGTGCTTTTATTTTATTTATTTGTCTATTTTATCACAGGCTACTTACAAGGGCAAGTGTGCTGAGTCAACACAGATGTAAATTACTGCATTTTTCCTTTAATCCATGAAACTGGGCAAACTGACACCCATCACAATACATCTAGTTACAAGAGTTTTTTATTGGGTTATTAACAATGGATTTGCTTATTGCTATTTCTCAAACAATAGGGTTAGCAAAGTGAACTTCTTCCCTCTCTCCCTTCTTTTCTTTCACCCTCTCATTTCTTTTCAATAGCATTAAAAAACCTGGGAATGTCCGATGTATCTAACCAATCCCTAGTTTAACTCACAGTACACAGCTTTGGGAAGGACTCTCCAGGTAGACCCAGCACTGTGAAATGTGCTGCAACACAGAAACCTTCAATCTGCTTCTGAATGACCTGGTAGAGCCACTTGGCAGAGCACTTCACTACGGAGAAGCGTCAGCTTGGTTTCTAAAAGCAGAGAAGTTACATCAGCTCTGCCTTCTGCCAGGACTAACTGGGTCAGCAAAGCACCCCCTGAAGGTGGCCATGTGCTTTGTGCTTCTGGAGGTCATTTTTTCAGAGCTAGGGCTTCCTCTGCACAGTGCTCACCCTCCCACCTTACAGTCTGGGTCCTCAGCTGATTATTCCTTGTGTAGTTGAGCACTAAAAGTTAATTTGTAAGTTACTGAACTTACAAGTTAACTCCATTTTGTAAAAAAACACCTTCCTCAGTCTGTATTTTTAATAGGATAATAAGAAGTTTCAATAACTTAAATATTGTCAAATCCCATGATAGAAACATGATAACTTTTGAACTAACTTCTGCTGGAGAACAAAAAATGCAAGTCTACAGTCCCCACTGGCAAACCCATGCTGCACAGGAAACTAAGCAGGGGAAAGGGTAAAATTGTTTAAGCGGCTTGTTCCCAGACCTAAGGTAATCCGTGAAAAGCAATTCTGGCTCCTGTCAATACTTTCTTGGCACTGGGAGGTAAAAATCTGCAGACAGGAGACAGGGCATAAGTCCAAAGAGTGACTGTGTTCCAGGTAATGTTGGCTGGCATGAAAACCCCTTGAAACTGTAACCAGCTATTATTGCTTCTAGCAGCACTAAGAATAGAGAAGCCACAGACACACAAATCACAGCTCACAGTCTGGGCCCTTCCATTGTTCTGTGTTGTTTATAGAAATGTATTAAAGACTATTTGTGTAAGCTACACCACCATACAAGTGTTATAAAATGTAAACTGCAATAATACTGCTTCCTGGTAAATCCTTTACTTGAATTAGTGGCTGAAGGATCTGAGCCTAGATCAGTGTCATTTAAAATGCACAGATTCAGCTATTGTCACTGAATGAGAGCAAGTTGTGTGACATTATTAAATTGCCATAGCTGTCCCTCACTCCCTCGCTGTAACACATGGGGGGTCAACAGCCTGACTTTGGTCACTGCACATGAAATGAATTGTAACTATCTCGCTGATCTTTCCAGGTACGTCGAGACCTGGAAATAAGGGAAATTATATATTTCTTTATGAGTTTTTGGAGACAGGAACCGCACTGTCACTGTTGTTGTCTGAAGTCCAAAAAGATCATGATTGCTGCATGAGTCCTGCAGAGTGTATCTTAAAATAAATCAGCTCCCGTATCCTTTGAGATATAAATTTGTAGGATATCTGCCTGTGTATGCACACCTTTCCAATAACAATGTGACACCCAAAATGATTAATGCAGGACGGCTAACAGCTTCAGGATTGCTGGTCAGTAATACCAGCAACATATTGTAACTTTGCAGGAGGTTTTAGATTTGAGACAATGCAGCATGAATTTGGAGGCAGTCAGAAAGGAAAAAGAAAATCCTGCTTTTATCCAGGTTAATAATTCTGGTCTGAACTGGCTTAAGTTTTTACCTAATGTGAAGGTGGGATCATTACACTGCCACTTGTCCTCAAAAACCCCACCAAAACCAAAACAAAAACCCAAAACCACAAAAAAAAACCCCAAACAAGCAAAAAAACTCACAAAAAAATCCTCAAAACACCTAATAACCCAAACCACAAAAAACAAACAAAGAAACAAATAAAAAAAAAAAAAAAAACAAAAACCCAACTCCAAAATGCAAAAAAATTAAACACAAAAAACTACAACCCACCAAAACCCAAACCAACAAATCTGTAGGTTTCAACTGAACACAGTCCATGTTTTAAGGAAAGCTCAGGACAGCCTAGTTATTTAACTGTAACAAGCAAGAGAAAGTACAAATAAAAGGGCAGAAAAGTCAGGGAGCCTATTAATTCCAACTTTCATTTGATGACATTTTGAAAAATGTGGAAAAAAGTTTTGATTTTAGTTATTCAGGACTCTGAGATCAGAAGAGCTTTTGGCACCTGAAAAACAAGTTCAGGTCATGTGCATGTAAGACTCAGGACAGAAAAGCAGAAAGACCAAAACCTTGTTCCAGTCAGCAACTTTCCAAATATTTTGAACTCAAATGAAGTAGCAGGGTTTTAGGCAAATGATATTAAGCCTTTATTTTAGAGACTCTAAGTCTATATAAAGATACACAAGTGTCTAGATGTTTCACAATATTGTTTGACTGGGCAGAGTGCTTCAAACTATAATGCAAATGAATTCAAATTCAGTTACTCTGAAGCTCATGCAGCATTAGATTAAACTAGATTTAGAACAAGATTCCAAAGGCTACAAGAAAAAGAGGCTTGTATGCTGCTGCTAAGCCTAATACAGTCATAGTTTATTAATGTAGATGGTAATGCATAATGAAATGTCATTAATTCTCACATGTAATATTGGTTTCTAATTTGAGAAATTGTGTTCAATTATCTGTAGTTTAGTTGTTCAGATTTATAACTTGGCAACACAGAACAGGAAAGTGCTGAATTCTCTGTTACCTGAGAAGTCTGAAAAATAAAATAATTGTTCCTTATAAGGACAATCTTTATATTTCCCAATTCTTTTTGTTCTGGATTTATGATTCAGTTCTTCAAGGGAGTCAATGAAAAGCCCTTTGGTAACATTCACAGTATTCCTCATTCCAGATCTTTTCTCTCTCTATTAAGGCTTTTATCCGTAACAGGGCATTTTATTTCAGTGCCACTCTTAGGCTGAGTGTTGTTTTGCTGCTCAAAGGCATCTTCATGGAAAATTTGTCAGGCTTTCTATCAGTTATGAAGGTCACCAAGCTGATGTTTGGCATCTCAGGCCATGCCTTTCTATCAGGCAACTAAGGATGTATTAACATAACATCAGCCAAGACACTACTTGTAGTAAGGTCATTAAAAAAAAAAAAAAAAAAGAAAAAAAAAAGGGCAGTGGCCACTTCATTTATTCTGCTCCCTACCAGAATCCAGGGACACACTGAAGTTCTGTGCTGAAATAACTCAGGAATTGGATCCCTTAAACAAAAAAAATCTAAGTCATTCCCCATAGAAAGCACTGCTGATCTCAGCTGCAAGGCTTCCTCAGCCTGCTCAGCAGGGAAGCATGAAGATGTCAGGTAAACATAATCATGCTATTTGTGGAAAGTGTGAGATGAGGAAGAGGGAGGGTAATGAAGCATAGACAGAGCAATTCCGTTTCCCAGCCTATTTAGGTAGATTGTCTTTCTCTAATTGTTTTTCTCCCTGGAGGTACAAACACAGCGAATTTCAATACCATAAAGTTAAGCTTTATTATTGCAGCTTTCATTTCTTTCACAAAGAAATATGTACTGTATTACGGCAGCGCCTAGCAGCAATGCTGTAGCTAAGGATGTGTCAGCAGTTGTGCTACAAACCTCTATTTTTCCAAGAGATGTAAAAATTATTGTTGGGCTAAAATGATGCATGTAAAGTAGGTGTTTATTTTCATATCAGTTCATAGGAAAGAAAAAAAAAATCATAGACACATTCTCTGGTAATTACAGATGATAACAGTCTTTCAAAAGAACTCCAACAAATAATCCCACCAGTCCCCCCCAAAAATACCCTGACACGATAACATCTATGTTACAAAAGGTTGAATAGATACAAGTTAAATGTATAATTTTGCAAATGTTTAAATACTGTCCCCAGTGACTTCAGTCATTATCGTCAGGGTGAAAGGAATTTCATCTCAGTTTAGCAAAAGACCTAAATTTTAATGGGCTTTGTCCAGCAGAAGCCAATCCAACAAAGCACATATTTATCTCATTAACACTTAAATAGATGATCAGTTCATTTGAAATCATCGGGACGAGATTGTTCATCACCTCACAGGGCAAGTTCAGAAGAAAAAAAAATGAAGAAATACTTTAAAATTCATGCAGACACTCAACAACATAATATTTCCATGCTCAGTTTTATATTGAAAATTAACAACTTTAGTAACTAAAGAGCTTATAAAAGTCCTTAGGCAGGCAACAAATACTTGAAGAAAGACTATTCTAAAAAGCAAGGGCAGTAGGCATGTGTTTACATTTAGACACTGGGCAAGCACTAACATCCAAAATTATAGCCACACAAATGCAAGACACAAGAAAAGCAATTAACTTCAGAATAACAAATTGAACCCCAAAGACACACTTAGTGACTGACAGGAATGCAAATTAATGATGAATTAGGAAAACCTAACTCTTACATCATTTACTTATGACTAGACCTTAGGAGGTCTTTCCAAGCAGCCCAGTTCTGGTACTGTTGCAGCTTCTGTGATGGTTTTTCCTGAATCAGAGGGCATTTCAGGTGCAGCCACCCACAGCAGGAGAAAACAAAGCGACAATCTCTGGCTGTTTAGCACTCACTACAAAGTGAAAAAAACTGCCCTGGGTGGTTACTGCGGCAGAGGGTAAGCAGAGCAAGTTGTTCTGGGATAAAGTGGCCTGAGATGGGTACTCCCCTGGTGTCCCCAAGCTGTCCCAGCCCAAGGGGAAGCAGTGCGTGTTGGACACTGAGTTAGTGTCCAACAGACACCAGGCAGAAGGGAGGGGAGTCAGGAGCAGCAGCGGGAAGGAAGCAGATATTTGAGAGACAGGTCCTTAGGGTGACAAACGTGAAGAAAAATCACAAAATATCAAAACAGGGGCTACAAAATGAAAGCTGGAGTACAACAGATACCACGAGTGGCTGGAGACATGGGTGTGGGCTGAGCTGGGGTACAGAAGCACACAACAGCAGGGGTGTGATGGCACACGGCTCCAGAGCGCCTGGAGATGGGTACAAGGGAACAGCAGCAGGGATTCTGGAGGGTCAAAAATGCTGATAGACACCATCATTTAGAGGACTGCACTGGAGGGTGTACAAACCTGGGCTGTTACATGTGCAGCAGATGGAGTCCCCTGAGCGGGCTGACCCCGGGATCTCATGGAAAGAGAGTAACAAGGGTGTTTCATTAGCAGCAGGTCTGTAATGGATTTGGTGTTTGAGTTGCATAATGACAGATCAGAGAATCGTTTTCAGTGTTCTACCCAAAGCCATTAGCTTAGGAGAGAGAAGTGCTGTTTACTTTTTAAAAAATACTCCAGCAGAAAGGTTTGAGGAACAGAAATAAAGGCTACAGTAGAAGCACAAAGGAAAGAGAGTGGATCAAAAGAAATTATATAATTTTCTGAGATCAGATCAAAAGGATTACACTGTGCTCAATTCTGAGGACCCCACTACAGCCAAGTGTTAAAGACTGAGCAGGTTAATGAAGATGGCCTGGCATTTTACCCCACTGGTTGAGGATATGATGCATTGCCTTAGCACATTGCCCACAACATTTTGCTATTGCTGTACTGCTCTCACAAATCCCCCATGTGACATTCTAACACAATAACCTTTCAGCTCTTTTAGGTGTAAAGCACCTGAAAGGATAAGCACAAACCACAAAACAACTGTAGAAATGAAAAAAAAATCTAGCTGCCTTTTTTTTCGGACCAAATTTTCTCATTAATTATCCTGTGACCTGTGAACTACAGCAAAATAGTTTTTCAGTAGAATAATTGCATTCAACAAAAGTGTTTGCAGGTTGCCAACAGCAGTCAAGATTTCTGCTGGTGCTGATTTTTTATTTTAGCTTTTGCCTTTCACATTCACTTTCTCTTACAGAATCTCATTTGCAACCATGAACAAACAAGTAATTTAGAGCACATTTAGAAGCATTCACATTGGCAAAAATGCCAGGTTGATAAGAAACCAACTCAGTCAAGCTGGGACTTGGTGGGCTAAAACTCTACAGGATGATATACTGCAAACATATATATCCTTCAAAACCATAAAACAATTAAATTATTTGATTTATGGTTTGTTTGAAAGAAGAAACATTGGGCTTTTGCAGTAATGATACGCCTTTCAGTTGATAGGTATGTAAATGTGTGTGTAAATATATGTCCACACATCCTATTATGTATGAGAGGAAAAAAATTGAGCTCAAGAGCTCCAGCCCCCTTCACTCCTCCCAGCTACCCAGGAAAAGCAAACAGCAGTTCAGCAGGTAGCAGCACGTGTGCAGGGTTTAAAAATTTCTGACAGGAAACAGTAGGTGATAAGTTTCTATTTTTAGCATGCAAAAGGAACACTCAGGTCATGCAGCCAGGTGTCAATACTTGTTTGAATATTTTGGTGACTTTACTTTGTTCCCTGCAAGGCAGTGTCAGTTTAGTGCAAAACCTGTGTGTATTTACACATCGTTTACGTTTTCCTTTAGAACACCATGAGAATTACTTCACAGATAACAGAAACAGCTTGACAATTTCATAGGAAACCTTACCAGGATACCAATTTTTGAAATTGAGTATTCACAGAATTTTATTAGAATATTAAAGAATTACCTTAGTTTTTTTATTGGTTCTATAAATTTTGGAAGAAAAAATATAACTGTCAAAACAATCCATTTTAAATAGTTAAGAGATAAAAACTCAACAAAATAAATTCTCCAATGATGTCATGAGATACATACACTAAAAGATTAATGAGATTGTCATGAGTTAAAGGCAGTATTTTGAGACTATCATGCTTGTGTACACTAACATGCATTTTGAAAATAGAATATACCTAGCTGACAAGACCAAAAAAAATCAGATTAAAGTGGCACTTTGCTTTGACTCCACTGAATCCTAAATCCATGTCAATATAATGGCAAGCAATGAATAGTTTATGAAAATAACATGCCAGCACACAGAAGCAAGATTCTCTTCTCTACCTGGCAGACAGTGCTTCTGTAATCAGGAAGAATAATTGCAACTTTTCTCTTAAGTGCACATTCATTTGCAAATCTTAAAATGGAACATCCTGTCAAGCTGCACAGCACCCATCGTGCGCACACATTTGGCAGGGAGGCATTTGGACTCATGATTAAGAATGTTCAGTTCACTACACTTGAATCCAGCAGCAATAAGTATTGATTTTGAACCAATGTGATTTCTTTCTGTATTAAAAAAAAAGAACCCATAGCTTTCATAGCATATGTTTTATTGCTATGTTTGCTGGTTAGCATCCATTTTCCATCCCTATTGACAGATACTTACCCTCACAATGGCTGGAAGCTTTAAATATGTATGTCTTCTACATTTTAGTGATTGTTTCACTTCGAATTACAGTACTGCTTGTGCTGAGAAGTCAGTTCTACATCATACTGGAAACAACTTTCCTAAACAAAATTCAAAGTAGAAGCAGGTAGAAACTCCACAGGGATCTTATTTCTTGTGGAGCTGTTTTCAAGCTATTCCTACTATTTAATTATTGAAGGGGAGGGCTTACATTTGCACAGATTTTATCTACCATCAGTTTTGTTCTTTTGATGAGACAACAGAAAGTTCTCTTCCAACTTCTGTACTTGCTGTTATTAGAAAACACATTTATTGTGAGACTTTTTAAAAGCCAAGGGTAAGATGGCTCCATTTATAAATCTAGAAATGTCAGGGAGGATCACCTTCAATAATTCAGGACTTTTCATCCTAAATCTATGTATTTAAAAAATGCTGATTTATCTTATTTTCAAGATTTTAAACAAACAACAACAACAACAAAGCACAAACTTATTTCATCACCTTAATTTAATAGATGAAAAAAAAAATATCCTACCTATTTAATATTCACTGAACTTCTTGGAAGAAAAGTACAAGTTCACACAGGATGCAATATAGAATATTGGTGAGAGATTAATTACAACATTGCAAAGCAAAAAACAGTAATAAATTCAGAAAAATCACAAACAAGAAGAAATAATATCAGCCAATCTGACTTCTTATTCAGTATCTATTACTTTGTAGTGTTACTGTTATTGCTGAGGTGCTTACACGATTACTACTCCAGGAAATTACTGAAGGAGGTCTTGATGAAAAATAAAGAATTAATGTATTGAATGCTTTTAAAAATAAATCATTGATTAATAGATGCAGCAGTAGTGCTATAAAAGCTATATGTTATATCTGAATGCCAGTACACAAAAGCTGAGATGTAGCCTAAGACTTATATTTCATTCAAATAAAAACAATAAACATTTTAAAAATTAATGTAGTGAAACTGGGTTTATAGTAATTTATCCTGCAGAGAAGTTCATGTTACCATGAACATGGTAGGTAGTGTAAAGAGAGAAAAAAATAAGCCACTCTTTTTTCCCCAACAGTGGCTCAGAAATGGCACATTCTGTCAGCACCATCATTCAGTGTATCACCAGCATGACTGCATGGTACCTCACATTTTATTCCTACAACTTGCAATTGCTCTTTTGCTTCTCTTCTACAGTGCAATGCTGTCTACTTGATGCCCATTAGGAAAAGTCAGCCTGGACACTGAGAATTTGTTAGAAAATTATCAATCTTGATAGCTAACAGTGTCCAAAGAGCTAATGCAGGTTTGACTACTGAAATGAATGAATCCATTTCTGTTTTGCCTTAAACAACTGCTTGTTTTCATGTATGATGTAGCAAGAAATAGAAACAGGTATTATGATTGCAGTTTAGGCCACTGTAGGTATTTGCAGAAACCATAAAAGAACATAAATCAGGCTGGAACAGCTTAGGCATTCTGTATAGGAGAAAAACATTTCCAGAAGAGAGAAAGTTACTATATTTATAGCACTGGACAGCAGTGTATAGCTTTTTATCAACTCAGTAGGGTTTAAGATGTCAAAATGAGTGGTGATTTTACTGAAGAACAGAGTAAGCATTGTGAAAGACATGAGACACTTCAGCATCCATCTCTGAGTACTTTAGCTGGGCGTCTAAAATCACAAATTGAGATTTTGAAATTTAAAGCCCCACCACATAAATTGACACCACCTGTGCTAGAAGCAGGGCACTTTTCCTGGTGCCAGCACAGATCAAATCCTGGTTCATAATTAAGATTTTTTTCATATCCTTATCCTCTATGTGAACAGCAGTAGCTTTCAAGGTATTTTAAAAAGTGACAAGCAGAGTAAGTGATGTTACCTGACACAGCTTAGGAGAATGACAGGGCACATTTCTGAGTTGCCAGGTGAGATACTAAGTTTCGTTGTAAAGACTCCAACTTTTTCCTTTTATCTGTTTTCAAAAGTACATGCAGTTAGCTCATTATAGGAAAACGTCTTTCAAATAGTGCTGAGTGGGTAAAATCTCCTCCATAAAGTGACTTTATTAATAATATTCCATTAGTTTTAATCTTTAAACCCTCAGGTCAATTTTTATTTATTCACATCCAGTAAACCTTAGTAAAAAATGTTCCCAGTGACTTCTGGACAAAAAAAATGCACATCACCAAAAATTCAGACAGCCTCAGACACAGAAGAGTGGCACCATTTGAAATTTTATACGAAGCTTAGATCATTTTTCCATCACAGTATTAGGGCTGCTCTACAATGGCCCATCAAATGCTGAAAGGCAATGAAAACACCACAGAGCAGACGACTACAGATCAAGTATATGGGGGACTCACACTAAGGTCAGTGCCAAAATAAAGCAATACAGTGTTAGCAGTGTTTCTTATTTCACATGTGGGCTGTATTTCAAAAGGAGAGTGGTAATCTATATCTGAAGTACAGATAAAAATCAGCAATATACTCCCTTTGTTTTTCTCTATTTTTTTTTCCTCCTCTGGTGTGCTGCACATACATGGCCAACAGTGGAGGTAGTTTAAGATTTCATAAGACAACCAAATAAAATAATATTTTGATTTGTGTGGTTTCAAAGAAAAAACAACATGAAATCCAATAGATTTAAGGTTTGGCTTAACTGAGCTATGAAAAACCCCATTTCATCAGTTACATTGGTAGAACAGTTCAGGAATAATCAGGCTCTGTACTGTGGGTGCTACTTGAACCTGAAAGTCATCATGAACTAGGCTTCCAACAAAATCGATTCCTTCTAGACCCAAGAATCTTGCAAAAAAATTGGTAAAAACTGTTTGTGTGGTGAGTGTGTCAAGTTTGGTTGTTCTGTTAATTTACCAAACAGAATATTTTCCACTGACAATGATGCGCTGAGAATTACTTTGTTTTGTTTTTTTTTTAAATCAAGGATTTTCATGCCAGCTCATTTATAAAGTCTTAGTTTTGAGGGCAGTCTTGTGTATATTTTCTGTTTCATAGCAGCGACTGCAGCACAACAATAAGACAATACATAGACTGCACTTGTCCATCTGCAAGTGATCAACCTGCAGGGCTGCATTTTGAAGCCTGCAGTCCTCCATGTCCAAGAGAATAATCTGCTAGAAGCGTTTTTTCCCCTCTGGTGCAGTTTGTCACACGTTCTCGTGTAAAGGTAACAAGCAGCTCCTCTGAAGTTACCCTCATGTATAGCAAAACTAGGGTTTGGACTGCAAATTTTAGAAGTTTGTTACTTTTTCTACATCTTATGGTACCTGCAGCTTCATGAATGCATTTGAGGTTGTTCTCCCTTCCCTTTCAGTGTATTTATTGCTGTCAGTCTCTTCTCCAAGCATGAGAACCCGTGACCCTACCAGTATCTCAGTCAACAGCACTCCTACAGTTTCAAGTGCCACGCTTACTTTTTCCTTTCTCTTTACTGCTGAATAGAAGGAAGGTGAATAACCATTCATGCTTTCAAGAGTTTCAAACCTACACAGAAACCTTCTGGTCTCTGAAGAAAGAGCTGGGAGTAAAGAAAGGTGCACCACATGCCTCAAAAGTGCAATTCTTCTTTTCTATTGGAAAATGTGGTAAAAGTTTTTATTGTTTAATTTTTTGTATATTTAAAATTGTTACCTTTATAGATACTGTCAATAAGTCTAGTACTGTATGACAACATAGCCAGCTATCAAGCTATTAGCCTTTTGATTCTTCTGTTCCTTGCATCTTTGTTTAAAACTCTGCCAAAAATTGAGACTGTTCTGGGTTGTAGAAAGAAGGAATAGCCCAAAGTCAACCAAGCAGAACTGAAGTCCATGACTTTTACTTGTTCTGAGCACAAAGAATTTCATCCACTTTTTGGAGTGAAACTGTGATTTAGCTTTACTGAACATTACACAAGTTCCTGTTTGTCCATATATTCACTTTTGTGTTTACTTGATTGTCTCGTAAAGCACTTTGGTGCTCCATGGGTAGGAAAATATATCATATAAGACTGAAATTAAATTGTCTGTTCTGTTGAAGATGAAACATTCTCTTAAATGTTTATCCTGCTACAGACTTAGAGCTGTGTAGAGATAAGGGAGTGTTTTATAATTACTGAGCTTGAATTCTAGTGTCAGTTTTATATGTTTAATAATATATCAAAATGTTTAGATCCATGGGGTGCCATATAAAGACAGAAATAAAACACAGACCTCATTAAGTAGTGTTTTGTTCTGTACAGGATCTTACCACTACCAAATACTGAAACTTGCCTGAAGAGTTCAAATGGCACTTTGTCAGAGAAGTCAACATCTGAAAATGGGTCCAGCCTGCCTCAAGCTTTTTTTTTGAAAATCCTTATCTGCCTCTATAAATGCTATTGGAGATTTGAAAGTCTAGAATAAGTAATGTAATTGCAGCTGTCTGCAGAATTTGAGGAAAGCTATTAAAAATATGCCCAAGTATCAGCCTTTTATTTCTTTCCATTAGTGGTGACAGTACTTTTTGAGTCAGTGGCTCTTGCAAATGACCTTTATGTGTCAGCAGCAGGAAAATAATGTACTTTGTTTACCTTAATGGACAGTTGCAGAAATACCAATTAGGACTTCAGCAACCTCCTTTGCAGTTATTGCCATCTGCTAATTTAGGGGCATGGAGGGCATCTAAAACTTTCTTCAGCCTTGCAGAGCCACCATTTAATTCCCAGTCTTTCTTTGTTTCTCCTCTGTGTCACCAAAAAGATGGGGAATGCAGCTGCAGAGGAAAGGGTCATGGTCTGTTTGCTCTGGTGACAGACCAAGATAAGTGCATTAACTGTAGGAGCTGAGCTACAGGAGTTGTGAATTCAGGAGCAGAAGGACCTCTCTGAATTTAGGTTTATAGGATGACTTTAAAGACTCACTCTGCCTAACATGCCTGAAGCACGCAGATTAATAAAGAGGCTAAGAGAAAAGACACAAATGGAGAATGTTTTATAAGAAAATGACTATTTAGTCCCTTTCCATTGAAAAAAAACCAAACAGCCACTAGTTTGTTTGGCTAAGTAGCAAATGCATTTGTGAAAATTGGTGTATTCCAGGTGATGCTGGCCAATTTGGTTCCCATGTTGTTCATCACCAAGAGTGATTGCTCACCAAGAAATCAGTGAAGAGCTTTGACTCCTGCAGAACTGCCACATTAAATTCTTTACTGGCTTCTGTTTTCCCCCCATACTTTCAGGATACAAAACTGTCTACTGCAAACCATTAATTTTCTCAAGGATTCAACCACATTTGAGGTCCACTCCAATAGTTATCTTTTGTCAGAACTTTGAACGGTCATGCTCTTGAACCGTTCTCACTATGAAGACAAGAAAATACCATGACAAAACCCCAGTATGGGCAAATAAAAGAAAAAAAAAAAAGAAAAAGGAATGCTTTACTGGAGTCAGAATACTGAAGATAAATATGGGTAGCTGCTAGACAGTCATTAATTCAAGCAATGAGAAGAGGAGAGATGCAATATGTGTCTCCCACTTACTTTCATCCAAAAATCAGATTCTGTGAAATGATTCTAAAACTCAGTGAACATCGAAAATAAAAAATAATGCACTACAGAGATGCATAACCATGGTGTGGTTCAGAGGCAGTAAAAGATCCTGGATAAGAGATATTACTAAACAACCTCATGTTTTGTTTTTGCTATCAGAAAAAAAAAGAAACACAACGTGAACTGAATAGATTTTTCAAAAGTTATGAAGTTATCAGCGATGCAACTCTGATTCTGACCAAAAGTTAGTTCAGAAAACATGGTTATTGGCTGAGCTAAGAAAAAGGGAGACTGTAACTGACACAGGAAATAAGACTTCAACAAAATAACAAACAAAAACAAAAAACAAAACAAAAAAAAAAAAAAACCACAAAACCCCATCAACAATGAAACCAAACCCAACAACAACAATGACCCATACAAACAAACAAAAAATAAAGCACAAAAATAAACCCTCCCTCAAAAAAACCCCACAGCAACAACAAATAAAATCAAGCAATCAGAACTAAAAACATAAACAGCAAGGACAATACTCTCCAAAGGTGAGAGTGAAGTAAGGCAGATAATGCCTTTTACAAACATTGAGTTTCCTGGTAGAAAGGTGCAAGTCATGAGAGAGATCTGGTATAAATATATGTTTCTCAACTCAGGGGTGTTAGAAAAATCATCCTGGGATCCCAGAGCAAAATGAATAAGGAAAGTATCTCCAAGAAGAGATGGAGAGCCAAGTTTCTAAGCTCTTTTTTCAGGAATACTTTCTTAAGTAATCATCAACATACATAATACGTCAAATTCTAAATAAGTTTCAGACAGATGAAAATAGAATTTCTGAAGAGCCCTTGATGGCAGCACCAGCTCCAAGGGAGACCTGAGGTGGCATTCATTGAGCCAGGGGAATGCAAACATTATCTGTTTCACTTCCATAATAGTTACTGCAGTAAGAACAGATTTTTGGTTGATGAGGCAAATCAAAGGTTGTAGGGAAGTGAACATAAAATAGCCTATTGAAAAAACCCACGAAAATTAATAAAGCATTTCCCTTTTCTCTTGACTTGTGGACAGTGTACCAGGGAAAGCTGGTCAGTGTTTTGTGGACAGTTTCAAAGTACAAATTGTTAAAGAACAAACAGTCAGATATTTTATAGTAGAAGAGTATAGTACAACCAGCTCAAAAGCATTTGTCTTTAGTGGCCAAAAAGTGCTTCCCCTTATTTATTGCCCACAGTGGAAAAGAATGCAATATGGCTTTGTTCCTAAGAAACTGTTCTGAAAACTTATATGTTTCTTGAAGACTTAAGCTAAAACTTCCACCTTATCCTGCAATTCTATGTGTTTCTTAAAAAAGCCCTTTTATTAAGACTTCCATTAGATTGTAAGCACCAATCTGAAAGCACCTAACTCTGAAATCTTATGCATACACAGGTTTTGGATTCTTTTTTCACAAGAAAATTTCTGTGACCTAGAAAACTGGGCAGTGTGCAAATGACAGGGAGACCTTTATAAAAACCAAACCAAGACAACTTACCAATACATCAGCAATGCTCTAAATGGAGCATGACCAAGATTAGTGGAAGATAATTTGCCTTAATTAAGAAGAGAGAAAAATCACTGCCATCAAGACTGGAGAGTACTGTATAATGTGCTTTATTATAGCATCTATGAGAGTAAAACTTTCCATCTTTTCAATGGAGTGCCTCACACAGCTAAGCCCTAACTTCCTTGACCATTGTGAAAAACCTTCCATTTCCAGAAGACACAATCTTTTCACATACAGAGAGCATCACAGGAGAGTTTTATTTAGCTATGTGACTTCAAATTAATGTGAACTACATTCAACTGGTGGGATAATATATGTAAACCAACTAAAAATCCAGTCTGAGCCTATCTACCCCTCATTAAAGCTCTTTTGCTGTCAGCTGGCTGGCAAAACCCTCAAACTCTGTGCCCATGTTTACCTACCTATAAACTGGGATTTAATGACACTGTTCTGAGCACACTGAGACCTTGTGAATTAGCACGTGTTATGTGGAAGAAAATAAACGATAAATCACTACAAAAGACTAAGTGCTACTATTTGGAATTTGTACAGTGATAATAACTTGCTTTTATAGACTAGTAAAATCATGAGATCATAGGAATAAATTTAAATTAGCACATGTCAGAGGGTCACAGAAGACTAGATAAGGTGACATTGTGGTTTAATCTTCTAAAAAGCATTTTGCATAGCAAAATCTGTTTTAGAAGTATATATAAAAGTATGATGTGTTTCTTTTCAGATTATAGAAAGTCCTGGTAGAAACAACTTTTCCTGAAAAAGTATTAATAATTTCAAATACCATTTATTCCTAGTTCTCAATATATCTCAAAAAATTCAATAAACTTTGAAATATAGAACTAAGCACTCACAACAAGACTATGAAAGGGGAAATATTTCCTAATTTAAATTATGTAAAGAATTGGTTAAGCTATCTGCCTTTAATTTACTACCAATTCTTCAGAAGAATATAAATTGAAAGACCTTTCCTCATTCATCAGTGTACAGAATGCTTTCCATCAAAAACTTATGTTGACGTGGTGCACCACAGCCACAAGATCACAAGCAGGACTTTGGTGTGAATTCCTCCAGGTATGGTTTGGGGAGAAAGGGAATAACCTCAATGGGTTTTATACCAATAATATCCTCACTTACACACCTGTGAGCCTGTCCACATTTAGAATTACATCCAGGGCATATCTTAAATGGAGTTAAACAATAAACTGGGTAGTCAGAATGAGATTTTGGGGTGTTCAAAGGCACAAAAAGTCACTGTCACTGCCCTTGGCTCTTCCCTGTTCCACACATTTAAGACACTTGCACACACATGGACATAAATATTTGATTTATGACCAAGTCCGTCATGGGGTGTACTGAATTAGCAAAGTAGGATTTTTGGTCATGATCCAGGGGAGCTGAGAACAGTTTCAAACATGAACAAAATCTCTCTTCTTCAGAAGACCTGAAATTTCTCTTTAGAGTTGTGCTTGATATTTTGAATTCATTTTCCAGTTAAGTAACAAATCTATGCTTGCGTCTGTTTAACTAACGAGAAACCAAATCATCTTCTTTTAAAAAGTACTTCTTTTATAGAATAAGTCACTGTATACCTTCTCTGATATTGACATTTCCCCCATCTATCAGATTTATAAAATACCCATTCAACAAACAAGATGGAAACTGTGAATGCATTGATGATACCATTTGCTTTTCTTTTTGCCTTTACCCCTCAAAAAAAAAAGTCATCAGTAAACACCAGTAACATTTTGCCCAAAGGAGGAAGCAGCATTTTTTCAGGTCTACCAGATACAGACAAACTCCTACTTTAAACCCTATGATGAAGAAGTGATATTGTCAACTTTATTTCCATTTTGGCAAGAAGTTTTACTCTGATTTGAGCCTAAAAGTTCTGTTGTCACTGTTTTTTTTGTATATATTAGAGAGATTTATGGGGCTGGGGAGAATAGATTTAGTTATAATCCTTGCCATGGAGTGACTTCAACCACATCACAAAAAACACTGTACCATAATACAACAATTCAAGGTGCCTAGGAGGAAGAGGGAATGCGTGAGCTACAAAAAAATACTTTGTGCAGTACAGAACAGATGGAGGCAATACCTCATAGAACAGATAAGAGAGAACAAAAAAGACACACAATTCCAAGGTAAATACAAACAACCCACATTAAAAAGGTTATAAAAGCAAAAAAGCACCAGTCATCAAAACGGTGAAAACAACCACATACTATTGGAAAAGTTATCAAAGAAAAGAAAGCTGGTGTGGGTGATGGTTAAAAACAGATTTTAATAGTTTTGGAATTAGTTTTGAAATGAGTGGGTTTGTATCTACAGAAATGCAAAACGACAGAAGAAATGTGTAAGAATCAAGAATATGAATTGTGCATTGGTTCGATATAAAAAATGTTTTCAGGAAATGAATGGCTTCTCTAAACAGTAGTTTGTTGACAAGTGTTTAAACTTTAAATAATGCTAGCCAAATTCTCTAGGGGGGCTTGGGGAAGGTAATCTGGACAAATTTTGGTATTAATTTTGATATTTTGTCAGCAAGACATAGAATATTTCAAACTACAACTGAAATAGGCTGATTGGAAACTACTAAAAGAATGGGTCATTATTCTGCATAAAAACCATCCGGGAGAAAACGGTCAGTCTTTGTTTTCCTTTCACCTTCTTCCCCGAGTCAGTTCTGGAGAAAAGATAAAATACAAAAGATCTAAATCCCATTCATGGACATTTTAACACTGATAAAAGAAATCATTTGGCTTGTCCAAGAAATCAAGGATTATTTTAAAGCAAATTAAAAAAAAAAAAAAAAAGAAAAAAGAAAAAAAAAAAAAAAAAAAAAAAAAAAAAAAGAGGGAAAAACAGAAAAGAAAAAGAAAAGAAAAAATAAAAAACCAAAACAAATAAAATCCCCAGCCAAACTTGTCCAAAAAGCTATTTCTCTAGGAGGGGACCATATGCAGCTAACATTTATAGTTAATAAAACTGTGTTCTATATCTGTATTGTAATTCATAATACGCACAGAACAGCAGTTATAACAGATTTACAGAGCAGAATTACATCAAAATAGGTTGCTGAAAAACAGTCTGGACAAACCATTGATAGAGTTACAAATGGCCACAGTGGATCTCTCCTGACATTTAGTTGGCAAAATTTTGTCAATGTTTAAGGAACAAAATAAGCTATATGTTGCAATTCGTAATACTTTAAAAAAACCCAGATTTTTCTCTCTTCAGAGAACATTTGTTCCCCCAACCTCCAAAAAAAGTGAAAATGAAATTTAAAAAATGTTTGCTGTTAATCAGTGCTTGACAAATAAAGCAATTATCAAGTATTTCACAACCCTTAGCAGAACTTACCAGAACAAAGAGATATTACATTTCCAGAACTTTTACAAGCAAATTAAGCAAAACAACAGAAATTTTATGGCAGTCATATCTGGGGGGGCTTCCTATGTGATACTAATGAAAATAGGAAATTTATGGCAACTGTGAATATGCTTGGTTTGTGCTGGCTTACAATAAAGGGCTTTTAAAATGCCAATTCTTTGTGTATGTGTGTGCATATATAATATATATATATATATATAATATATATTATTTATTTATTAATACTAATATAGTCTCTGTATAGTAAGAATGCTTTAGCTGAATTATCAGGAAGAATATTAAAATTTGTCTCTGCAATAATAAATGCCACTGACTATTACCCACTGGATGTGATTGTCCAAGCAATTTCATGCACCTAACAGTCCACCCATCAAATCTACATCTCTCCAATTAAGAGAGAATGATGTTGTGGGGGCCATGTCAAAGGCCTCAGAAGCCCAGATATACAATATGAAACACTCATAGTCATTAGCCTTCACAAATGTTTTCACCAAGGATTCATTATACCCCACTTCAATAGATATGTTCAGAGACAAGAAAAACACCTTTTGCATATATTTATGCAAAACTACATTACTGTATGTTTGCTAAAAAAAAAAAAGATGCCATTTTTTAAAAAAAATAGTAAAATTTGTATTTCACTGCCCAAAATTACAAACATATAAATCTGCCAGAACTGCACTGAACATTCCCAGAAACAATAGACAAGAACCTGTACACACTATGTTTTATTAAGGCTTTAAAACACATCATTACCTACAAGAAGTTGTCTTAAAGCGTTCCCCATTATCATTCTCATTTGTCTGACTAAATCCTCTCCTCCAGATGCTTTGTTTCGCAGTTGATTCCATCCTTCCAAAACTGGCTACCCCTAAAATATGTATATTTGCATTTAGAGTGGCATGCTCAGTTTCTGAGCTTAGCTTCACACTGTTTTTATGCTACTGCCTAACCAGGGTTAGGATTATCTGTGAAGCAGCTGTGTAAACACACCTAATTTATATCTTGTATTTTATATATTACTTATTTAATATGTATATTTCATATTTGTATTAAATGGTGTTGGCACATCATTCCTACAGCCCTGATATGACAAGAGCCACAGATTGCAGGAATAATTGAAGGCAGAAGGAACCTGTGCAGGTAACTAACAGAGAATAGGTGTCTACAGGCATAACTCAAGAAGTCAGGAAAGCCCAGAGATGCAACCGTGGTGGAGATCCCAGCACGGATTCAACCGTGGTGAATCTGAACCAGCAGGAGCCTGCTGAAATACTCTCAAAAGGACAAATTCCTCATTCAGTAGAAATACAGCCAAAATGAAAGATTTGCAATAACAGCCAGCAATGATCAAAGTTTAAGGGGGAGACACTTCACTTCCACGAAAATGAACTCACATTTCTGGTCTACAGAGAAGCTCACTAAAAATGTACAAGACAAATGTAGGATGCCCATGTACACACCCATGGAAAACCAGTAATCAGTGGGAGAAATTCCTGATCCATATATATGAATGCCTGTTGAATATTTTGATCATGAACTCCAGAAATGGAGAAGCACTGCACTGAAATCTGAATTGCATGCAACAGATGAGTAACAAAAGAAAAAAAAAATCTCCTCATCACTTTGCAACAACAATAATGAAAAAAAGGGCAGAGATCAATATCTTCACCGAAAAAGCTCAATCATTTAATGATTCAGAGAGTAAATTTACTCATTATAAAATGTCAGTGCATTAGTTGGAATGCATTTCACCAATTCTTTTGTTCAAAGGAGCTGAAAGCTCTCACCTATGACCAATGCTTCCAGAACTTGGCAGGAGGATAGAGGGGGAGAGAAAAAAAGCATAAGCACAGATTTAATCCCCATCTCCTGCTTCAGAGAGAGAGATATAAATTTAGGCCATCACAGAGATGCAGTGGGAAACATTAGAGTTTTTAAAAGATGCTAAAGGTCAATCCATTCAAGAAATTTATGGAAAATTTGATAATACTGAGCTATGCCAACCAATCCCTCATGTTCAGGTCAAATTTCAATTATTGAGAGACCTTTATGTCAGGGGAAAATAATTCCCAGCATTGGTAGCATATGCCCTGTCAACATAAATCACAAAAAATGGATATATATGCATCCATGTGCAGTTCTCAAGTCTGCAGTTAGAAATCCTTGTAAGTACCATACTCTGCTTCCAGAGCTTAAGGAATGTCCTTAATCCTCTTGCTTGACTGCATTAGCTTTACCTGCTCTCTGAGCATTTGACAAAAGATTTTATCATTTTACTACTCTGAAAAATCTCTTAGATTGCTCTAATGGAATTGTGAACCTTTTTTTCAGACCCATAAATAAACCATTTTTCAAAACAGAGATGGTCAGCCCCACTTGTAACAACATGCAAAAAACTTAATGATCAAAAATTTTCTTAGTTTCTCTTCCTGTTTGTCCCCAGGTCCTGCACAGTTTTACTTCATGGAGGAACATGAAAATATGGAAATTAATGCAGAGGTTTGGTATGTGCAACATTGAAATAGCAGGCAATAAAACCAAACTTATAGAAGTATTATAGATATAAGCACTTTTTTTTCTGATTTATGTTCATTGTTTGTTGTGCTTTAACTGAAAGCATTAGAAATACACCCCAAGAAATACAAAATATCAGCATGTGACAGTGCCTTGATTATCACACCTGGCTAAAGAATATGTGCTGCCCATTGCAGAGATTTTAAGAAGAGGCAGAACAATTTTCTGTACAAAGAAAAACTTCCTGGGGATTTATTCATATGCCAAAAAGTTGACCTGCAAAGTTCTATCCCCACTCTCTTAAAGGGATTTTTAGTGGTGAAGTGGAGGTCTCCTGGCACTACTGCCTTCTCTGTAATGTCACCTCGTGATGGAATGTGCAGCAGCAGGAGCAAGGGAGAAGAAGAGCTGTAGCCTGAATGAGTGACCTTTAGGGGAAGTGTGCGATGAGAGCCACAGTGTTTCTTAAGGGAAATATTGGTGGTGTTCTGTTATGAAAAGCTGCAAAGAGCTGCTACCAGAAATGTCAATTTAGAAAGTCACATCTGTCACTTTTGTGTCTGTTTTCACTCCCATTTATAGTCAAATTTAATGATTAGCATCAAAGAAGGGAAATAAACTCATAGCAAATTTTCCATGAGAGAGGCTGCATTAGAGAAAAAAGCACATTTCCACTAGAATAAACATTGCAACAAAGGAAAGAGTCAGGACATTAGCTATTAAAATCTGAACATCCTTGATGCATAGCAAATAGCACTTGAGCTTTGCAATACACTGCTTCCTAGCAATTTTTGGAATTTTTGCCTAATACCCATAAAAACTCCAATAATAATGCCCTGAAACATATGATCCTGTAAGGTTTCCCTTTAAAACTGTTACCTGAAATAATACATGGAAAAGATCCAGAGAACATTTTCAGAATTGCACAGTCCTCTGCAGTCCAAACTTTAACACTAAATAACAGAGAGAGCAGAAACACACACAATTACTGCAGACAGTGCTTATCACCCCTTCCAGGCCAAGGTGCAAAATTAACACTTAACAATGATTGATTTGGACATTTCAAAGCTAAAACCCAGTGCAACTGCATTCTACAGCCCAACTTTGGCTGTATAAAACAAAAAGATGCTGAACAATAAAAGCCAGGCTTGAAAACCTCAGTGCAGCAGAAGTTCCTTGGACGTGTTAAAATGAAGACACAGCAAACTTTCTTGTGTGGCAAGAAGCTCAAACATCAGAGTTTGTCAGCGAGAGCTTATCTTCGATGAGGTTTTCCTACTTCATTAAATAGTTATGTATGTTTTATCAAAACAAGCAAATTCCTGCACACAAATCCGACCCTGAGGAGCAGTGCTGGAGGTGTCAGTGCTGTTCAGCAGTGAGTGTTACAGGGAGCAGGAGAGCTCAGCTCCAGGCTACATCATGTTTGCCTGCTTTTGCTCAGACTGAAGGCTTCTGAAGTTTATTCTCAAAATCCTAGTTGATAGCCAAAGGTGGATGCCAATGTCTGAAACATTGTGTTTCTTTACTGTAATAAGAAATAACATTCTTGATTTTTGTTTGTCAAACAGGTTTTCTAATTGGGAAACACTGGATAATCCAGGTGGTGTTGCCAAATGTCTGCCTTTGGGTTATGAGCTCTGTACTTTTGATATGGATACTGGCTACTCTTTTATTACTACTCTGTGACAAAGTACAAAACATGCATAAAAATTTCTTTATCTAGGTGAAGAAAAATAAAATTCTTTTCCAGCTTGACATGGATAGAGAAATGCAGAGAAACTGCTTTTTCCACTGGAGTGATCTGCTGTAGGAGTTGGCCGTATGCTTTAAATGTGAATGACATGTCTCTGAATTTAATGTGTCATCTGCTGAGTTCAGGATCTGCTGTCTATCTCTCAATGTGTAAAAAATGAATTGCTTCAAAATGATTTATTGCCAGCAAAATGGAATGTGAAAACAACAATAGAAACAGTCTTGTAAAGGTATCCTACATTTAATAGCACTGTTTGATGAGTAAATTATTTCTCAAATGTAATCAAACATTCTCATTGTGAAACTCTCAGAGTTGATAAAGCTGTTGCACAGTCTGGTATCTGTTTCCTGATTCATAAGGAGCTAATGCCATTAAGAACATGGGGAAATGCAGGATTAAATCCCAGGTTTACACTGCTCTTTGTAAATCCGTGCAGAAAATATTGGGTTATATTTTCAGTACCAATCTGTGGAATTAATCTCTCTGCTTTTATCTTTTGTGCTTTTTTTCCCTCTCCTCTGAAGTATCTACAGAAGCATCTTTAATAAAGGATTTTCATTTCTATTTTTCTTACAAATGGGTGGCTTGCTTTATAAATCTCATCTGTGTACACACTAGCAAAAGCTTCATATAGAGAACTATTTTCAAAATACCATGGCTTATCCCTCAAAAATAATAGGTTATCTTTCAAAAATGTTAAAAATCCAATAGAATGATATTAATGTTTAATATTTTTATCTTGGAAAGATTAACATGAATGTTAAAAATCAGTGATAACTAGAGGTAAAAGCTCCAATTATTCGAGAAGTTGAAGCACAATGACAATTGAGCATGAGGGCTATGATGCCTACAAGCAGCTTAAAAGGAAGTACATCACACTGAATATTGAATCACACTCATCTTCCAAAAGCACCAATCTAGTAAATTTTCATAAGGAATATTTTATGTTCTTTAAAAGCAAAAGATAAGTGCTTACCTCCTTTTTCAGACTGCATCCATGTCATCCACACCAATGTTATTCACCAGAGCCATCCCTAGGGCACAAACAGAAGTCACTCAAATAAAGCTACAGGTTTTTTTTTTGTCATGTGTGTCAACAAAAATACTATCAGTAAGAAAAACAAGTGCTACCCATTATTAGGTGTTCCTGGGTTAACATTAACCAGTTTGGTTTTCTTTTAATCTGGGGTAAAATAACTCTTTACTAACTACTGGTTAAATGAGTGCATTTTATAGCCGACATTGCTACTGGATCTCCCCCTTCAAGTGCCTTCTGTCCAATATTTTGGATTATAAACTCTAATTTTAGCAAGATGTCGTTAGGCCTATTAAAAAACCTGATTAGGAAACAAGCAAAGAGAAATGAGAATAAAATATTTCCTTAGGTTTTTTCCCTCTTCTAGTATTTATCAATGCTTACTTTGCACTTTCTTCTACTAATTACTAATGATGGGCAACACAAACAGTTCCCGTGTTTAAGGCTCATTTTGCATGAAATGGTTTGCTGCTGTTTGGTTTTATAAGAAGCTGAAGGAGGGAATACAAATGGCAGTTGTACCTTGCCAAACCATGGCAGGTTATTTTAAATATTGACAAATCCAGCTTCCTGACAGGGCTTAAATTTATACACTGTCTTTCAAAATATATTCTGCCCCTTTTTGTGAACATTATCACACTATTCTACCTGCAGAGGAAATCTGACATTTTAATGACTATTCGTCACAGAAACAAGACTGAGAAGTGGAGAGGGAAGATAATCTTTCTGAAATATTTCTCCCCTTCTTTTTTTTTTTAATGTGTTAGGAGGGAGCCAGTTGTTTGTTTCTGATATTCATGAATAACCTAATAACCCCTGGAGTTTAACAGATATTGCCCAGGCCCCTAGTACTACTTAGGGCTTCAAAGGGCAATTGGAATTACTTTGTGATGCACGGCACATATTTATTGGCAAAGTCCACTGTAGAAGACTTCAAATACACACAATCTCAGAAATAAAAAATGCAAAAAAAACCCCAGAATAACAGACCAGTGAAGTGATTTGCCAATAGTTATGCATAAGATTGATTACAGAATTGACCATTCAATGCTGAACTGAAAAATGGAATGGTTTTGCCAGACCTTGGAGTAGTCACAGTTTATTCATAACCATGAGAAGTACATTCCATAACAGAGGTACAGATGATTTACAACCATGTTTCTACTGACACAGAAAGGAAGTTCTCAGCACAGACAAGGAAAAATATTGGACACCATGTTTCCAACTTGCATGTAATTCCAAAGTAAACTTCAGGATTAAGCTGTTTGTAACTATACTGGTGGCAATCTTCCATTAACTTTTATCGTTTGAAAGACAAAGACTGTTCTCAGTCTGTCCCTGTTTGAGATTATGAAGCAATTCCTTATCAGAATGAGAATATAACATTTGTGATGCTGAATGTATTCTCTTAAGGTACAAAGAAGTCAACTGAAATGCTTGATAAAACATGAAACAAATTCATTTGACTTAAGAGTAGAAGGTTCTATTATGTACAGGTCACCAAGTTGCTGTGAGAATAAAGAGCGCAGATCACTGAAATCTGGTTTGAATGTGTGACCTGTTACTGTTATTCTTTTTTCCCCACCTGCTTCAGAAGTACAAAAAAAGTCTACAGTTTGGAAGAGGAGCTTTCTGTTTCCTGCAGCCAGCTTCAGCTGCTGTCATGATTCTCAGAGTAAAATCCTAAGCTTAATATTCAACATAAGACACAGGAAAGGTAAAGTCTGGGAGTGAATTTCACCTTCTTTCATTAGAAAAGAGAGGGCCTGGAAAAGCACAGAGGATTTATTTCCAAACACGAAGTTATAACAGTATTACACTTCTATTAAAACCAAACAGAACCCAGAATTGGTTTGGCTCTCCAGTGAGCATTCCAGCATTGCACAGAGCAGCAGTGGCTCTCCCATGCATGCCCCAAGCTCCAATGCTGCAAGAGAACAGTGAAATGACCAGCAGCAGGACCTGTGCCACATGGGTTGGTGGCAGTGTCACACAAGTCATTGCTAAGTGACACAAAGGCAGCTGTCTGCAGTGCTGCTGTATGAAAAAAAAAATACTTTTATAGCTCAGCTGTTTCCTCAAATACACAGAATCAGTCAGTGTATCATTCCTCAGGAATCACAGATTAAACACAGAATTCGAAACACACAGTTTTACCTTGAAAATTTTATTTTTCTCCTTTTCCAGTTCCCTTTCCCTTACCATCCTCTGCGTGTAAGACTCCAGAGCCCATGATTATAATTAAGTTCATCCCAGTAATTGCAGTTTTGCCATTTCCCTTCTTTGCTGCAATATATCTGGTGCTGAAGTCAAAACCTTTCATTTTGCTCTATTGTTTTTTAACCACTTCAACAAAAAAACAAATTTATAAAATTAAAATTATATTCATTGCCTTCAGAGGAGACTTTGATGGTCTGGACAGATAAGTTTTTGCTCACCAGCAAGAGTAGACAGCATGCTGTATCATGAGTATAAATGAAGTTTTAAGGGTTTGAAACAATTTCACTGTTGGTATTTAATTTCCATCACTAACCAGGTTGTATTTTTGCAGCACATTTAACTCACAGAAATCTTGAAAACCAATTGACTGTCACTGGAAATTGGCAGTAATGGATTTTATGGGTTTCATTAATTAGCAGCAGAGAGAAGTCCCAAATAAATGTTATTTTATATGTGTGTTCGTCAACATTAATCTTAGAAAAAAACCTGCAATTTCCAAATCAGATGCAATTTCCTTACAAGTTCTCTAGCATAAAGTGATATTAAACAACAAAGAAGTTTATTCTCTACAGTTACTTAAGAACAAGCTTTTTTAAGAGGTAAAAATGCAAAGATATATAGAAATAAGGGAACAGGCAGAAATGCATCCATCTATCAAGGTAGATGGGTAGGTGTACTCCAAAGTAACATAACAGTCTCTAAAACAGATCAGAACAGACAGATTCTGGGATTGCAATGGGATACATGGTGAGGGGCAGAAAATTTTTGATCCTAATACTCAAAAAAGAGCAAGGATAATTAGAACTGCGCATTTTTAAGGCATATAAGCAAATAAATGGGTTTCTCAGCTTTGTTCTGTGGAAACATTGGCAGCTGAATTATTAATACATTTTTGAGAACAGGGAGTTTAAAAGAGCATCAAATTCCCTCTTGCATGTCCCTGCCAGCATGCTCAAACCCTGAGCCTGTCTCACCTTCCATGTCAGGGGGGGACATTCCAGGTCAGAGTGTCAGAGGGCAGCTGTGCTCCCTGAGCCCAGGGGAGCTTGGGGCAGAGGGAATCACATCCCAGGGGAATGAGAAAATTTCTGCAAACTTGATTTTTGATGTGGGGGCTGCAGATAACTTGCAGGTGGTATGCTGGCAAAACGTGTTTTGTTAGAGACACAAAGTATGGCACACTATTACATCTACCCTCCAACAATGAAGGCTAGAGATGGACAAATATTTTAACAATAACATTCCACATTTGGATATATCATGGAGATAGTAAGCCATAAGTTACCTTGTTAATACATTTCATACAGATTCATAGGGTGATTTTGTATATTATTATATTATTGGAGAAGCCCTACAATTTGAACAAAAAAATCTTTTTTTTTCAGCTTTAGCAATGCTAACCTATCACACTAACCCAGTTATTTTCAATTATTTTTTCAAGGAGGACTGATAAATGCCTGTGTTTCTTTACAAAAGTATGCTGCTCCAATGCTGTATCTCTTAAACATTCTCACAAATTAATATGTGATTGAACACATTAAACCAACAAATGAAGACATTTGTGAGACATCAGTTGATAAATAGGAATAACAGCTACACTTCAAGATGATATGGTTTTATATATAATTTGATAGGCATAAGATTTCTAATAAATGTCATGAAGTTTAATCATTATAACCGTGCTAGATGCTGGATTGCACAGGCAAAGGTTTGAATGTGCTGCCCTGTTAGACATACTTGCCAGTGTTAAACAGACTGTGACTGTTATCTGTACATTTGTCTCTCTCTAGGGCATTTTTAAGAATTTTCTAATTAGCTATTGTTTCCAAGCATTGCTTTCATTTTTCTTGATAAAGCTTTTGTTTTTCCAGGGTTCTACTGAATTCAGATTAGGTTCTACATTTCCTATAGTCATTACAATAAGAATAGGAAGCTTTTAATAACATATGAAAACTAGCAATGACAAGTATTTTACAGCACTTTCAAATCTGGTTAAGAATAAAACAGTTTAATAGTTACTTTCTTTTATTGTTTTAATTTTGGCACTATCTTGTAGAAACAGTGTTTCCTGTCAGATAATTCAGATAATAGGAATCTATGAAAAATGAATGAGAGGTTGAGCCATCAGGACAGAAAGAGCAATCTGTAACATAGGTGCTAATCTTAGCCCAGTTGCTCTGCTTTTCATGGTCAGGGAAGAAAGCCAAGAGTTGTGTTCATTTAACCTTTGCTGTGCTTGTCTCTGTTTGGGAACAAATATAAACATGCTGACTTAAGATAAGAGGAATGATATTCCATGTGCTGCCAAGAAGATATAAATCAAGGTACAGGCAGAATATAATTTAGGATGATTTCTACTGTCTCTGCACCCTGGGAGTCTGTTGCGATGCTCTGAGCCTTCTGTGCAAGCTTTTCAAGTTTGGACACCCTTGAGACTCAATTTGCCAGTCTGCACTTCTTTTCTTTGTTTCTTGGAGTAAATTTTTCCACCTGACTCCAGGTAGAGCAACAAATTTGGTGACAAAAGTTTTAACCTATTGTTTTGTACCAGCAGTCAGATTTAAGTCAGCTGTTATGAACCAACACGATTCTCAACAAATGAACCAAGCAAGAGTCATTTACTTCTACAGATATTAATAATGGCTTCACCAAGCAACAATATTCACTATTATCTTATAAAAAATGATGTTTTCATCATCTTTCACAGCAGGGTTCCTCATCCTAAATTGCCATAATGATTGAGCCAGCATCAGATTTTAAGAACAAATATCATCATTATTCACTACAGTACTCCAGCAAAGCTTCACTGGGAAGCAATAAAGAACAAAATGTATATTTTAAAGAGTCTTATTTTCTCCCTAAATACTTGAATTAAGTTGCAGACGGTGGTGTTCTGAGAACTGAGTTACGTCCTAAAGCAATGCTTCTGAAGAAGCACATCGTGCCTGGAAATTGGGTTCTGATTTGCCTGTGAGTTTTCTAACACAGGCTTCTGATATTCTGCAGCTGTAGCTGCTGCTGGATTTTGCATTCTGGCATGGGGACCCTTCCTGTTGCCAGAGAGAATGATGAATAGTTGTCTGAGTAGCTCCGAGCACATACTTATTTCCTCTTCAATAAGAGCAACAGTCAATATCATTTAGGCACACGAAAACATCATTACAGCACAACAAATCCCAGGAATGCTTTCTTTTTCACTGCTGATTCTAACTACTGAATTGTAGCTTTTTCAGGATTTATTTTGTATTGCTTCTGTGCTTCGCTGAACAGCTATGGCTAGAAAAAGTATGGGCTTTCAAATACCCTAACACAATAAACTGCAACATGTCTAAAAGCGTGGCATTCTTTCACTCCAGTTTGAATCTAATGTTAGTGACAAGAACACAAAATTTGTACCAACAGAATTTGGAGCACGTAAGGAACATTTTGTGTCTTGGTTAAAAGCTCTGTTAAGTTTTTTACACTGAAAAAAAGGCCAATTTTTTGGAACCAAGAAGTTTTCAGATCTCAGCTCTTTTGATAAATTTCATTACCTTAAACTTCTGTTTGTCTGGGGATAAAATTGTAAACAGGTAAACCAGCCTGTTCTTACATTTTCAAGATGAAAACTTGGAAGGTTAATTAATTACACATGAATCTTCTTGATAGAGATTGAAATGAAAAGGAAAAAGCTTGAGTTTAAAATGAAATATTTTGCAGTGGCCTAAATGAAACATTTATACTTTCAGCTTACAGAAATTTGTGACACATTTAATGTCTTTTGTTGATATCCCCAGTGAGCTACAGGAAAAACAACAAAAACTAAACCTTAACATTTCTTGAAATCTCTGTATCACTAAATGGGTGTGACTTAGAAACGTATTTAGTGACTTGCATCCTGTTGGCAAGGTTCATCATGTTTTTAACCACAGCTCATTAAATAAATATTTCTTGTTAATCACTTATCCCATGGTCAATGATTTCTAGGAAAGATCCCATGGCTGAAAGAATTCATGAAGCCCAGAACTCTGTATGTAGCCTGAGGTTATGGTGTAGCTTTGTATAATACATCAGTAAGCATGTGTCTGCTCTTAAGTTACCTATTGTGTTAAACAGAAATTCTAAATATTGTCCCAATTATACTCAAGTAAATTTAATTCTGTGATTATAAAGCAATAATAAAGTTCAGCAACCAGCTTCAAGCTTTGTATTTTCATACTATTCTGTGGTGGTAGTAACTAGTCAATTTGACAGAATATTTAAGCGTTCATGATCAGGCATATTGTGGATAAATTGTTAAAACAAATATTTTTCATCACTGCAACCATCAAGGTGTAGAGTATGATATGGAGTGCAATTGCCTAAAAGCTCTATGCTGCTCAATATCTTCTTGCACCGTGCACAAGCATTTCATCACCTCTGCTCACTTCAGAGAGGAGATGAGAATCTATTGTGGTCATTCAGTGCAATATTTGTATTTCAAAGAAAAAAAGAATAAAGAAAATGATGCCACAGGCAGATTCAGGCCATAGAATGGAACGGTGAGCAGAATGACATCAGACACAAAAAATCCTGTGCATGGGAGCCCCCTCAGCCCCCACAAGAATCACACCACCCCTGGTCTCTGCAATTCATGTCCCACATAGGGACAGCCTTAGATTTAGTGTTCTCTGCCTACAACTCCTCCCCCTAATTTTAGAGCAGGGCAGCTTTGCCTGGTCTGGGCTGTGCCTATATGGCACAGCAGAGTTCTTTTGTGCTCTCAGTAAACAGATAAACACGAGAAAAGTCCAAGATTTATGAGCCTGGCAAAACGTGCTTTCAGAGCTCTGCCTCCTGTGCAGAGCTGGGTAATAACTGGGGCCAAGTGAATAATATATACATTTTCTGCTAATTTGAATTTTTAAATGAACTCTCTCTGGCTGTTGTTGCACCTGTGCAGCTGCCACCAGAGCCAGTGCACTCTCAACCAAAGGGAAAAGAAAAAAAGATTAACTCTCTCTAGTCCTCCTTTTCTTAAGATGAAACAGCCTTGGTGAAAACCAAGGTGCTTTTCACAGCAAATCTGTGTCCCTTGTAAAATAAAAATTTCCTATATTGTTGCTGGTCATTGCTACTCCATTTTCAGAGCACTGCTATACCACTGCCATTCCCATCTGGTATTCAGCAGTTTGTAACAATATCAGACACTGAGTGTCTAATTAGCAACTAAACACGCATTCCTACACAGATGCTTTTTCAAACAATAACAAAACAAAGAAAAATAAATGGAAGAAAGGATCACAAGCCTGTTTTACAGTCGCATTTTAAAAAACTTCCATTGGTAAGTTAATTAGCACGAGTTCCAGTGCGAGAATCAGCATTCCTACAATTTGGAATCCAAGGGAAGGCAGCACTCTGTGGCTATAAGTCATTTCAGAGCAGCTGAGAAACAGAGCCCTTCAGCAGGGGTGCGGGAAGTGTCTTGTGAGCATCTGGGAGCCCACAGGCTGCACCGGCTGCCAAAACAACACTGCTTTGGCAGGACACATCCATCTTCCCCTCTCCCATTCCCCTGCACAGCCAGGCACTTTCCTGGATGCTGCACCAAGAGATGCCAGCAGAGCAGCCCAAGCACTGCCTGTGCACATTCCTTGTTTCCTCTCTCACCAGAGCCCTGCACACCCTGGGAGGGGGATGAAGCCCTCCACCAACTCTTCAGACATCAGGCAGCCCTCTCCCCCTTGTGCAGGTGGTAGCTGGTAAGTGAAAAATACCCCATTTCTTCACCAGTGCACTGCATTGCTGCCTGAAGACCCGGCAGGTCTCAGCAGGGCATGTGTTTCTTTTTTAGGTCAAATCTTCATAGGCTTTTTTTTTTTTGTTTTTTTTTGTTTTTTTTTTGTTTTTTCCTTGGTGCTCTCCTGCAGCAGATCTAGCGCAACATTTCAAAAGGAGTCTGTTAGAAGAAAATATGCTCTTGACACGAAGCAAACTTTACAGCACCCTTTGATATGTCAAAATATATCAGTGAATATCAACGATATTCTCCAAAACAGCGCGCTTTTAATACTTGAAGTTCTTGGCAGAAGTGTGTCAAAGTTGCTAGGAACAACTTCCTAAAAAATAAAACAATTAAAAGAATGAGTTTTGCAGATATTTTTCCAGGTCTGTCAAGTTTTCTGCCAAATTACTGTGCTTTTGAATTTTTAGGTTACTGAAAAAAAATGTACTCAGAAAACCTAGATCAGCAAGTCATAGAAAACACAAAAAAGTTATGTCCTTTTAGGACAGAAGGGAGGAAAAAAGTCTGATTTAATTTCTCCTGGATCGGTTGGGAGGATGAGCTAGTACAGCGACACTGAATTATCTCAACATTGAGTTCAGGCAGATTGCCATGATTTGATGAGTCTCTCTCAGAGAAACTATCTGCAAAAACATGATGTCATGTTATCCACTGTTCAGCCAGGATTTGTATTAACATTGATTCACCCTTGAGGCTGGACAAAGTCCTCACAGATATTGAGCTCCTCATGACAACTTTCTTGAGGGTTCATTAGTTGTTGCTTGACTGGTTGCCACCAGAGGATCCCTCATTTGGTATTCTACTTTTTAGAAATTGTTGACAAAAGCAAAAGCAGAAAAATAAAAATGTCACAATTTTCTCCTACTTTCTCTTGGCCACAATGGTCAATATGGTCTGTCAAAAGGTGGCATTGTCAAGTCAGTTGAGATATTTTAGAAATTTGAAACAACATCTACTTAGTTGAAGATGAGGAGTCTATGCTCCTCAGATTTCTGATGAATCTTTATCAACCTAATGAATACATTTGCTCTGGAAAGATTAGTAGGTTATGTTTTGACACATAGAAAAGAACTTTCATGTTACAAATGAATGGAGCTCATCAAGCAACACTACAATTTAATTATTACCTGAGAAGTCTAAAATGTAAAGTTTTAATTCTTTTTTTTTTTTTTTTTTTTTTTTTTTAGTATCCAAAACCCCCAACACCTAACAAACCCTTTCAAAAATGAACATGACTTAGCTGATTTTCAATGTGGTGCATTGCAGGGCAGTTTCAAACTCATATGTTGAACTGGTTCACATACAAGGCTCATTAACTATAGACCACTGTAAGTTGGAGAAATCAACTCTGAAACAGTGTAGATGTTTAAATGTAAATGGATAGCTGGCATGAGAAACAGCACTATGAGGATAGACCAGGTCAAAATAGAGTGACACACTCCTACAACTCGACTAAGAACGTACAGATTGTGCTTTTTGACTCCACTTGAGAAACTGATGTACACAGCACACTAACCTAGGGCTGTTTCAAACCTCTGTTGAAAGGTTCAAGCCCAACTTGCAGTTTTTCTCCTGCTCTCTATTACAGAAAAGTCTTGCTATCCTTTTGTGAACTCAGGGTTGTTGGTTTCTTTCTTATTGCTACTTTTATTTGTTATCTTACTTCCTGATTTATTTCATCAGAAAATGGGAGTTCAAAAAGACCTCAAGATAGGCCATTGCATCAATAGTTCTGGCCTAAATAGAATTAGGAAGTGGTAGGATCTTGCCACAAATTCAATTTCGGCTCTCTACGGCTGCTAGCTCTGTACTGGAGACCTCCCAATTTCGTTTTGTTTTTCTGCCTGCCACAGAGGAAAGAAAAGAGGCCCAAGAGAGAGTAAATTTCATCAGGGAACACAGGAAATCATATCTGCACAATATGCTGGCTTTTACCAACAGACACCCAAGATCAATACAGAAGAATCCAAGGCTGAATCTAGGGAGCCAAAGATTTCCTGGGATCTTTATCTGATTTGTAACTTCAGATTTTGCTCCTTTCTTGCTCCTGTATTCCTGACAGTTAAATATATGGCTCTCTGTGAAAATAATGTGGAATAATAATCTTGAATAGGCTACAATGTAACAGGCAAGAAAAACGCAATCTAGAACCAATAATAGCATTTCCACCTCTGCAAGCCTGTTATTCACCCTTACTTATTGAGAGAACTGTGCCCAAGCAAAACACTCAAAATGCAAATTTTTATCTTTAAATTTTATAAACAATGCTGAAATCATGCATTATCCTTTCTCACACCCTTCATGTCTTTGTGGTTGGATGTTTCTAATGACTCCCCTTCTACAAGACCTAAGAATGGCACCAAATCCCAGCTAAGATTCACAGAACAGTGCTTTAGGATACAGCACACAAAATGTATTTGTGTGTCTGCTACAAGGACTCACTTGAGCTGAAATATCTCTCTAGCAGTGCCTGTTGGAAAGAACATTTTTGGAGCCTTTTCAGCAAATGTTGTGCGAGTGTTTTGATAGGTAGTTAAATGAATGCTTTTATTCCACCTCTAGCTAAATCCTTTCAATGAATGAATTACTATCAACTTTTCCATGCAGCAGCATCCTCACTCACAGTTCACACACAGGACAAAAGTGAAGACTGATGCTTTCTGTGATTTTTCTGTAATTTCTTTTTTTTTATTAGTGGTATAGAATAAATACAATAATTTCAGATCTTACTCCCTATGCGTCAGAAAGACATGCAGAAACACTACTCTGGTGTCCAGAGACTTGTTAAACATCTGCATGGCAGACAACTTCAGTTAAAGAAGTACCTTGCTTAAAGCAACGCTCAAAATCTGCCTCTGAAGTGCTGAGCAGGCTTAGGGCTGCTTTTCGTAGGAGAGTCGATTTTTTTTATGTCTATGATGTAGACACAGGGGAAGAAACTGCTTATAAATGTGTTCGCAGGGAACTACATTGTTTGAATTGACATGCATTAATAGTTGAATTTAACTACAATAAAATATTTTGTGGTTACTATTTCATGCATGGAAAGGTCAGAAATCCTTTTCATGTGAAACCTGCTGTAGCCTACACCATAACTCAGTGAGAGAGATCAAGGGTCTGATAAGGGCCTCAAAAGCTGTTAGCTGAGGTTTTAATACAGAGCTGCCTCCTGATCTGATTGTCCTGTAAATAGTGTTCATCACAGCGTGGCCTTTCTCTTGGCAGGATAAGCAATAAGCTTCAACATTACCTGCATGGGCTTTTTATTTATAGACATCTCTGACTATTAACATCTAAAACCATCATGCTCTGTGTCATATTCTTCCTCATAATGAGTGTATAAAGCAAATAGGCCTTCTGTTCAGAGCAAAGCCAGTGTGTGGTAACTGCACAAGGATTTCCAAAGATAAGTGGCATTGCTAAAATGAATTTAAAATGCAATTACTGTCCCTAGAGATGTATTTGTGTGTACATACAAATACGTTTCCTCCTCCGTACACATGGAGAAGAACTGTAACAAGTCACCAAAGTCTTAAATACAGCAGAGGCAAAAAGGGAGACTGGATGCTGTATAATGGGCAAAAAGAGCAACCCAAGGGATGATTTATTTTAACAGCTGTGTTTTGTAAGTGCTATGGAGCAATCTGTATGTACTGCAAATAGCCCTGAAGGACCTCAGGCCTTGAGGCTTGTCATTCCTTGTCTGTCTCCTCTTGTCTTCTATTGGAAAGGTTGGTTTTCATTTTAAAACTCAGACTCAAATAGGTCACTTCTCCCAAATATCAGGTAGAAACTGCATCACTGCATAAAAACAGCAGCAACAGCAGTAACAAACACAGGCAAGAAGCAAGCTGACAACATCACTGTGCGAAAACCTCAAACTTCAAAAATAAATCCAGTTGGCAAAAAGGTCTATAGCTGCACTGTTTGAATTCTGACTACTCATGAATGAGGCGTGTTTGTGTCCCAAATTTAAGATTCAGATTTGTTCATTCAGGCTCATGTGTGACACACAGGGTAGGAAACACATGGGTGTGTCCCAGACAGAGACAAACAGCACAAACCCTGCAGGGAGTCAGTCCTTTAGTCCAGATGTTTCTCAGCCTCCCCTCTGTACACCCAGCATTGCACTGACATACCACCCTGTGTTAGAAAAGTGCAAATGATATTACCCAAAACAAATCCAACCAGCTTTTATCAGTACTTTCTTGGAGAGGTCCTGAGCCCTGATTTGCTCAAAGACTTGTTCCAGGGGCCTCTTGCTGCAGGGAGTTTGTAGAAAGCCACTCAGTATTGCAAGTGAAGATACTTAATGTGAAAGACTCCCCTGTCTAGTTGACTTCAATGCCTAGAAACATTCTGAGGAATGTTAAGTTTACAATAATGTGTAGCCTAAGGGCTTGTTTTGAGGCATTGTGAAATTTCCATACAGGCAAGGAAGCAAAAAAAAAAAACAAAACAAAACAACAAAAAAAAACCCAAAAAAAACAAACAAACAAAAAAAAAAAAAAAAAAGGAAAAAAAAAAACAACCAAAAAGAAACCCACAAAGAAATCAGACAAATATTTACTTGACAGTAAATGAAAATCACCATAGTGACACTGCAGAAAGGTGATGCAGTAGGTCGAAATTGTGTTTTCTAAATTCTGGACACTTTGTATGAACCATGCCTATGCTGCACAGTGAAGCAGCAAGGGGAAGGAGTAAGAGGAGTTTTTTGTGACCCACTGTAGTCTGAACTGGGATGCAGTAGCTCTCCCAGAAATGAAATGCACGCTGGGCTTCTCCATCCCTTCTTCAGCACAGATGCCCAATGCTCCACAGAAAATTCCTATTGCAACTTACCCACAGGCATAACACAATGTGAGCTCCCTTCAAATAGAAAATGAGCTGCCAGTTATTTTGAAAGAAAAGTCTTGTTTCAACATTCCCAAATACCTTGAATGGAATTTCTTGAATGGCCTATAAGTGAAACCTCTTGTAGACCAAACATTTGGTCAATGAGAATCAGCAATGAAAACTGGGGAGGAATGTAAAAATGGAACCAATAGTTATGTAAATCAGTAGCTCTGTTTGGTAATCCCATGTTTCATCCTGCTGTGCACTTCCCAGAAGTGCAGTCCCTTCCGAAAGGTAACGCTTTGCACATTCCCCACCCTCTCTGCTCTGCCATTAAAAGCCCACTAAGGCTTGGCTTCAGCCCAGCACGGTCCAAACACACAGAGCACGTGAAGGATGCTCTCATTACTGTGGAGCTATAGGTCATGTCATTGTCATCACCCCATTTTAGTGTTGCTCATTTAAGCAGAAATGTGCTCACTCTCCTTCCTTCCTTTCATCTCCTCTTTCTTTCATAGGAGACTGACTGATGTTTGGGTTTTTTCCCCTTCTTTTAGGATGACTTCAAAAGTTCTGCCAAGCAGGTTCCTAAACCTCAATTAATTCAAGTTCAGTTGGTAGCTTTGTTGGAGCTCAACTAGTGTGAAAATACTGCTTAGTCATGAATGTGCCTTGCTCCTGATCTCTGATCAGGATTGAAATCTTGTTCTTCAGAGTCCACCAGCGATTTGGGTAGGTCTGGGTCGGTGCCCAGATGAATGCAAAGAGCACAGAACTCCCTAAATAAAAGGAGGCAGTAGGGAGTAATTGTAAATATGTGAATATATTAGAAATGGTATATGTGTATCACTTCTATCGCTTTTTCATGTCTCCCAGTCCTCATATCCCACAGCTCAGCTCACAATTGCTTTGCTTGCACAGTACTTCCATGCACAGAGTGGGTCACCAGCAGGATGTCTGATGCAGTGATGACACAAAATATGATGCAGTGTGGAAAGCTATAACAATTGCTACAATGACTTAAAAAAAATACATGAAAATGCCTTCAAATAATTTAAATTGACATTTCTGTAAATGCCTGTGCATTCTTCTTGTTATCAGGTTGGGAAAAATTCTGGACAAAAGACAAAGCTTAATTTCTTCATGTGTTCTTTCATAGGAATGGAAGCAGAAATATGTATTGGTTTTGGTATTAGGTAGAATGAAACAGTTAAAAGCAGATGAAAATCACAGGACCACTGATAAATTGCAATGTAACTTTCATCTGTTTGCTTACTGAGTCCTAGAATTCTGAGTAGTCATCCACAAGAAAGTTTGAATAAACTTGTAGCAAAACAAGTAATGCAACATTTATTAATCTCTCATCTATGAAACCCATTCCTTGTTCCAACAGATAAAGGTTTTGGATAATTTTATTTTGAAGAAAAGTGACTTATCAGTGAATAAATCCTTCATTCTTCTTTTATTGGTTTCAGTCAGAGCTGCTATCTCATCTGACCCCTGGAACCCTGTCTGTAACTACAGCAGAAACAATCTTAAATCAGACAGCAAGCAGATATGGAATTACAGCTTTTGTGAAAAAATTTGATTTTTTTTTTTTTTCAGAGTTAAGCAGACCTAAGGCAAAAAAAAACAAAAAACAAACAAAAACAAACAAACAAACAAACAAACAAAGAAAACACCAAACCAAAAAAACCTAGGAAGTCACAATGTTCAGAAACAACGCCAGAAACAGCAGGAATTATTCTGTTCAAAGAGTGTTATAGCTCCTAGTTCCAGTAACTTTAGCCTTGAGATGTCAGCAAGAAATTTTGCATATAGCCAACAGTGATATTATATTACTAAACTCAAAAGAATTTGGCAAGTATGAGGAAGACCATTCAGGGTAATGTAACAACTTCTGCCAAAGCTCACAGGCAACCCAGGAAGAGTCCCTAAGGCTAAAGAAGGTAGAAAAGGCTTTTGATGATTTCCTGTGTCTTTGATGTTAAGCCACACAGAACTGGATGTGTGTGTTCTCTTTAATGTTACCCAGGAGACGCATTTTTCCTACTAACTTTTAGTGCAGCTCCTGAGACCATCTTGTGTGGCACTTTACCAAATAAAAAAAAAAGAAAATTAAAGGTATGATGTCAGTAATAAGAGAGCCCTGAAGACAAAATTCAGAAATCTGCACCCATGCTGGGGACCATGATGTTCAGAGAGCAATTTCATTGGAAAAAAAAAAAGCCATGTGAGACTTTGCCAAGTGAGGCACATTCACAGTGGGGATCAGAAGGGAAATATTTTGGTATTAGGTGGTCAGTCCTGGCTAGGAGGGAGAGATTGTATGAAATCACAGTAACTTAGTGATGAGCCAGACTGAAACACATTTAAACTTTCCTGTCCAACAGCTAAAAATGATAAGGATTGCAGCTAGCTCAGAACTTCTCAGCTATAATTTTTTCTCTGGCCATCCTGTCCTCTTCCATCACCCATTTCCCACCTCAGCAGGCTGACATGATCAAGTGTGTTGTGTGTCTATGTATGTCCATGCCTGTCAGCATTTGGATGTGGGTGTTTCTAACTGACAGACCAAGTTCAGCTTGAAACTTTTCTGAACATGAAAGGTTTCAAGGATAAATGAAGTTTAAATTCCACAAATGGCTCTGTGGGGATGGATGGCCAATGCCCTGTCATGGGGAAGAACAACAGCATAGCCCACTGGCTATTAAGGATCTCAGAACAGGAGAAAATTTCATACATGCTCAAGCCATTACACTGAGTTTACTTAATTATAAAGCTTACCCACAAAATAAAACCAGGTGGTTTTGATTCCAGTCTCCTCAAAGTGCCTTGTTTGTGCTGTGTGCTTTTACTCCGTGGAGTATCCCTGAAAAAGGCTTGATGTGTACTGCTGCTTAGCACGAGGACAGCATCTCAAGCTCTAAAGTGCAAACTGTTAATACAAGCATAAGGTTTTAGGCCCTAGGGAACCTTTAAAGTTTGATAAATCTCAGCCAAGGTAAGGAAGGAGCTGAATAATTTGGTCAAAATTTAATTTCTTTTGTACCCAATTGTTGCCTTCATACACTTGCTTGGAATAAAACCAGTTTGGCTTTCATTAAGGATTAACAGGTCTTGACCCTATTGAAAATTTCATGTGATTGCAATTTCATCCAAAGGATACCAATCATGTGCAAAATATACGTCCATTTTCTTACAGATGTAACTGTTCTTGTTTTGAGTATAAATGACAAAGTTATAGGGAAAAAAAAATGAACAACAACAAAAAACCTGATTAAGGTCTTTAATTCTGAACTGTGGATTATTTGATGTCAAAGACAAATTATGGTTCTTCAGGTTTAGATGTCAACTATAATGCTGCCACATAATAATGAATGCCTTTCTGTTTGAACCTGATGCAATATGAAATAAAAGCTAACTTCAAAACAGACAGTGCAGTAAGGAGATGATCTAGCAAAAAAACCCCACCTTGTTTTTCAGATCAGTTTGGTTTTTGTTTTTTGTTTTTTTTTTTTCTACTGATGAAAGGTTATAACTTAGAAAGTAAAATCTTCTTTTCAGAGAGACAGAATATTTTCTAGACCTACTTACAGCACTGGTGGTAATGGCTTATGCTTTTTGCTTCTGAAAACCCAGCTTTGACAAAAGGAAAAATTCTGGAAAGTAAAGGATCAGACTCTGTTCAATCCATGCTTCCAGAGGGGAGGAAGATTAACCATAGTAGACCATTTTCAGTGTCAGAGTCTGTGATGCTAAGTCACTTTATGCACTGTGACAGCTTTCCTTGTTTTCCTGTAGCCTGAGTGCTGGAACTCTCACCCAGCACAGCTGGGGAGCCTTCTCATGCAGTGTGCAAGGTGATGTAACAACCATCATGCTTTATCTGAGGATTCATTTAGGATGCAACCTCTTTTCTAGATTACACACCAGTCTTTTGGCCACATTTCAAGGTGATATGTGAAAGAGCAAAGGTTTTGAAAATCAGCTAAAGGATTATCAATTCAAATGAGCAAGACTATGTATCCCCATGATAGATTGAAAAGATAAGAGACCCTTTGATAGTTCTCCCAAAAAAGCACAGTGACACCTTAAATAAATATAACTAAATTCCCAGACAAGTAGGTCAGCAGGGAAAATCTCTAGGCTTTTTCAGACCTAGCAGTAAGCTTGATCATCAAGTATATCCTTGCTCACTCACTCTCTCAGCCCACTGTAACTATTCCAGTGAACAATATAGACAAGCTACAATGCTTTTCACTGGAGTGGTATTCTGGTAAAGAGGAGATATTTGATTTCCAAACCCACACATAGGTCTTAATATCAAGCGGTTGGAATGGCTAGGCCAGGTGCCAGATGGGATCTCTGGAGATTTATGTCATTTCCTCACCCACAGACAGCGAGCGTTTATGCAGCTGTCCCCTCACAATGACCCGCTCATTTTTCTCCTCAGTTAAGGCCAAGAGGTTTCCTCCAAGAGGGAGGACATAGTTCATCCTCCACTCACAATTGCCCATGGCCCTCTCAGATGTTCTGATGAACAAGAGCACTTGTAATCACGGCTCTTGATTAAGAGCAATTCAGCCAAAGAACAAAGATAACAGCACCAGTTTGTTTCATACAGACCAGCCCAAAGCTAATGTTCACATGCTGGGTCAGATCTAGACTTGCAAAACTAAATTAATATCTGCACTTTAAAGTGCCTATGCCACCCAACTTTATACAGAAGAACACATTTTTATTTGTCATTATTTATTTTTTTAAAAGGGAAATTACAGGTTCCGAAATGCTCTTCTTATCTCCTTGATCTCTTTTCTGCTTTGTGACAGCAAAATATCTCTAAAGCAGCTTAGTTAGGAAAAGAATAAAGTGGATGGCTTAGGCATTCCTTTAAAAAAAAATTAATCTTGTCATCACGTCAGGATTTCTATAATCACGTACCAGATGCAAAATAATTAGGCCTATTAAACTTATGCCTGTTTGTAAGCTGGGGATAATTGAGGTGATGACAACCTAAAGCTCTTCTATTATAAGAAAAAAGTGGACATATCAGCTCATGGAGAGCTGAATCTACAGCTAGACTGGATATTATTCTCAGATATAACCTAAGGAATTCACCTTCAGTTATCAACATAGGATTTAGATGTTTAGGAGAGGTTTAGTCAGAAAAACAAAAAATTCCTGTATGTTTATTGGGCAAAAGATGCCATAAAAGAACCTGAAAACCTGAGTAAGGCAATTATCATGTGAAAGGAAAAAAAAAATCTTTATTGTAGAAACCAAAATGACACTTACACAATCAACTGGTACTAGTGAAATCAGTCAAGATCTCCTAGAGCATTTGTCTTCATTCTCAAACTTGCACATGTTGCACCCATAAAAGAGCCTGAAGTTTCAAGAAAATGAACACATTTTGATTCATTCAGGAAAGCTGTTTTCCCTAAGGCTCTACAAAATCCTTTCACTCTCCCTTCCCTTTGCTCCCTCATCTAGAGAGTTACCAGTCCCCTGGCTTATTCTCTGCTGTGGACATGAGATCCCTACCCTCAGTCCCCAGCTAATCACAAACATTCCTCCTAACAATCTCCCTGTCCATTAAGGTCACTCCTGATGTCATTAAGATAGTGCTTCTTTATTACTGCCCTCAAAGCATGGGGGCTGATAAAGACAGAGCCAAGGGAGGCAGAAAGTGATTCCTCCTCCCATTCATGTTAGCAGGGATTGACAAGGGAAGAGAATTAGACACCCGTAGCTTTCTGGCCTGGAGCGCTGCAAATAGGAAAAGAGGCAATTTCTCCCTCCCAGCTACAGAACTGCCTGAGCCTCAATAGTGTCATTGATACAGAAAAAAAACCCCATCCCAAAACAGAAAAAATAACCCACACCAAGGCTAAAAATATTCCTCTTCAAACCAAAAGAAATGAACAGGAAACATTAGTAACTTTATCCCTGCAACAAAATGAAGTCTGACCACTCAAACAAATATAAATCAGCTAGCATGCTCATGGATTCCAATGAATTAGCACTCAGGAGTTTCCGATTAATTGCTGCCAGCCAGCCAGAAAACATGTCTTCTGTAGTGTTAATTTTTGTTCAAAAAGAAAATTACACTTCCAAGGGAAACATTTCGGTGTCTATAACACCATTATCAGCAGTGTCTTATTACACAGGGTTAAAACAGTGGGCATTTTGCACTGCAGACACATCAGATGGGTGAGAGGAGTTGTGGGAGAAGAAGGAAGTGAAAAAGCTGTCTCCTTATCTTGGTATTAAACCATAAAAAACAATTAAATCAGTAATTGTCATATTTTAAGAAAAATACTTGGAAGAATGAATCTTTAAGAAGTTCAAATAACTTTCTCTCATGATAGAGATTACATGATCTGCTGGGATGGGCAAAAAAACAACACAGAATTTTGCCAGGCTTCGAAATACATCTATATTTTAGAAACCCTGTTGAATTTGTCCATGGCATCATTTTCTCAAGGCAACAACATTGACACTACTCCCTTGCAGGTGAAATGGGAACACTGGATAACAGAGCCATAGAAGAGATAAATGGTCTGTGGTGCTTGAAAGTACATCTAGGGCTGGAATTAGCTCACAGCTCAGTTAAATTGTCTGTGCACTGCCAATTCCTGTGCCTCACGGCTGAGGCTCACTCAACAAATAGGCAGCAAGGACCCTTCCGAGGGAGAAGAAAAAGCATTCTCAAAACCAGAGGCACAAACCAAGGAGGAAAAATCTTAATCATCCTGGGATAGCCATGAAACCAGCTACTGAAAACAACAGCCTGCCTTTATGGCAGCACAGTTTGGAATACTCAGCTCCACCTTGTATTGACTGTCCAACTCAGAGAATAATTCCTCTGGAAGAGAGAAACAAAGTAATTCCTACTCTTTGTTTAATGACAACAAAACACCACGTTTTAGTGCTTTATTCTGTCCATAAAATGACTTAAAGTATTAGCTCATTTCAAGCTTGTACACTGCTCTACAGGCAAATCCTATAACATGGCTGGATAGTGTTAAAAGAGATCATCTTAGCAGTGTTAGTACTTGTATCATCGTTTTATAATCAAAATATGCAATTCAATCACAATGTAACACATTTCTATACCTATATATGCCATAGAGTATGTACATTAGATTATAGCTAACTTTTTGTAATCACTGTGCTTCATCCTGGCCCAGCCTTTTACACAGAATCACAGGATATTCTGAGCTGGAAGGGACCCACAAAGATCATCAAGTGCAGCTCTTCAGGGCCCATACAGGGATCAAATTCACAAGCCTGGCATTATCAGCACCATGACCTGAACAACTGAGTTAAACACCACATTGTTCTTTACCCACACTTGGAGAATAGCAGGTGGCTTCTACCAGACCTGTTCCTTACCTTGCAAACACATAAAATTCCACGCAAAGACACACTGATATTTGTGATAAACTCTGTGTGCATCTGCAGAACATCCTGAACTGAACATGTGTACAAACAACATTTTAATCAAACATCTCTTTGCACAGAGGAACCCTGTGGAAAGGTGCATGCACAGTGCATTTGTGACTGAAGCTCAGCCTGCTCTAAGCTTCTACGTACAGGAAAATATCTCCAGAATGAACAAAAAGATAACACAGTAGCTGCAAAATTATTTGATGGATAGGTTCCCATTGTTCCCTCTAAATTCCTGTTGCCATGATCATCACCCAAAGGATCCAGCCACAGCTTCAACAGTTGGCTGGGGTTATTAGAATGATTGTGCAGAATTGCCATGGCTGTTTCTCAAGTTAGGAGATAGGTTCTCAGAAAAGTGAAAGAGAAAAAAAGCTCTGTGAAAGTTTTATTTATATTTCTGAATGATTGCCATCACTGTCAGAAGGAATAATATTTGTTAGAAAGAATGAAAAAGTCTCTTCCCTCTATTTTTCTCCCCCCTTCCTCTTTATTGCCCTTAATTATAACTTTTAGGAAGGAGAAAAACAATTTTGAATGAATACTGGCATTGGTCTTGCTGGTCAAAATGTAGAAAGAAGAATGTAGAGCACCTGCATTAGTAATGGTGCTGACCTCCTGGCCTCAGTTCTGTCACTCTGGTCCACACCCTTTTTTTCAATCTATTTGCTACAAATTTACCCTGGAGCAAGAGGAAAAAGTGTGCTCAAAGGATAAACACAGAGAAATAGGGCAAGTTTGTCAGCTTTGTACCTTAACTGCTACTTTAAAGTGAACTTCCCAATCTCTGCAGACTTCCAAAGTCACCAGTGAGGATGCAAGACACCTTCCACTATTTCCCCTTCTCCTCAAAGTCTCAGTCTTATGCTGAAGTCACTCATTTTATTCAAGCAAGAGCTTTTCCATAATGAGCAATGACATTTCAATATATCCAGGACCTGTGCACATCTACACTTCATCAGCAAGCAACAGAAGCAGAGAAAAAAAATCCTGCATTGTCAAGGAATCATTCTTGGAAAAAATCCATTAGTGGAAAAAAAAAATTACAACAATTTTAAATCTGGAAAATACAAGCATTTACAAAAAAGTCTTAAAGTATTTAAGAAAAAAAGGTCTTGGAAGAAAGTTTCTTTATGTATTTCAGTTTCTTGTTTTATTCAATGAAGTATTTGAGTCAATTAAAGAAAGGCCTAAGAAAACTCACAGATTATAAAAAGCTTCAAAGCAAAACTCTTCTCATTCTCACATGCAGGTCCAGCTACACTCATTGGAATGCAATACAACAGCTTTGCTTTGCCATCTTCTGGGGTGATTATTGTCAATAATGTTGGAAAGGGATACTTGCATTTAGTTATGACATTTTAGATTTTAAATAAAGCATTTGATAGGCAGTTTTGAACACGAAGTAATTGCAAACTTGCAAGTTGTTACCTGAGAATTAAGCACATGAAAAGTGTTTCCTTATGCAGTCAGACAAGTCTCCTTTCTTGGAGATTTTGAATTCATTTCCTCAGTTCTCGTGTTGAAGTCAAGCATACCAGGTTTTGCTTTTGTTATCTCAAGGCCTACAGCACTCAAGGCATCACATAACATGCAGTGAATAATGTCAGCTCTGGCCAGACTATTATGTCTGTTCCCATATATTACAAGACTCCAAAGTGGACCTTATCAGTCAGCAATGCAAGAACCCTGGTGGTGTAATAGTTGGGAATGTATTTGCAAATGTTTAGGGATGCAGAGCTCAAAATGGCATCCTAACAAATCAAAGACAGATGTTCTCCTACCTAAAAGCCATTGGAGAGACCAAATTACCAACAAATGACAGCCTTGAAAGCCATAGGAAATAAGAGACAACTATTCACCAGTGCAGCAACCATAGGAAAAACTGGTTAACCAGTTTGCCCATCAGTTGGCTTTAAAAATGTCATATATTAATTCTTGTGATTCAATTCAGATGCTTCTCAGTGAATATAATACCTATAGTCTACACTAAAAAAAAACACTGAAAATCTGCTAAAATATTTTTGTAAATCTTTGTATTTTGTTTTCAATGGCCAATCTGTAACACACAGCAGTGAGGCAATCATGCCTGAAGTTTGGGAAAAGCAGCTGAACAAGAAGTACTTCTTCACACACACAGGTGCTTTCCTGATACAGTTTCTGAAGAAGAAAATTCAAATGAAACTGTAGTTGAATTTTGCATAAACATAACACTTCTACAGTTTTGCTTTGTATGAGAAGTGTCTTCCAGAGAGGGGAAAAAAAATTAAAATGGTTCTCACTTAGCTACTTATTAGTTGTGAGGAAATCTGAAAAGGTCAGAACCTCAGCCACAGTTATTGGCTGTCTGGCCGGGTGTGTTGATGCTGCAGGCTGCTTTGTGGTCCCAGATAAAGATAAAACCAGCTACTGAGCTAGTTCAGACATCAAAAACAACCCAGCCAGAGCAACAAAGGCCTCAGCATGATCTCATTTACTCCGTCTGCCTTTGTTTCTAATATGTGTTTGATGTTTTTTATAGTATTCAAAGGAAACACCGCAATAACGAGAAAATAATAGCCCATAGCCTTTTTTCTCCTCATGTTGACATTTTAAAGAACACACTGATAATGTGACATTATAATTACAGAACTACCAGGTCCAGTTCTGAAGTTCCTGGTTTCTGGTTCAGGAAAACAGAGCAATTTCTGAGGTCTGAGGAGTAATGAACAACGATTGTGTTGTAAAACCCTGGCACAAAACTTGATTCCTCTTGCTGGCAATGTACATAAAGACCTATGCAAAAGCACATACAAGTCACTCAGTTATTGGAGAATCTTTTCTGTTTATTTGACTCATCTGGAAACAATAACATAAGGGAAAAGCAAGCAGAAAACAATGGTTTATTTCTGCTCATTCTCTTCATATATCCCTTCTGCCAAAAGAACAGGTGCTGCTGCTCTCATGGGCGCCACTGAAAACCTGGTCTCTGCAGAGATAGTGCTACCCAGAAAGGACCCTCTGAGCAGTCCTTTTACTCGAGTGAAAAAAATGGCCATCTGACAGGAAACCCTGCAAAACCAGGGACAGGAATGTGGATTTATTTAAGGACAAAAAAGGTAAAAACATATATGCTATTGCAAACTGGATTGAAATGCTATAACTTAGTTTTGATGATAATGCAGGTGGGTGTAAGAGCTGTACCTACACACAAACACACACACAAACACACACATACACACACTCATTCACTCATGCCTTGGTAGGACAGTAACAATAGTTCCCCAGCCTATTTCTGCCCAGGCAAGATTTGTTATGGATAGATAAAGGACACCTGCAAGGCTGTCCTGGCCTGACACAGACATCAGCATTGGCTGTCTGACAGAAACTCCCTGATGGAGAGCTCTATTTCCCACTCAATGTTAGGCTCAGACACTCTTTTGTAGATGCTTGTTATATATTCACAACATTTTTCCATAAGGCCAATAACCCACAGAGTGGTCATGCTGACCATGGGTAGCTGAATTACAGCAATCCACTGGCCAACATTTCAGGGAGTCTCAGCTGGCACACGTGAAGAAGGTGTCACAAAATGGCTGTTCTAGAAATCCCATGGCCATCTAGACAGTGAATGGCCAAGCTGGTGATGCCATTCCTTATGTGAGCATTAACCTTTGCAGATGATCCCAATAAATCAGTTTCCTTAGCTAACAGTCTGTGCATATGGATCTGAGCAGCATGCCAGTAGAGAAAAGAGACAAGCTTAGCTGAGATATGACCCAGATTGTGTGATGTGGAGTAGCTGGAGCTTTCCAAGGAGAAAGAAGAAGGTTGTTCAGCACTTTCAGCTTTAGCTCAAGGCTTAGGAGACAGGGTCAATTCCTTGCACCAGCTATTTCCTTCCTGTATTGTTTCTGGAAAATTGCAAGATAACAGACATCTAAGTACCTTTAGTGCTGGATCCTTAGTTCCAGTGTAATCCAATGTTTCATTTTTACAGTGAGTACTGCAGCAATTCCTTTTGTCTCGGGGCTGCTTTGAAGGGTAAGGGCACTGAAGGTGGTCAGGCACTCAGGTATTGCATTGGTGAGGGCCATGGAAACATCTGGCTCATAATCTGTTACTGTGGTGCCTGGCTGTGTGACCAGAACAAATCCCTCCATCTCTTAGTGCCTCATTTCATCTGCAGAACTAGGAGGATATTTTTCTATTCCCTTTCCAAAGTATATTAAAGCAGCACTCATTAATGCCAAAATGAGATGAGAAAAATAACGATGAGCAGCTTTTGAAAGCTTATAAATAAACAAAACATACTCCTGTAATCAGGATCTGTGATAGCTTTACTATGAAAGGAGACTGTAAACAACCAGAGGAAATGCAGCCTGAACTAAAACCCAAGGGAATGAATGGATTTATCTCTCAGGTTCCTTGATATCATGCAGATAAAGAAATAAGACAGCTTAAGACAGAGATAAAACCTTGGCTGCTCAGTATAAGATTGAGATATCTGTGCATTAGGAATAACTGAGTGTTACAAACTTGGGGAAATCCTGGCCCTAACATTTTTGGAGTTTGGAGAAATCCTATGTTCTTCAATACGGCTGATCTTTATGTTTCTTTACACTTTGATTTCTACAGTCCAAGACTTATGAAAATACTTAGATGATTAAAAATTGCAGAGAAATGATCACAGAATTTTTAAATGCTCGTAAGAAGATAAAGTGCTACACCCTACTGGAATCTGCATTTATATTCTAGTCAATGTCTGACTGCATAGTTGCATAGCTCAAAGCCTCCAGAATTAGATTTTCCACCATTTAGATGCATTAGAAAATTTCACCCAAATCATGTTGCTATGATTTATTTTGTGCCTCCCTTATCAGTGACAGATGAGCAACTACTGAGACAATTTTGTGCAATATGAGTCATCTGGAAATACTTTGGTAAGGGTTTTACTAAAGCTTAAATAATTGAAGCTTATTATTTGTGACTTATCATTTATTTGTGTAAAAGTTGTATACAAGGCTATACATTATCCAAAATGAAATACTTATATGAAAAGAAAAGTGAAAACCAATGGCTTTTTTTTTATATTAATTTATATTTATTGGGAAAACTGTGCTACATGATGTGCTACATCAGGTAGAACTTCCACCAACCCATCACATCTTCACTTGAAAATCACCTGTGTGGTGTGCCAAAATGTAAAAGTGCTTTAAAGAAAAAGATGTGAAGTAATAGCTATTAGTCTTTTTACCTCTGATGCATCACTGTGCCAGCCACTTCCCATTAATAGATGATCTTAAAGAGATGATATAAAATATTACATAGATGAGAAAAGTTTGGTAATGCCGTCCAAAAGAAATTGCTGATTTGGGAACTTAATTCCCTCAGCACTGGAAGGACAGTAGAAAGGATATTGACACCACTAAATCAAACTCTATGTTAATGAGCTACCTGAGACCAAGGTGAGGATCAAGCCTATCCTTTCTGCAAATTTAAGTTTCCTTTGCACTGATCTATCTTTACAGAATGTGAGGCATCCATTCCATTATTAAACTGCCTTGAGATGCTTACAGTTGACGCGTTTGTCAAGCAAAATTATTTGTAACAAAAAGGACACAAAACTAAAGAGAAAAATGCAGACCTGGGAGATTCAATCACAGATTGGTTTTGTGACAACTTTTTCACAATAATTTCCTACTCAATCAGTGGAAGCAGTTATTACTGAGAAGCAACTCTGTTTGGCATGGCAGGGAGAATGACATATCAAGTCTTTTGCTGAATGACATTCTAGGTCAAAGAAAGGAAACCATGAGGTGTCATCATTATAATTGAAATCCTACAGTTCAAATATACTTATTGTCAAACCGAGATAAGGAAGCAAAAATAAAAATTCTTGTTATTTAAATGTGCAAATCTTTCAGTTAAATGCATAGATCACTGTGTGGCAAGATACTGCTATTTTTCTCTTTTACAGATAAACATGTAAATGAATTCTCTTTCTTGTGGACAAATCTCTGCAGCTTGGAGATAGAGATCATTATCTATTTGCTCAGTAGTGACTCATAAAAGCCAGTAGCTGAGAAGTATCATATTATCTATTATCAAGGTATACTTTTCTTTTTCAAATAATCCATGAATGGGTTCAAAATGATGTTTTTAACATTATCTCAGAATTGAGAATAAGCTTAAACCAAATATATTTTTCAGAATGTTCCCAAATGTGTAGTTATTAATACACTTTATATGTGTATTTGACTTTGTGAAATGCAATCACATTTTCCCAGAACCTGCCCAGGATGCTTGCCAAGGACTACACGTGCTTTGAGGATGGCACATTCACTTCAGAAGAAGTGAATTTTTTGGTAGCTAAGAAACACCAGAAACCATGTTTAGATTCTAAGCAAATTAAAGTTTGTTTTAAGACAAAAATCTGCCCACAGACTTATCCTATCAATTACTGACACACAAGTTAAAAAGAGGAAAATGTTGTTGGGCTTTTTTATTTATTTTTTTTTTCAATTTATATTGATTTTATGCAACATATGGTATTTTCTGCTAGCAAACAGCAGAATGGAGCAGAAAACAGCAAAATGGAGCAACACGAAATGGAGTCATAAATCTAGAGAAATAATCAGTGATCTCCAAAATGGCTTTGAAGTCACCAGAACAGAAAGAGGGCTATTTTCTAGCCTTGGACATTGCCATCCACCAGGAATTTCAATTTGATTGAAAATTGCACTGTAATATTCATGTGCTGTTATATCTTTCTTTTTCCCTTTATAAGCATAAGCAGAGAATCAAAGAACATGAAGACAGAAAATCTCAACCAGTTTATACAGTCATGCCCATCTCAGTCACATTGTGTATTGAGTGTTCCTTGGTGTGCTCATCCAGTGTGGCTTTAAAACCCAAACATGTTTTACAGTTGAAATTCTAAGGTCTCTTCAGATATAGCCACTCACTACCTGACACTTGGGACATTTTCTAGACTAAGGGGAAATAAAGAATGGTCCTTTAAAACTTCAAGGTTACAGCAGTTGTTTCTAACATAATTTCCAGTATATAAAAATATTTTGACTCTATATGGTATTAATGTTGTAGCCCCATGAATCTTCAACAGTTTTTAATATAAACAAATTGTTTTTGGACAAAAATCTAGCATTAATAGCTAAAAAGAAGAAAAAAAAACAACAAGAAGAAGGCACTGAGGTTCTCACTGAAAGTATTTTATTTTAGAGAGTCCATAGCTTTCCATACCTTTAGAATTTTCATCATTTCAGCAACTCATTAAATTATTTCAATGGGTAGTTTTACTGCCATTCCTCAGAGCCTGTTAAGGCTCTCCTTCATGTCTCAGGACATCATTTGCAAAGGCTAGTTTGATAATCAAATGCTGAATCCTTCAGTGATTTTCAGCCAGCTCTCTGTGCATTGCTAACTTCACTGTAAAAGCTGCCACTGTGAACAGTTTTTACGAACTAACTGAACACACTGGCTTGAATGTTTGATTCATGTGTTAGATTTCCACTGATGATAACAAGACACTACAGAAATTATAAACACATTTTATTCTGAAAAAAAAAAATTAAAATGCTGTGTTTCTATTATATGAGGACTTCATTTTCTCTAAGTTCTCCTATTACTTCCCAAGAATAAAACCCCAGGGACAGTTTTCAGAAGGTCTAAATACTTGCAACTCCCACCAACTTCAATTAAAACTCTGGTTTGAACACTTCTGAAAAAAACAGGCCTGCAGCACAATGGTTCTTGCTGCTTGTAGAATACACACAGGATTTTCTAATGGTCATACAAAACCTCTGATTTTGTCACCCTAAAGATTCACAGATGAAATCTGTTTATTGTAGTATTTCCTGTCTCTGAAAGATGAGAATATGCTGCCCACATTTGAGCCTATCTTTCCAAGGAGTTTTTGAGTCTCGTGTCAGAGGTGGAGTCAATTATGCTGAATTTAGAGACACATCAGTAAACAGAAAACATGAATCATAAGCACTTAATAGCAGTGATGCAATTACAAACACACACAGACCACCCACCACTGCACCCCACTCCCATTCAGCTGCAATAATACAAGCAATTGCACTCAGCTTCTGGGATTTGGAAAATGCTATTTCCTTCTTTTGTTCTTTGAAGCATACTCACTCACTCACCCTCTTAATTTTCTGCCCATTGCCAGAAAGGCAGTTAAATATTAGATGTTACTTTCAATTGCTTCATTGCAATGCCTGGTAGCATTTATGGCTGAAGATGTATCTGAGTCAGAAAGTTTGGACATGGATGCAGGGTGGGAAAAAGCAAGAGAAGACAGAGATGCTCTCTGTAAGCTGAACAACCCCTCTATTGGTGTCCTAAAGAAACAATTAAAGAATTTAAAGAGAAATGTCTCTAGGGAAATTCTTCTCTCCTGGAAAGCTGTTGGAGCATCAAGGACTTCTCTTACTTCCCCAGCTCCTTCCTTCCCCAGACTCAACCTGCCTATTAAACTAAGAGAGCAGCAAAATGAAGAGATTCCCTTGGAGCAGGCTGTGAGATTCTAAAGCCATGAGCTGCACCCCATTGTGCTGCACCAAACCTGTCATGGCATGGAAGGGTTCAGCAAACTCTCCCTCTCTGTATCTCTCCAATTTAATGCATCACTTAGAGAGAGGCTGTCCAACTCTGACAGTGGAAAAGGCAAAATTACCCAAAGAAGTAATTTGATTGGGGAGATTATCACAAAATTATAGTTTTGAAAGGCAAGGCAATGATAAGTGAAGGGAAAAATTATTTGAATCAATAGAATGTTTTTTTTTTAAAATTTAATAATCTGGCACCATTTTGAACAGTCGAGCCCTTTTTTTATTCACTTTTTCATTGCTTGCACATCCAGATTACCCATCAGCCCCTGGTGTCCTTATTTTTGGCAGCAGTGCTAAACCAATCAGGTATTTGTTGCTTTAAGAGGCTTACATTTTGTCTCAGCTATGATTACACTCTATCATAGTCTATCACATGTGTGTGGTGCTGCTTCCCTCTTGGCAAGCTGAAGATGCTGCCATTCAGCCAGTTACAAATAAGTAGTAAATGCCCTAAACCTTTTTATTCCCTGTTTGACAATCTACATGACATTATCATGTAGTAGTTCTGTAATGCAGGTTTTAAACCTATTTTAATGCAAATTAAAGCTATTACCTAATACCTAGACATGTTCAACTTGAATAGAATTATTCAGACTGGAGATTTGGTTGTTGTGTTTGTTATCTACCTCTTATTGCTGGGCTTGCACATATTTTTATTTTATCTTTTTTTTTCCCTGTGAAATCAAAGGGAAAATAACACCTTTAATTCTATGAATGGGTTTAATTATTGTCAATAGTGTCTTTATGGTGAGTTATTACCAAGTATTCACCCAAGAAAACCTCATTGTGGAAGTGGCACTGCCTTTCTTTAGCACACTAGCAAATTTCCCCTTTACTTTCTAAAACAAATAGGACATAAAAAGGTAATAACTGCAGCACACTTTTTCTTTTGGATGTTTCACTCTGTCTGGTCAGTTACCCATTTTTATGTGCAACTACATTTTCTTCTTCCTACTCACAAGCACAACGCTGCCCTCACTGAAATTTTCAATGACATTTAGAAAAAACGGCTGCAGTGGAATAACAAACATTCTGGAAAACGTTCTGTCCAAAGAAACTGGCATGTAGGTCCTCATCCCCTTGATGCTGCCTCTTTAACAACTAATCTCTTTGACAGAGTGTCTCAAAACTGCATAATTACTCGTTAATGGGTGGATTGTTCTCATTAGGAAGCAGAATTTCTAGCATGAAAGCCAGCTAAACAGAAACAAGAAGTCTAAGCTTATTGGCTTTGACACAGAACAATCATTACAATTTCTGTGTATATTCATCAAAACTGCCCTCCTTGCAACTCTATCTTGCAGTTCTGGAGACTTGAATCACCTACCTCTAGAGCCACAAAAGAGTTGAAACAGCCCTGCAGCTATCAGCTGGACATTCAAAAATATTTTTAGGGTCTTATTGCAATTAACCTGAGATGGTGTTATCCAAGAAAAGAAGTTCTGTTCAAGGATGATTAATATGTAAAGCCATGTATCAAATGCATCAGCACAGGTTTGTTTTATGCCAGTTTTATAGTGCAATGCAAGTTGAAATTCAGGCTGTGATCTTCATCTACACACCTCTGCTGTTCCAGAATCCTGGTTAACTCCTTGTAACACCAAGTGGTAAACAATCCCTTTACAATCCCTTCACAATCCCTCTACAATTCCTTCTGGAACACTTCTGTAAAGGACATCTCATTATATTAAGCCAAGTTGGCAGAGTCGTAGATACTGTTGAGCATTTATTAAAGTACCTCCTACATTACTACGGCTGTGCAAAATCTAATTAGAATGGAAGCCAATGTATATAGCCTTATAAATAAAATAAAGCCTACAGTAGAGACCTGCTGTCTTTGCACATAATCAGAGCCATCATCTATACAGCAGATGGCTACTTAGTCAGTTGGCTAAGGGTTACAGTGCATTTACATTTGTAAAAATGGATGAGAGTTTGTTAAATCCTTTCAAATAACTGATTTCCCATGGTGTACTTGCCCAGTAACGTAACTTAAGAGACAGTTTATTGGCTAATTGAAAAGATCAAAAGGGAAATCAAACTGGCTAATTAAGGGGCTGTTGTAATAACACCTTTTTATCTGTTTCCATTTAATATTCCTTGATTTTTACTACCCCGAAAAAATAATGACACTCCATTGAACATAAAGCTTAACTGCACTGCTGCTCTGGATAATCTTCCAGACTTTTAACAGCTTTTTAGCCATATGGACAATGCATATACAGCTAGAAAACAGTTTTTATCCAGGTACACATGAATTTACAGGGGAATAAAAGGGCTACATGTATCTTTGGAAGTTAGGGGCAAGCATCTGGCAATACCAGAAAATATGAAAATGCTTATTTGTTTACCAGGTAAATTAGAAAGTGATCTTCAAAAAATTACAGTAAAAAATAACATTAAGCATAGGTTCATTAATTTACAATCTCTCTATAAAAACAGAGCGGGCAGGAAAGCTGTGAATAACTCTATAACTAACTGGTTTCAGCACTGCAGTAAGAAGTGCCTCTACATTTTGATATGCATGAAAATGACAATGTATCTTTCCTGAAATTACCACACTGACTCATTAGGAAATGAATTTATACCGAATTAATCCAAAATCTGCTAATTCTTTTAGGAATTACAATTAATTGAAATTTTCTAATTGAAGATACTTAACATGGAATGCCAGGCTAATCTTAGTACACACTGAAGCTTCGGGCCTCTGATAAAATTAAAAGAGAGAAATGTTATAGATAAGCTACGTTACAATTTTTCAGTTAAGGCCATTTTTCCTTCCATTCTTTTTATTTGTTGTAACAAAAAGTTATTTATTTAGTGCACTCTAAATGGTAAATAGTTGACCCCAAATCATACTGTGAAGAACAGCCTCTTCTAAAGAAATTGCCATCTCTTATCCTTCTTCAGAGGGACCAAAACCAAAGCTGAGCTCCACTTCTGGCAAAGACTGGAGTGCAGCCTCCACACACTTTATCTGCCTCAGGAAGGACTAAACTCACACTGTGTTTGCAGCTCAGCATCACAACCAAGCTAAAAGCCAACACCACACAGAGAAAAACCACTTGCAAGGCATAGATAATGTATCTCCTGGATACCCCCACTTGGTGGGCACAGCTAAAGGTGCAGCACAACACAGGAGGAAATGAAAACTTAGCCTGGCAAAATGCAGGGTTGGTTGATACAGTTAAAATAAATAAAATAAAGTAAAAGGTGGGACAAACATACATGTCTGTGATTTGTAGTAAAATACACTGCAGAGATGTTGCAAGTGTTCTTAAAAATGCATTGCTATCCCACAAATTAATAATTAAGACTAAACTTTGCAGCATTCCAAACAGATCAAGTTAGAAGTGTACTGTAGAAGTTCTGAAAAGACTCCACTATTATAAATTCATAAATGAGGAAATGAAGATAATTAAAAATTCCAAATGAGGAATGAAGAATTTGTGATACTTCACAAATGAAGTATGAAATTTTTCAGTAATGGAACTGTACCAAAGAAACACTTGCATATTACTTTTTGATCAAATTGTCTGTTTATTTATACAGTTTTTCAGCATTTACATTCTTTTTCTTTCAATAACCTATTTACCTCTCAGTGATCCGACTCTTTCTGGCACTTGAGATAAATGAGAATGGAGAAGAACATCCCACTTGTCTGCAGTGAAACAGGAATTTTCATTCCTTCTAAGGCAAATAAAGTTTAAATAAAGTTGAAGTCTTTTTTCTTCACATCCCAGATGATTTTTTTAATTGAATTTGATTTGTTCTTCTTTTAGGTTTTAAAACACTTGAATAACTTCCTCTTTCTGCCTACCAGACTAAAACAAGCATTTGTTTTAGACTTGAAACTAGGTCAAGAACTGACAAAACACAGTGATAGGCTTACTTTTTTTAACAGTGTCAGCTCAAATACTTTTTAGCTGCTAAGGATCCTTCTTTGCTGCAGGGTGCTGCACAGATACCTGCATTTTCATCTCCTGTGTGGGGTGATGCAGGGCACAGTGCTGGTGAATGAAACCCTGCAATCCTTCCTCAGTACAAGAGGAAAACAACTCAGAGGTTACTGAGATGATGTTTGATCAGGGTCTGGTGGGCATGGAAGAGCCTCCCTGTGGAAGAGCGACCCCTTGCCTGTAGCATTCCCAGTAGGCAGCAAATGAGGAAAGTACTAGTAATTCCAAAAGAGCACCTATCAAGCCTTTCCACTCCCTCAAATTAATTGTTCCATGTATGTCTAACTCAGACCAAACCTGCTTCGAAATCACCTATTCACAGCTCCTCCTCCACTATTTCTAAAGGGATTGCTTCCCTCTATAAATGTTAGCAGAGGTCAAACTGCAAATCATTGCAACATCAGACTTCGTTCATTTGCCAACTTTCTTCAGCACTTGGCTACTCCTTAAAGTGAGCCCATTTACACATTGTTGGATAAAGAATATTGGTGAAGGTTCATTATATGCAGTGCTGTGTTCATCCAAGTGAGCAGGCTGTCTGTAGTATCTTTTTCTATAGGATTGTTCATTTTAAAGGCTTTTGATATAACAAGTTGCATTTACTCAAAATATTTTTAAGTCTAAAAACCTGTCCTACTTCTTGACTGCTGTCAGTGAATTAATGTAATCCAGTAATTAATGAGCTGGTCAGTTCTCATGTTTCATGGATTAGCAATAAAAAATCTGAAGTGTTCCAATTTTTTTAGTTGTGTCTACATGAGCAAACACCTGAGGCATTAGTGTCTCCTAATATGTTAAGGACAATTACTTGCTGTGTGAGAATGACATTTTATCAGCAGCTCTTCCATTAAACCAGCCTTGTACTTTGTTAATCTCATGGTCTTTTTTAAGATCTTGACATCATTGTAGTATGTCACTGAAAAAGGAAATCTTTGATGTTTTTAAATACCAAAGGAATAAATACATATTTCTAGTGGTGATAACTGATAATTCAAATTTTTATTCTCCTTATAAGACCTTGAGGTTTCCATAAGCCATATGCACAGACACCTGTAGAACATTGCTGAGTGCAACACAAAGTTCTAATAATTAGAATGTTCCATCCCTTGTAAAAGTTATTTATTTAATGTTTTGGGATACTCTTGTCTAAGAAAATATCATGGTATGTGTAGTGTTTACATACGAACTATTTTTCATGAATGCAGGAAAAGATGCTGTTTATAAATTTAGTATTTCTCTGAACATACCAATTATCTCCAAAACCACAACCTTCAAGGTTATTGTAATTTGTAGCATTTAAAATTGTATGTGCATTACAGAAGCACATCGGCTTAGTCTGTTTTTCCTGGTGTTTCTGGCAGAAGGTGTGATAATTTTCATAATTTTATTCTAGCATGCAATCACATATAAACCATTTTGAATCTCATGTGTCAAATGTCTAATAATTCTAATAGGAAGCCTCTCATTTATTTCACTGAACATTAAACATGACCTCATATGTAAAAGGAGTGAAACACATTCTTACATTTGCAGAATATGAAAGTTTGGAAGAAATGGTAAATTGTGACCTTGACATTATTTGATCTCTTCCTGTTTTTTCAGCATCTCTGCATTATCAATGTATAAAAGTCTTAACAGCACAAAGAGGAGGTAGAGGACAACTTTTATGCATCTTAGAAATAAGATCTGCCTTTTCTAGGCTTTTTCATGTGCACGTGTGCAAATCAGATTTTTAATGTGAAGTTCTGCCTGTCTGTCTCGGTATTTTATGTCTGTGACCTCGAGCAATTAAGAGATATCATATAGCTACTGTGCATTGGAAAGATATGAGGAACCATTAGACAGAAACAAAATACATATTGCTGTAATTGATTGAAATGTGATGCTCTTGTGACATTAAAAATGGAGCCAAAAATCAAAACCAGATACAGAAATAATCAGAATGCTCTGAGGAAACAGGAAAGATTATCAGTTACCAGCACTGTACCACTGCAGTGTTTTCAAGTCTGTTCCAAGTTATTCACACACAACCTCAACTGTATTTTTGTTAAATAATCACAAAACTTCAAATGATTTCAAGAAGAGTAGATTCAGGTCTACTTTTCTTGAGGAACACAGACCTATAATTTTCTGTAGGTTCCTACTGCAAATACCACTTTGTTTTGTACACTGGATATTCCAGCTGAGTGACTTGAAAACAATTTAAAGTTTCAAGAGCAAAGCTTTAGTGTACACCCTTGTTTCTGAATTATGTATCTAAGATAGATTTGTTAAGCTAGCACAGGACAGTTCAAATCAACACATTTCACACAGTACAGTCCAAGGAGTGGTAGGGAAGAGAAAAGAGAAATCAGAAAAATTTCCAGGATTCCTGTTGGTTTCCAGAGCTATAATATCACTAAACGACATTAAAACCAGGGCTTTATCGAATTATGCTATTGCTTAACCACCAACTCTGGGGAACTTTTTCTGCTAAAGGCTGCAAAATTAAAAGACAAGACTGAGACTGCAAAGGAGATGAAAAACACGGTAAAAGGATATGTCACAAACTTAGAATAAAGGTGCATGAGCATCACCAGTTCTGTTACCTTCTTTGAACCTCTACCAACATCCTCAACTCCACAGTAAAGAGATTACTAACATGATCCCCAGGGAATTTTTATTCTATCTATACTCCTTCTTGCATCATATGCTTATTGAGATGAAAAATAGCCTTTTCCAGACAACTGTGGTTTCATTTCCTTCAATTAATTTCTATGAGTAAAGCTGATAACACAAACCTTTTTTTCTCAGTTTAGGTAATTAAAATATATAACAACATCTTTATCCCTTTATATATGTATATATAAACATACACAGTTTGTGCTTCTTTAACCATTCTTTTTCCTTCTTTTATAAATAGGTCTGAGTATGAGCTGAACAATGTTATTGAAAAGTGAAACTACAATGGTTTCCTCTGGACAGATGCCACTACTGACAGCAATTTATAGTCCTTTTAGATGTTTTCAAGTTTTTTTTGTTTCAGATACTCCTTATTCTGCATTGGGGGAAATAGAGATGAGGTGATAATGTGACATTTAAGTGTTGAACTTCCAGAGCTTTACAGGAATCTCTTTTTTAGTGAATTTATCTCCACATAAATGCTATAATATTTAGGCTCCAATTAAGAAATGCACATCTTTATTGCAAACATAAACATTATTGATCATCCCAACTGTTTGACCATCTTTCATCAGCACCCTCAGCACACTCCACATGGCTGCTTCATAACCAGGTTCACTACAATAAATAAGAAACAGCTCTTGGAAGGGAAGACTCTTACAAGATTTGACCAATCCTATTCACAGCCTGCAGCCTTCCCCTCTACCTGAGTAACAGAGAAGGACTTTCTTTAGTCTTGTGTTGATTAAGAAAACTGAAACTAAATTACTGTTTAGAAACGCCAATGCCTTCCACGTACCTATTGCAGCCAAGAGTTTATTGATATTGGTGACTATCCATACTCAGGTGAGTTCCCATCACTGGAAAGGACGCTGATGCTGCATAAAAAGCAAGGTTTATAACTATTTCCACTCTTCAACCAAATTTATATTTTAAATAATATACACTAAAACTTAAAGGCAGTCAGTGAGAGCACAACAGCAAATCAGAACTTATTTTTGAGATCTATGGCTGCAAGAAATTTCACATGGTGTCAACAAATTATTGAAGTTCATTAGAAAGTAAAAAATAAACAATATAAATTAACAGGCTAACAAATTTAAGTCTTCCTCACAGCTGATAAACATTTACATCACCTTAATATCTTTAACATCTTCCCTTAATTATATTTTTGCTTTTTTTTTTACCTTCTAGTATGTTCTGATTAAATAATGGTTCATTTTTAAAGCTTCCCAATTAAGTCAGTCACAGTTTTTCCACTCATCTAAATGGATTAAAAGTTGGGCGAAAGAACAGAAGCAAGTTAGAACTGAGCTTTTACCATAAGGCTTTCACTTTTGCTAGGGTTAGTTTTAATTATCTATCTAGTACTTGTGGTATTTGTAAAGGAAGACCAGATACTCTCCAAATCTTTGATCTCAAATACACGTGTTTGCTTTTTCACCTTAAACCATGTCTTTCTAGGCTGCTCGGGATGTGAAGAGTGATGTAAAGAACCCCTTCAATTTGAAATACAAGCTTTCCACTTTTTCCAGGCATAAGAGGATGTGCGGGAACAAGATGTACCTTTTGGAGAGGGTAGAGCAGAGACTGGCTTACAGAATACGATTGGTAAGAAAATCAAAGCTACAGTTTTGTGAGAATCTTAGAGTCCTCCTCATAATAAAAGAGAGAATTGCCTTACAGAAGTTTTAGTAAGGTAAGAGTTCATTTGAAAGTCATTGCCTTTAAAGATTAGGTGGTTTTAGAAACCATGAGATTAATCTACAGTCAACCTCGGGAAACAAGGTTTTAAAAACAAAGACATTAACACTGACAGAGCTAAGTAGTCCCACTAACAGATGAACATTTTGACCAAACAGCAGTGCTAAAAGAAATTCTGACCCACGCTAAGACAAAGTGGGAAATATTTCAGAACTGGGACTCAGTTTTACATGCTCTCTACTTCCATAGACTGCTTTACGTGGTTCAGTGGCAAATGGATAGATGTAGCTGGAAGCTATCGAGTACTGATGATTGCAACAATACATTTCTCAGAGACCTGCTTATCTGCAACAGATAACGCAAGAATTGCTCTGTTTATCTGTACTGCAGATATGAGATGTTTAATATTGCTTATCTTAACTTCAGGTCCATAAATCCAATGTTTTATGTGTCAATACTCAGATTGCAACTTCCCCACTCAAATGTCTTAATTCACACGTGGCCTCCTGCAAAACAATCCTCATGTTTCCAGAGGTCTAATGTGAACAAAGTTACATCTTACACCTAACATTTAACATCACCCTTTCCAACTTGATGTTGCAAAGTCATTGCAAATATAGTGCAGTAAAGATATTGTTGTAATATTGTAATTACTGGTTCATTACAACCAAGTATGGCAAGCTACAGAGATTCATCCTTCTTCATTCCAAACTTTCAAACCACCCATTTATAATTTCTGTTTTCATGAGGATATACAAATCTTTAAGGACGTTTTCCTAAAGATAAGAATTTGTAGCTGGGAATCCGATATAGATATTAATTAGTGGAAAGTGTGACATGGTGGGAAGGGTTAATTCTGTCTTATTAACCAAGTGACCTCCAGACATTGTCAGTTTGGCCCAGCCGAAGTGATTGATGATTTTAAGAGGAAGTTAGTAAATATCCCCCAGGAATTTGTGCACAGCATCCTTGCTTACACCCTCTCAAACATCTCCGGAGTGAGGCTGATTTATTGAGTAGCTTCAAAAGGAACATGCCAAACTCTTAATCAAGGGATCTCCTATTAGCACAATGACATCAGTGTCACCTTTTTCCACTATATTCTTTCTATTCTGTAGTTTTAACTGTTTTAGGAATTTTAATTCATAACCAAATATGGGTATGAAGCAACAAGCCTGAAGAAAAATGTTGTCTGAATGCACCAAAGAAATAAATTACATTGATGCAGATTTTTTGGATCAACTGCTATTTCCCACTTGAGTTCTTTTTTAAAAAAATATTAGATAGTAGTGAACTATGTCCTTCCAAAATCCCTCTCCCTGCCCACCCCAACTTACATAAAGAAACGTAAATTGGATTTTGACAGTAACAGAAAATATGTTCAGTTAAATTCATGGAGTTCAATAGGATTAGGTGAAGAGGCTTGTCTAGGAATCCTTGCCCAGCATTAGAGCATGGCAAACATGTTTTTGTAATGTGCACTATGGATCTGCTTTTCCTCAATATGGTAAGTAGTATTGCAAACCCGACAGAGAGAACTTCCTCACAACAACCAAGGTCATTGTTCAGAAATTGCTCCCAAAATAGTCCTAGAATTTTTAATTCCTGTTCTAAAAATATGAATATTCACTGTCATATAAGAAGCTCTGCGTATCTTACAAAATGTCCACAGCAGAAAAATGAATTATAAATTGCTTTCTGGTGGTGAGAATCAACGTGTTTTGTGTGGAATCAGCAGAGTTTTCCGTGATTGCACCATTCAAGGAATGCATTTTGATGCTGACACATCATCCTATCACCTTCAGAACTTGCACTAAATAAAAAGAGAAGGAAAGGTCAACATGATCTGGTATAATTACATTTGGATCTAATAATGAACACTTATATTCTGAGATCTTGTGCAGAGGACCTACATATTTTCAAATCCTTACAATATTTTTATTCCACCTATGCTCATGTATTTTTAAGCACATAGGGATTAAAATCCAGGCACTGTGGTTATTTTCTCCATTTGTTTATGGTAACATGCTTTTGTTGAATACAATGAGACACAGAGAGAGAGGGAATCAGTTCAGTTACAAAGTAAGCTGGTCTGCATTTTAGAAAGCCCTTGATAATTTCAAAACCTAGGACCTGTGTTTCAAGGACATATCACTGACTACTGAAGCTGAATGAAGCATTCTCATCTTGAGGAAAATTTCATGTTAAAAATAGCCTTTGAGCAAGTCACACAACATTAGCAGAATAATTAGTCTTTGACAATTGTCAAGGACAATTCAGAATTACTTATTTTAGAAAGCTGGCTTTTTTTTTTTTTTTTTTTTTTTTTTTTTTTTTTCTAAATCCAGTGTGCAGAGGTATAGGATGACCTGCAATGTACAGCTTTTATTTTCCTTACGTTGAGATAGAAACCACCTGCACTCGCAGCTATTTGAAAGATTAGACAGAGTATGTTATATTTACAATGAGAGTCCTGAAGCTCATTGTCCACCCACACAATCCAGAAGGTTTAACTGAAATGCATTTCTAATTCTGACATATTCTCACATATCCCCCTTCCTGTGGTAACACCTTGGCTATGTTGGCAGTCTGAAGACTTGCTAACCAAAACTCTCTGAATATGCTATGTATATTAAATATTTATTAAAGGAGAGTCTACACAGACTCTGAAGGTTAGACTACAGTTGCTGGACTGCCAGAAATTTTAAGCAGAAATATTATTTTGGGTATTAGAGATTATTTCATGTGGGAATACAAAGAAGTAGCAGATGTTCTCCAGTACTTCAGAGCAGTGTTCTAGTCGAGGTCATTCACTGCAAAATCCTCTTGTGCTGGAAGTTATGGAAAGGTTTTTCTACGTTCCAGAATCAGGACCTTAATAATGTTGAAAATACAGCAACACCCACAACACAAAGAACATCAATCCCTCCTGCCAAGGACATTCCAGAGTCTAGTCTGGCCTCTCTGGGTTTGTCCTGTTTTTCCCTTGGGAAAAGATAAAGCACAGGCACAGTATTTCTGTTGGCACCATCAAGAGGGATGAGTCTGCCTGCCCTTGGGCTTTATTTTGGGACAACTTGAAGATTATCTGATGAGAAATTAGATGGAAAAATGTCCTTGTCTCAAAAAATTACCAGCTTGTGGGAAAGAATGCAAACACTTTTCTCCAACACAATCCTCTTATCCTGGCACTCCATTGGAGAAGGTCAGTGCCACATGCTGTTTTCCCCTCTATGTTTTCCCGAGTTTAGAAAACGATAACCTTAGAGTTAGAAACGATAACCTTAGCCTTAGATACCTTAGAGTGTGTGTTCTCACAGGCTCAAAGCCAATGCAGTTACTCTCAGAGGTCACCATTTCACGCAGGTAAATTTTTGAGAAAGGGGCCTTGGTGCCTTGCAAAAAGGACTGGCCAGATATTTCCAATGGTCTGGTGATTGCTGGCTGCTCTATCCCAGTACAAGAGAGCTCCTGGTATTTCCCCTGAGGATCTGTCTTATGCAGACCTGGCTCCAGCAGCATAAAGCTGTTTTTTCGCCCCTCTAGCTCTGAACTGCACTGTGTGCAGAGCTAAGAGTATCTGGGTCACAGATTTCATACCACAGCATGCCAGGGGGACTTGTTATTTCACTTGTTTGCTCTCCATGGCAGCCTGATGGAACTTGGCATGCAAAAATATGTGCAATGTCACACTGGCCAGGAAAGTAACACACATCACCCTTGGGTGAATTTGAAAGCCAATGCTTTTCTGATTGAGTGCATCAGGCAACGTTTGTCCCTCACTTGCACGAGCAAAACTATGTGCTTTTTGCCAGAATTGAGTTTGGATCTGTGTTTGGGAGAGCAGGTAAGAAGACAAACTGAGACTTAGGGTACAATTTTTCAGTTTATCAGGATCAAGGTTTCCTCAAGAAACTGGGATTTTTTTCCTCACACATTTAAACTATGATAATCTTCAGGGCTCTTGTATTAAAATTATTCCTATGCAGCACAAATTAGCTACAGATTTGAGAGGTAATGAATCAGTGTTTCAAGCTGCTGCATCTGTGTTTTTCCTGTTGAGTTGATAGGTACTGGTTTTCACAGCCTTATAACCTACTTTTTTGTTACTTCAAGCACTATCATGAGGCTGGACAGCAGCTAATATTTTTTGGCTTTTATAATGCATGAAGCTTTCAAAGCTCTACTGCTACAACTAATGAGCAGCTTCTTAGAGTAAAAGACTGAAGTTAAAACATGTTCTCTCTCAGAACTTATTAAGTGTTATACATCTTATTCATCATAATTCCCTCTAAGAAGAAATAAGTTTAACAAATTCAGGGGCACTACTGACACTTTTATAATTCTTTATACATGTTAAAACATAGGAGAAGGAACATCTCTGGCTATAGAAAATGTTTGTGTTGTGAAGCTGTATTTAGTTTAGGTGTATCTTATTGTGGCCAGCATTAAACTGGACTAATCTTTTACTTTCTAATATTATAGAACTCTATACAATTTTCAGATTCTAAGAAGGTGTGCTGAGATACTTATTTTGGCTTTGGAGAGTTCCACGAATAAGCCACATATGAGAATGCAATGGAAGCTTTAACATTAAATTGGATTTTTCTCTAAGAAAAGCTTTGAGCTTCTTCCTGAGCTGTGTAAAAGCCTCTGCACTGCCACTCAGCTGGGAAAACTTTTCACGTGTTTTTGTCCACTCCACAGTTTGCTGGCTTCTCCAGTCATGTGCGGATGTTTGTGTAACACCAGCATAATGCACAGGTTTATGCACTGCAGGGAAGAAAGCCTGTGCAATTTCATTCTTGCTTCATTTTCTTTTGTGAGCAATGGGGCTGCTTTCAGAATCATGAGAAGCAGAAGTTGCAATATGAGATAGATAAAATAGGCCAAATTACCATCATTCCCAAGCACAGAGCTTCCATCCAATCCATGTATCATCCATGGCATGACAGATATCACAAAATTCCCAGCTCCAAACTCAAACAGCTGGGACACTGCTTTCTTTCTCAGGATGTGATGAAAAGTAATAGAAAGACTGAGTATCATCTTCTCACTTTGCTTCAGCCTTTGAAATGTGACTTTCTTTTCTTCACATGTATTTGCTTTCTTGTCATATTTCCCCTGATGCATTATTTTACTCTGATTAGACTCTCCTCACATTTTAGGTGCTATGAATTTCACCTCTCACAAGAAAGCTCCAGGGCAATCCATCTTCATAGCTTTGTTCATGCCTTGCTCAGGAAAGCACTGGTGAGATGAGGTGAGCTGCTCACATTACAGAGAATGCAGCACAAGCTCCACTCCACCAGGAGCTCACCAACCAGGATTCCCCTTTTCCACTTTTCATCCAGATGGGACAGTTCAGTGGACAGTGTTAGACTCATGACCTTCAATATCAGCAGTTCCCCTCTACAGAGCTCAGCATAAATATAGCATTTCACCTCTCTTCTCAATAAAAAGATCTCCTAAAAACATTTTGAGTACTTATCATGTACTTCACTTAAGATTGTTGCAGGCTGAAAAGAAAAACTGAAGGAAGCAAATATCTCTGTTCAGTGTCAAAAGTCCAAACTAAGGCTTGTGAAGGAAATTTGGGATTTCTTAATCCTGTACTTCATAGGAAACATGAAAAAATATTTTCCCTTCATAGCTTCTTTCAGTCAAGAACTCCTTTTTATCATATATGTGTATAGTTGTTTCCATTCTGATATACAAGCATAGGAAAATACGTATTTTGTACTATTTTTATATTCACTATTATCAAAAGTAGGATGAAGACATAACAGTAAAGAACTAAAACCCCCGTACCGGCAAAACTCTAAATCTTCTCAGAGAAAACATATTTTCCTTGAGGAAAATATTGAGCAGGAACTTAGTTTTTCCTGAACCAAGGAATGAGGAAGGACTTAATCTCTTCAGGCCTTTGCAGGGTCAGGAGCACTACAAACAGAACAACAGTGGAATCTCTGACCTGACTTCTGGTTCTCTCACTAGCTGATTAACCTTCTTCTAATATCTAATACACCCTTCTTATTTCCATTTTCAGATAAGAAATGACTTGAGCTGAAACACTGGTCAGGCATTGGAACAGGCTGCCCAGAGAAGCAGTTGAGTCACCATCCCTGAAAATATTTAAAAGCCATGTATGAGGCTCCAATTTTCAAGCATGCCATTAAACATGTGCATGTGGGAAGGCAAAAGAGAAGAACTTAGTGTTACTCCTTTTCTTTAGCAAGAAAAACAAATAACGAAATAACATTTAGGCTGTTTTTCATTTTATATAGCTGTATTTGACTTAGTTTTAGATTTCTACTTCATGTAGACTTTAAAAAGCCACAAACAACCAAATTACCCAAGGCATAGAACATTTGAAAGAATCCCTTAAAAATTGTTTTGATTTAGGTTCTGCCCAGAGATTAAAAAGCCAAATTAAAATCAATGCAGAAATATACAGAATCAAAACCAAACATGAAACAATCTGAATGACCAAAGTGAATGATGCCCTAGAGGTTAGAAGCTTGAAAATAAAATACCAAGTATTTCTAAATTACTCTAATCTTCTAGATGCAAAGAATTCTCCTGGTATTTTCATTAACGAAGCATTTCAGAGGGTAAGTGTTCAGGTTGCTACAGTTAAAATGCAATTTCAGGTCGATGATTAGGTGACTTGTTTGTGTACCTGGCAGGGGGCATTGTGAGTCATGTTTACATTTGAAGTTACAGTTTTTGCAGAATACTTTGTTGTAAAGAAAACAACCTTACTGTGATTTGAACAATAAATATCTCTTTGGTTTTTGGGGTTTTTTTAAAGATTATTTTCATACTTTAGCTGCACGAACAGAAATAAATGTTCCATCTATTCAGCTGCAACACACAAGTTATCACACAAATTACTATCTGCCTGATAGCTCTCTGTAAAATGCCTGTGGAATAAATATCACATTCATTCCCATAAGTGTACAGAAAGGTCTTCTCAAAAGATGGAAAACTGGGGAAAAACTGAAATATCTCAACAGACAATAAAATAGCAATAGTCAAAGACTCACAGTAAGGCCACAGTTTTCAGATACTTCACTTATAAATTTTTTTTGATTAATTTACTCCCAATTGGAGGATGAACCAGCATTTAGATGCTAAAACATTCATGTATTTCACCACTAAACCGAATCAATACAACTGGTCAAAAAAGGTAGACTTTTATTATGAAAAATGTTTGAAGGAATATGAGGATCTCAATGAAGTTGTTGAGGGGACTATGCTATATGTGACTTGCAATATCACGAACACATAATTTTGAGAATGACATTGTTATGACTTATGTTGCAACAGTCACCTCCAGGTATTGATTACAATATAGTATTTGCTATTTTATATTCCAGCATTTTGCTTCCTATTCTTAAATGTAAATATTTTCCTTACTAAATTGAAACATGTGACATTAAAATGACGTTACCCACTGTTTAAAACCTGAACATTTTCAAACAAGCAAAATGTTCAGATTTCTTATTTCAATCTAGTATAGTGCATGGGAGACAAGAAATTTCTTTTGCATATTTAATTAGTTAACAGCTGATTAATGAACATACTTGTTTTGAAAGAAGGTATGGACATATGATACAGCTGGGCATTGAAGTTTTACCTAGATTAGGATGCTCTAAACAGCAGCAGAGATGTGTTGAACAAAAAAACATAGGAGGAAAAAAAAAAAAAGTAGATTTCTGGTTTGTATGGTCACTGGATCCAAAATATGACCAATTCTTATTCCTATGAAAAAGTGCAACCTGGTACGACTTTGTCAGACCCTCACAGTGCATAGAAAAGCAGGGGCTATTTAAAGTACAGTGAAATGTGTTTATGTTAGACACAAGGCACATATCAAAACACTGTCCTCTGTTTCTAAGTTCTATATTTCCTTTGCTTAAGACTATCCATTATTTCCCTATCTATATTCAGGATTTGTATGTAAATGTTTATGGAGATTAAATTATTTTTTCCAGTAGTGATAAATCCTCCAGCTTACCTCAAGATGTTGGTTACATATATTTGCTACTTACAAACCCTTGCATTTATAGAGTGCAATGCCAGAGTATAAATATTTGTACTGAGGATCATGGCTCATATTCTGTTCTTAAACACTTTTAAACTTAATGGCTTAGACAAATACAAGAATTACCTAGACCAGGATACCATATGGTGACTTTGCAATACCGCTTATGTATCTCGACATGGAGTTAATACTTTCTCCTTTCTAACATTCTAGCAATAGCTTTGCAGAATTACACAAGGTAACAAAGAGTGTATAGCCATATGCTAGCAAAAAAAGCCCACTTGAAAAATAAGTACATGTTATTCCATTGAATGGCTCAAAGACACGATCTGTTTTTACTACAAACAGAATCCTGACTGACACCTCATAGTAAAAAAAAAAAAAAAAATGGAGGGCTTTGTTTTCTTGTTTATAAAAAACATATAGGTATGTACATGTGCATGTATAGCATAAACTTAGTGCATAAAATTCATAGGCCATGTGTAGTTTCTTACAATAAAACCAGAAAAAAATCCATCTCCCTGTTTTATCCAATTGATAAACATTCCCTTTTTCTGACATAATTACCTCAAGAAAGAAATCATCTTGGATTTTTCATGGTCAGGATTTCCAAACTGCAGTTCCTTGCTGAGACTCACAGACAAGCACTACGGTGTGTGAGGCAGGTATCAGGAGTGACCATAGAAACAAACCCCAGAGCAATCCTCCAAACCTCCACCACTGTCTGTCCAGACACACAGACTATTCCAGATAAGAGAATTTTGCCTAATCCACTGGCAATAGCATTCAGTTGTGCATTCAACCCCACCACTCCAGTATCCCCATCATTTATCAAGAACTGTGAGTTCCATCTGAACTGTGAAACTGTTTCATGGATCTCAAACACCACGAGTCTCAGATCGAGCAGGAAGATGAATCAGTCTCCATCTAAGCATTAGTTACACACAGGCAGTGGTTACTCAATACAGAATTTTTTTTCTCTTTAGTTAGGGGTCACCTAATTTCAGTTTAGATACAGTTCACAATTTATTACCCACTATGTAAAGTGCCAGGGATTGAGTTGCCTCAACTTAAAAAAATCCCAGACAGCGCAAACACAGGAGAGCGATAAACTGAATGTCAGTGGTTAAGTCAATAATTTATATAAAAAAGTTAGAGGTGAACTGCAAATCTTTTTATGTATTCCCCAAACTTCAACAGCAGATGTTGAGCTGGAAGATAAAGTTGGGCATTCAGCACAAATGAAATGCAAACCCTACTGGTTTTTAGGTCCCACCACATCCATTCTGTTAAACTTTCTGCCACCAGTCCTTCAGTCATGCCCCCCTGTACATTAAATTGTTATTATTACTTCAATAGCGATACCAACCTGAAGCACAAAAGTGACCTTTAGAAGCAAGGAGGTCATATAAGTGACACGTTTTAATATTTAATGAGGTCTCCAAATGTATTTTTATACACTCATAATATTGAAGAAATGAAAAGTGATTTTTAAACTGGTCAGCTGAAGACATAAAAAGTAAAGTTTAAATTTGTCAAAAATTTTACTTACAATTGGAGATACAGAATTTTTTTAAATATCTGTTTTCATAACTAACATAATAGAATGTCATTTGGAGAGAAACTGACTATAAACATAATTTATTTCAGCACTTGAAAGAGTCATGGATGTTCTCAAAATATTATTGCAATACTCTTATTCTCTATTGCACCTAAAATAATTGTATGTGTACAGTCATTCTTTATTAAGTTTCTAGCAAATCATAAAGTCTTAAATGCATATGTGCATTCTCTGATTAAGTTTGAAATATTCATCATGAGAGTTAAAAACTATCCTTAGAATATCATGCTCCCCATAATAAGCAGCCAGTGTGATTAATTGTCTAAGCAGAGTCTGAGAGTTCCACAATCACCCTCTTAATTTTCCCATTTTGGGAAAGTTCATATTCCGCCTTTATTCCATGATCTCCTCTAAGAATAAATTTCTTTCAAATGAGGAACTTGGTTGTGAAACCCTCCCCAGAAATCATCTTAGACTTAACCACAGTTAAGAGACACTTTCAAGGAGCTGTAGCTGTGAAATAACAATATTTGGTATTTAATTGACCTATGACAGTAAGACTTTGTTAAAGCTGACTCCATAAAGAGCTGGTTTCAAAGGACCATGGAAAGCAGATGGATTCTGGGAAGGAATTAAGTGTCTGCTGGTAGGGGGGTGATGGTTTGCTTCATTAATAAAATGAGAACAGAAGGAAGACTCTAATGAATAGGCACCCTAGAACTGGCATACCAAATTTATTTCATCAGGCATGCACATTCACACACTCTCAAAACAAAAAAGCCCCTCACCTATCCAACACAGTTTCACTGTACTAAAAGCTGAAGGAGTCTACAAAAGATTCCTCTAATAACAATGTCAGTGTTGACTGCAGGGTAGCTGTGAAAGCCCTGGAAAGACCTCTGAGTGCCCGGCAGCTTTTGCCAACAGCTGGTCCAGCTTTTATGCTGTGTTTCTTCTAAGGCTCAGCCTTCCCAAAATTATCCCTCAGTACACTGACAGCCTGTGCAGTATGAAAGACACTTTGCTATTTTCCTATCAGCATTCATGACTTTTGGTGGAATGTCACGACAGCACATGAGGAAACTGCAGCAGATTCAGATCCCTATTCCATGCAGCAGTTACTCAGGTATCCAGCCTCAAAGACTGTGCTGCTTTCCACCCCTCTTAAGCAGAAAATCTTTTACTTGTGACTGAAGATCTCTGATTCGATGAAATACTCAGCCATAATGATGGTAGTACATGGCAGATCTTTATTGTGGACTGTAAAGACCAGTAAAACTTTTATTTAATTAGCCTACATGAGGCTTAAGACAGATATATAGATCATGTCATGCACTCTCAGAAGGGAGTACAAAAACACTGAATTCATGTTCAGTCATGGGATAATGCCTGAGAAGCACTTACAGGGAAAGACAAAACTGCATGAGGGATTCACTGACCACCAGCGGTGAGGTCTGCTGCAAAAGGAGTGATATGGTTTGTTTCTAACACACATTAAGGAACATGTTTGGATAGTGGACATACTGGGTATTTATGCAAAAAGTCACTTAGATTAACCCTCTCCTTTGATATACACTTTCTTGAAGGCTTAGCATCTCCTACACTCAAACCCCATCCCCTCCACTTATGAGATCTTAGGGCTTCAATTATCATTGACATTTTTACACCATGGTCCAACCTTGTAAATAAATAGCAAGTTTTCTCAGCTACAAAAGCATCACATTCCTGAAGAGTCAATGTGGCCCTTCAACAGTTAGCACAATGTTTCTCCCCTACAAGTTGAACACAGCAGGAATAGGTTGCTCAGTCTCTTGGTGGAATGAAAAGACATTGATAAACCCTCCAGGCTCTGCTTCCATCCCAGAAGATTGCAGCCTATTCTAGGAACCTTCTTGCTCTCAGAATTGGCTTCACCAGAAAATGATGAAGGCATAAATATGTAACTGATGGGTTTTGTGCCACAGCATGATCATGGCTTCCTCACTGTTTCCTAACAAAGCTCCTATGGGACAAATTTTAGTGGCATCTGAGTGGTGTGAGAATCACTGAGTAGTTTTTGTTCTTTGAATGAATGAATGTATTCATAAAAGAGTTGTGAAATTAGTCAACAAATCTGAGTTTGCTATGAAAAGGAAACTACTTAAAAGGAACTATCTAAACATAATAAGGAAAGATTATGAATGTGTTGTGAGGGGTTTGTATTTAGTAATTTTATCTTTTGTTTGGATTGTTCTGTCTGGGCACATACATGCTTTCGTGGTGGCATTTGTTTTTAGTAAGTTACTCTAATATTAGTTATATTAAATTTTATTTTCTTCAAGCATTGTTTATGCACTTCCTAATATAATGAATATCACAGTATAAAGTGCAAAGAAAGCAGAAAAATATTTATTGTAGGTTTTTTTAAGCAATTCCCCTTCAGAAATCTTAAGCTATTTTAAGGAACAGAACAATTCATCCCTAATGGTGACCTGTTCAAAGTGCTTGGGCTATAAGGACTCAAATTGTGAATTTAAAATACTCTTCCAGATGCAAAGTTTAGAGAATATATTTTCCTGGAGTACAAAGCATATTCCTGCCTCTTCTGCATAACTAATGCCAATGGTAAGCTGCTCCTTATTAAAAGCTAGAAGAGGGGTTAAGGAGAAGGCTAAGCCACTCATTTTTATGTTTATCAACTCTTTATTGATATATTTTGCAGTTTTCACCCAGCCCTATTAATAAGACTGTAAGAAATCATTATTTTGTCCTACATAGGACAATATATTTTGTCCTAAAGGAAAGTAGGCTCCTTGGAGTTTGGAAGCTGGACCAGCAATTAAACGTGTATTTTCTCTGGTATTGCCATTTCCAAAAGAAGACCTAAAATAGGGGAAAAGCCACCTGAAAAAGCACTGCAGCAATTTTAAACAAAAGGCCAAAAGGTGCTACGAGTTAAAGCATCGAAAGGAAATTATTCTTTGAAGTACAAAGAAATGGCATTTTTTCTCTGTACATTATTTGAAGCAAAATACCACAGCAATCTTCCTTCTTGAAATTCACTGTAAGGTTTTAACACCACTTTATTAACTTAGGCACCCTTTTCTGTCCTGCTCACCATGGAAATGAATGTCTTGGATGTCACCTCAGCCCAGGGCCCTTTAGAGGCAGTGGAGAAGGGAGAGAGTCTTGGACATGCTCTCTGCTCTGCATAGAGGTACCTGTGACTTAAAGGAAACATCAACTGTCTTGTGGCTCTACTGCTAATTTAACCATCAGTATTATTGTCTTTAAAAGCATTTACTTCAACTAAAAGAAAATTACTTGGATCTGGTAAATATGTTTTTCAGCATTAAGAAGGTGACACTCTGGAAAGAGCTTTAAAAGTTTCTGGTCATTACATAACAGCTGTAATCCCAGGTTTTTCTTTTTCCTCTCTTTAAAAGTCTGATGATCTGCATTATTTTATACCAAAGATTTTCATTTCCATAAGAAAGGAAAAAATCTGAACTGTCTTTAAAAACATAATTTTATGTTTTCTTCTCCCCTCATTTGTAACATGAACAAATGCAGGTTAGATGAGCTTAGAACTGTGTTTGTTAAAAAATTCAACTCCTACATTCCAGAAAAAAAAATATTTAGAAATGATTGCTTGACATTAAAAAGGATTCTCATGGTTTAGATTATCAAGTTCTAAATTAAAGTATAAGAACATTCAATATACAAGAAGAACATAGTAATTTCTAAATGGATAATAATTGTACTTAAGGTATTTAAAGAAAATTATACCGTTTAGATGTACATATGTAAAACACTTTAAAAACTCATTTGGCATATATATTAATGTATATGATATTAATGCAGTTTCAACTCTCCTTGATGAGAAAGAAGCAGTTTCCTTGGATACATACAGTCCCAAATCCTGTCAAAATAGAACTTGTGGAAGATATTTATAGATGTAAAGTGACAGTGTATATGTTTTGGAGAACTCGTTGTAATGATCAGAAATGTTGCCCATTACCTCTAATCCTTCCACTGATTTACTTAGAGAAAAGTCAGGCTCCAGCTCCTCCACATGACCCCATTAGCCAGCTGTACACAGAAAAAAAATTCCTCTTCTCCAAGCTGAAGGAGTCCAGCTCACAGCCTCTCCTCATGCACCACATGCTCAATTCTCTTGTCTCAGTGGCTCCACACTGCTCTATCTCAAATTACCTCATACTGGTGAGCCCACACTGGATCCAGTGTTGAGAGAGAGAAAGAATATTCTCCCTCAGGCTCCTAATACAGTCCAGAATGCCTTTGACCTTCTCTGCTGCAAGGTCACACTGATGATTCCCCTTCTACTTGCTCTTCCAAAGCCCTGGGGCTTTTTTTCCTGCCAAGCTGTTTTCCAGCTGCTTGGCCCTCCACCTGGTCTGAAAATGGGGTTTCTCATCCCATCTATAGGACTTTGTCCTTGGAGCTGTCATACTCCTGTCAGCCCACTTTCTCATCATTGTTTAGCTGCTCCTGAGTTGCAGCCCTGTTTTCAATTGTACAGACATCTCACAGTCTGGTGTCACCTGAAAACTTTCTGGGATACTCCATCCTATTTTCCAGGTTGTGAATAAAGTTATGACATAGTCCTGGCCCCAGTGTGAGATCCTGAGGCACGACACTGGTTACTGCCTACCAGGTGAGCTTTGCACCACTGACCACTGCCCCTTCAGCCCCTGGTCCAGCCCATTTTTCATATATCTTCATATATCACCCACCTTGATTAGAAGTTGCTTCATGCTACTAAAATATCTTTAAGTTCAACAACTGGCAAAGATTTTTCCATTTGTAATGGTGAAGATTGCAAATTGACTCAAAAGATCATTCCCCAAATCCCCAAATCTCCATATCCCAGTTCTTGTGATAAAATCCAAACATGTTGCACTGCAATCCCTTGGGATTCCTCATGACTGACAGAGAGTCTTAACGATAATAAGGTTCTTCAGGATCATTTGAAATAGATGCTACTATCTAAATATAAATGTACTATCATTATTTCAATGGGCAATCACTGAAGTAAACAGCAACATTTCTATCAATGTGAAGAGCTCCACTGCACACAGGTGCACATTTATTTGCATACTGGCACACTGTTTGGATTCAATGGAAAGGCAGAAATGGAGGATTTTCAGCACGCAGTTTTCAAACACTTCAAACTATGTAGTGAGAAAACATAAAGGCACTTTTGTTCTTGCTGCAAGATGAAGAAAGGAAAATAAGCTACTTCAGAGATACCCATTCAAAGAAACAACCTAAAATGCTCTTCTAACCTGAAAACATCTTTCCATCTGGATACAGCTATTCTCAAAGCAGAAGTATGTTTACTAAAATCCGTCTGAATATCTGACAGTTAAATGCAATGGTAAAGATAAATATTTTCAGGTTGAGATTTCTACAAGAATGTATTTTGTTTAAAAAAAATAAAAAAAAAAAAAAGACAAGGGAAAAGAAACCAAGGAAATGGGTTGGAAAACCAAGAAGACAGCAGCTTGTTTCAGGTCAACCACTTCCAGGCTACAACTTCTTGATTATAAGCATTCCAAAAGCCAAATAGATGCGCATGCATAAAAATGTTCATGGAAATAAATGAATAAAAAAAAAATTAGTCTCATGCTGTAGAAAGTTAGTGAAGGCAAAAAATCATCAAAGATGTCTCCAAAACTTTTCCACCATAACCTCAATAAAACATTCCAGTTTCAAGCACCCACAATGGAAGACTGTTTTTACAAAGCCATTCCCAGCAGGGGTTGCTGCTGTTTTAAGATCTTTCACACAAACATACTCAGTTTAATGTTGGGAATCCTCACTTGTACCCCAGTTTCTCTCTGTTCCAAGACATGACTTTGCTGAACAACGGCATCAGAGCATACAAAATAATGAAAAGATCGGCAAGTTCAGCTGATTTTGTTTACAAAGACAAAGGCTGCAGGGAACTGAATGTCATAGGGACAAGAGAACATCACTGAACATGTTCACTTGCATCAATTCCACTGCAGAGTTCATCCAAGATTTTTTATATTGTGAAGGCATGGAGAAATATCCTTTTTACATGCCTGAGCCAAGCATTGCAGCCACTACAGAAGACAGAAGTTATTATTAAAACAATTCACTCTGTTCTATAAGATACAGTGCTATTACGTCTGTAAGACAATTGAATTTTTATCAGATAAGTGTGATAAAGGAATGTTACAACAAACAGATTTTAAACAGAAGTTCTCTGGCATATATGCATTCAGGCACCCAACATCTCTGCTTCCAAAAATGTGCAATGAGAATAGCAAGAAAGGGGAAGAAGGAACAAACTTTGAATGGTGCTCAGACTTTACAGTAAAAATTTCAAATTTCCGGAGCAAACAAGAGCTCGGTTTTGCCTAGGTAATTTTTTTCCCCTACAATCCCAAAGCAAGTGTCAGGGATCTAGCAGAGAATTACTTTCCTTATAGTATTCCTGCTGGTAGGTGAAACTGCACTGTATCATAAATCGCAAATATGCAATGAAGCTCCTAATTTATTTGCATTTATGTTCAGTCCTTAAGGGACTTACTGATACCAAATGCTATAAAACACACCATCATTGTCTCTGAAAAAAATTCCTGCCTTGCCTGCAGTGATAAAAGACAAGACTACCATCCCCTAATTACATAAATTATTTCCCCGGTGGATCATAGCAGATTCTACCTTCAGAACATAGATGGTATTATATTCATATTAAAGAGCATATAATTTTTAGTAAGTAAATCTGTATGTGTATATTGATCTTTCATTATGAACAGAACCAGGGGGAAAACATCATAGAGATATAGATTCTGAATTTGTACAATGGATTAATAGGAAATTTCAGCAATATGCATTGATCTGTTTTAAAACATGGATAAAATTAATCAATACATTTAGAAGCAAGATGCCAAGTTGTTCAAAAGAGTAAATATAAACAGTTTGTTTAAAATCCAAAAGCTGTTCCCTTCATGTAAAAAATTTTGAAGTCAGTTTCTGCAGTCTTCTATAAAGAAAAAAAGGTTTCAATACATATTATTTTTGCATCAAAATTGTTTTTAATAGAGTTAATATTTCTTCTGTTAATTTTTTGCATATGACATATATATTGTATGTCTCAATGTGATAAAAATATTAAGGACAAATAAAAATAATCACCCTAAAATAATTTGACCCTTAAATTGAGAAAAAAACCCCCCCACCAAACAATATCAGAACTTTTTGTTTTATGAAAAATGACAACTATCATTTTTCTCTTCCAGTCTAGAATTTATTGTTTAGATATTAGGATTCCTGATAAAATGGAAATTCTATTCTCAATTTATGGTACTGTTACACCCTGGTCACTCAAGCCTAGGGCTAAACCAAGGTTCTTTTGCTCCGGGTAATCCCAACCAAGTATTCTCCAGAGGGAAAAACACACAAAATTTACTGGCAAACTACAGAAAATTAAGGAACATTGTCAAAAGAACAAACACTACATAATATTATTTATCACAGCATAGACTTAGCCCATCGAACACAGAAAACCTTTAGACACATCCAATGTTATGCTCTGTGGGAAAAGAGTTAGAAGAAGCAGAAAGGGACAAAAACAGAAAGACAGAAAAAATACAGAAAAACAGACACAGCTACCTACTCCTGGGTTCTGGTGATGTAAATCTCCAAGGCAATGACAGGGTTAAAGGGCAACGTGCTTGCCTTGTGGTGACCCTTGTCAAACGTTTTTGGCTCATCCTGGGCAGGTACTCCTTACCACATGTTCCAAGCCCCCAAGATGTCTCAAAACAGATCACCTTTCCAGTCTCTGGAAAAGGCACTTGAGAAGAAAGGCCACAACAGCAGAACCTTCCTGTGCTTACTCAGCACTTACTGGCGTGGCACAAATTTTTTTCTTCTTCCTTACCACCTTGATGCTTTCATTGTATAGCTAGAAAATTTTACCTCATCTTGCAAAGATGGCAAGATTGAATCAAAAGGATGCTTTCCTGACAAAGCTGCCATAAAATTTTATACAGTAACCAAAGAAATGACTGCCCCACTTGAAAACATCATCAGAAAAAGAAAAAAAAAAAAATAGTGCATTTGAAAAGACAAATTGCTTCAAATCCGTGAAAAATGGCCATATTACACTCTGCTCAGAGATTTGCATTGATTGTATGCTCTGGTATCTGGCCTGGATACTTGAGGGGGGAAAGCTGTGTGGGGCTGTTATTATGTGCAATGTGGGTTTTGTTCCGGGACAGCTGCAGGTCCTTTATGTCAGAACTGCTGCACCTCTTGATGAGATTGATAGCTGCCTAAATAGCACACTGAACATAATGACTCGGATTTTTTGCCTTTCATATTCCAGTAAATAAAAAAAAGCCCACCAATCATAACAGAAGTCCTGAACCTAGCTGAAAGAATGTGAAAGGGAAGATATTAATGGATTGACTGGGGGAAGGATCAGGTCTAAACAGAGCCAACTGGTACAATACCAGAAAGGATGCTAAATGAAACACCTGCATAGAGCTTATTTCAGCATATCTCTGATAGTGAAGATTTAACCTCAATCTTCATGGTCATTTGGACTTCAAAAGGAGTAATAAAATTGGATGCAATTAAGAAAAAATAACAGAACCCATCATACTTAATATTTCCATTACTCTTTTGATTAGAAGATGTGCCTTAATATCCCTTTTTACACAATTAAATGCTTCAGCTCACTATACATTATAAACACTCCATAGAAGATTAAAATTATTGTAGCTATTAAGACTTTTAAAAGCATTATGCAAATTTTCTTTTAACTATAAAACTATTTCATACAACCAGAAGCTAGAAAGGATGAGAATAGTTTAAGGAAAGTATACAATTTTAAAATCATTTTGGCATGTGGCATGTAGCACAATATATGTTCTATTCTTAGTTCAGATGTCAATGTTCTCATCAAGACCAAGACGACTGCAGTAAACAAACATCATGTCAAGCAATATTTTTTTGAGACAGTCTGATAAAGAAACTCACTTTCAAATCCTGACTACTCCTAATTAATCATGTAAGCAATAAATGCAGCTGCATGTTGTGAAGCCTACTATTTTGCAACTTATTCTCAGTACACAGATAAAGTTATTTACTTGTTTCAAAAGTCCAGTAATTACAATGCTCCTCTTTTTGCAGTCTCATGATTATTCTATGCACATATATCACACTGACTTAAGGTGCTAGGAGATACTGTTTCAGAAAAGAGCAACGAAGGAACCATTTCCAAGGCTCACTAAATGCTGGTCAGAATCTTTTAGGAGTTATTAAGCCCTTGGAAACAGAGGAATCTATGTCAAACCTTGTGTGTGGTCAGAAAAATCAACAAACTTTAAGGGGACTTAAACAAATATAAAAGGCACCACTATTATCGCACTCATAAACCAGAAATTAGTCACCTGCATTGATCTAACTAATATTTGTTTATATTGATTTGTTAGCTTCAATTTTTTAAATGTGAATTATTAGCTCCAGCACATGAAAAACACCTGGAAATAATATGCATATGGCCTTAACCATGATAAAAGCATTTTCCTCTCTCACTGGGTAGTTGTTTGGTCAAGTACAGAAGTTATTGTTGCTGTAATAACTGGGCATTGCGACTTCCAAGAGACTGTCATGTTCCTTATGCTGGTTGCTGTGGTGTCTAAATTCCACTCTTTAATTTAGCTGCCCAGCTGGCCTTACTAGATGTGCATAAAACTAGCCCCAAAAAATGAAGTTTATCATGAATTTAACTGTAATTACATTCCCTTTAGTGACCCATGTCTTCATGAATCTCATTTTACAGAAACCTAAACAACCTATTTTGGTTTTATAATTAATTCTTTTCCACATTTCCACAATGATTTTTTTTAAGTACCTGTTTAATGTGTGTTTGCTTACTCTGTATAGGCATTGCAATCCTTGAATGAGGAGAGTGGAAAATTCCTGTCCTGGAGATTCACAAGCTCTGCTTGGAGCCAGGCAACTGGGTCCCTGCTCAAGGACAGCACTAGTGTTAGTCAGGCAAGTAGCCTAGCAACACGAAAGAGGTAAGATGAGTATCTGCATCTTTGGGGAATCTACAACATGCTTTTTACATTTTGAAACACTCCAGAAAGCCAATTTTCCCTGCTGCTGGAGATCATAAAGAACATTGTTAGCAATTCTGACTGAACGAATGGGGAGGTTTTGCTTCTTTTCCGATGCCAAGAGGTATTTTGCTAAACTCGGAGATAAAATTAAAATTTTCTTATTGTACCTTGGTGGACAAGAAAAGTTGAGGTTTTCTTCTGAAAAAAAATATCCTATTAGAATATTCTAATGTTTTAATTCCTTCCAGCATCAGAAGTGAAATGTCAGAGTAAAGCACAGGCAGTATGTACTTTTCACTCAAATTCTTCCAACTGTCTCCATGTCATAAAGAGAACTTAACGAATGAAAATCCCTTTGTTCCACACCCTTGGCTTCTTCATGGCAGAAGGGATGTCACACTGGTTGCATTTCTTCAGAAATTCACTACTCTCCTATGAAGACAGAATGATAAAGTTTGGATTGTTCTGCCTAGGGAAAATAAATCTTCTTATAGCAGCCTTCTAGAATCTAAAGAGGGCCTACCAGACAGCTACTACATAAACCGAGTAGTGACAGGAGAGGAGTAAATAGCTTTAAGGAGGGTAGGTTTAAGTAAAATACCAGGGAGAAATTCTTTACTGTAGGGGTGGTGAGACAATGGAACAGGTGGCCCAGAGAAGTTGTGGATGCTTCATCCCTGGAAATGTTCAAGACCAGGTTGAATGATGCTCTGAGCAGCCTGGTCTAGTGGAAGGTGCCCCTGCCCACGGCAGAGGAGTTGGAAAGAGGTGATCTTCAAGCTCCATTGCAGCCCAAATCATTCAGAGTCTATGAATCTACGACAGGTGAAAGCTGCTTCTCAGTCCTGAAGAGCAGGATGTGCACTTCTCAGGCAATGGTCCCACCCTCACTGAGGAGAAAGTCCAGATGTAACAAGCAGTAAGCAGGAGAGATGGATGAGCACCAGCTAAACACCCTCCCTTCGGTGCAGAAGGATGGGAATCAGTAAAAACTAGATTCTGCTCTGGAAAAAGCTGTTATCTGTTGCACTTTGCAGCAGTAATGGCTGCTACTTCTTAGATCACGGCCCAAGATGACAAACCTCCCTCCAGTCCAAAAGGGAAGGTGACATTGCTTCTGTCTTGACGGCATCCATGGTATTTTTACCTGCTGCTGCCTTTAAGTAGAGACACTGTCTTGAACCAGCACATTTAATGGGTTCAGCTTCAGGGCAACAGAACTATTTTTGTTCTGATAAAAGCCTGGTACTCCTACATCTGAGGTTTATGAATGCCAGCATGTCTACCTCTGGATGCTTCAGAGATTGGGGAGACAGCAGATTGCATGATTTGCATCAGGGATGGCTCAGTAATGTCATGCTGTTGCTACCTGAAGGATGTCTTGGTTCTTTGTTTAGCAAAGAGTCTGTTCTACGACTTCATCAAAATGCAGGAGGATAAAGTTAAGTTTGCTGAGGATTTACCGAAGCTGTGCTGTTTCTCAAACAGGCAACTGTAAAGAGCTATGTACTGCTGCCACCCCCAGTGCTGCGTTTAAGTCTTCTGCCATTGATCCAGCTCTCAAAACTTGCCCATCATCAGTTATCTGGCCCCTGAAAAGTTAAAATTGGTCTGCAACTGAGTGAGCTACGCCAAGTGGAAAACAACATGGACACACCAAGGAGTAAATAAACAGTCCTGAAAACAAACTTTACAGCATCAAATCAAACCAAAGAGACAAAGCCAGAATTAAACTGGGCATTTGAAATGAAATTGATTTGTAAGTTTTGTAAAGCAAAACAATCTATTCTGTTCTTTCTCTCATTAGACAAAATGCTGAGCAAATATGATATTTAATCACAATGCTGAACTTGAACACATCAGTACTTTTTAAAAATAAATAGATTATATCAGCCTTGTTCTCTCACAAACTTTATTCATTGGAAACTACTACCCCTCATTGTTATTTCAGGTTATTTCAGTCTGAGCTTTACAGCTTGATCTGTGGCCACTGAATTGCAAAAGATGACTTCTGGACATGGAATGAGAATCTGCATGTAGCCTGGAAAGTGGGAGATTTATAATCCAGCACATGTCAATAACTACATCAATCTTTTAAAACAATTCTCCCGGTTCACCCTTGTCTGAACTAACTGCTGCTATTGTTTAGCAAACATTTTTAATATTCTTTTGAAGCTGAAATAAATAAGGCAGTTCAATAAATAAAGCAATTTCATGCCATGATGACACTGCAAATAAGAAAAAATATCTAATTATGTGTGTGACTGTGAGAGCAGGTATGTCAGCAGCCTTGATATGCTCTAATACATCATAAAACAAGCCCATCTAGTCTTAGCTCATCATGCAAATGCAGACATGAAGTTTGAGACTGTAAATCATTGACTGAAGAACTTCATGACTTACACCAGATCTAATCAGTTAGTAATTCACAAGTTTTGCTGGTTAAACTCTTTTACACTGATCACTGCATGTCACTTATCATATTTGTAACAGAGCTACATATTTAATCTATGATCAGGTAAAACTACAAGAACATTACTACAACATTTGAATCTTTTACATCTCATTCTTGTTCAGCTGGTTATTTCTATCTAAATGTAATATCATGCACTTACTGAAACAGCATTACTGTGTTTTCAGATCACGTCTCCTATTTGTAAAGATACTTTTGGAAGTAAACCCTTTAGAACATTTTGACAGGTTTTCTGGGATGGTGTCAGCAGCACCTGTGAGAAGCATACTCTATTTCATCACTTCTGCTATTAAGAAAAGTATTGAATAGCACTGGAACCTGAAGAGATCTACCCATGGTGAAAGGTTGATAACTCCTATCTAGGAACAGTTTTCTGGCCAGTTTTACAGAGGGACCTTAGAGCAGATTGAAAAAGATTAGAATTATCAAACATGTTATAGAAATGTTATGAGAGAAAACCAATAGGGAATTTTAGTTGTTTTTGGGTTTTTTTAATCAGATGCTTTTCCTTGCACACACACCTATCAGCATCCCATAGCACAACAGAATTATTAGAGTTCTATTAATTCTTGCAAATTTTGGATGTTAATCTTCCCCCTCTTATACTCTAAACAACTACAGAGAGTTAGGGTGTTCGTTTTTTTCAAAATTCACAGATGCAGAACATGCCACAGGATGGAGGAACACTGCTCCTTTTAAAGCTGCAGTTACTCTCCCAAGCACACATGACACAGATAAGTGCACAGATATCCATGTTGGTATTTCATGTTGGTTGTGTAGTTTGCATATCCTTCTGCTAATAAAGAAAATGTTGCTTGTCTAATTAATGTAAGGGATGTAAATCATTACTGATTCCAAAACATCATCCTCCTCCATGATGAATTTCAGCATTTTTTGAGGTCTTGAGTAATATATTAAATTTGAAAATTGTCAAAAGTATTTCACACACTTCAAATATGAAATACTAATTTTGCACTGAAATTCAGTATAGTTATTATCCTTTCGTGTAAGGTTGGGTATGCAGTAATTCTAATTTATATATCTTATCAGTGTGGAAAATTTTTCTTTCTTTTCATAAGGCGATCTGAAACACTTATTTTAAATTAACATGCATTAAAATTTCACCATAAAAACAAAAATGCAAAATATGTGCTTACTGAGATAAAAAGATTTCTTAGAGTTGTTCTTGCATGCAGTTTATAAGGTGACAATGGTGTAACTGATTAGCGAAGAAAAGGTCCATTGATGAATTACATAAATATTTGGCCTTAAGCATTCTGATCAAATGATATCATCCTGATTATCCATGTCTGATCACCTGAAGGAAAAAAGATCACTAATTAATGCAGTCCTGTTCTAAGCTTCTGCACCATATTTCTAGTCCTGAATATCTGAGTAGGAAGCATACTAGAAGGTCTTCACTCAGGCTTTATTCAATGTTTTTATTCATAACATCATCCACATTTGGCACAGAAAGCAGATGGATAGATAGCAGGAAATTTAGAAACCTGCTATGACTTTCTTTCTTCCTTTGAGAGTGCCAGCTGGGTTTCTTCAAAACAAGGGACTTTCTAGAACTAGGTTAATTTCTTCTTTTAAAGCTGTCATTTCCATCCATTTGTAAAAAGGGCAGAGGGTCTTAACCCAGTTCTTGATTGTATATACTGCTTTATCTTCCCAAGTTTTGTTGGAAAAGGCAGCTTTAATAAAACGTATTGGAAAGATGATTTTTTTTTGTCAAGAAGCACAAGTAAATAAGCATCATAAAACATTGCCAGGTTATTAAAGTGGGCTTCTGGGGGGGGGGGGAGGGGGGGGAAGACAGATTTTAGAAAGAGTTCCTTTATGTTATAACATCAGGTAGATGTTTTTCTGAGTAAACAAAAGGTAATTAAAAAAAATCAATATGGAACACATTACCTTTCCTTCCCTTTATGGATTCACACCCACATTTTTCTTTATGCATCTATATAATTTTATTTGCATGAAATTTTACTGGTAAAGAGGTGTAAATTCATAATTAGCTGCTTCTCAAATAATATTACACTTGTATTTCTTAACAAAATAAGTACAAGGTTAGCAATTTAAAACAATAATAAAGTCAGCAAAGAGAAAAACCAGCACATAAAAGCTTATCAGTATGATTGGTAAAGAAATCATTAGAACTATGTAGTGGTGGAAATTCTTCAGAAGAGTCAAATTATAGAAAATGGTGATGCAGAGAATCACTCTGATATTTAATGAAACACACTGACAGCAATCTTTAATGATGGAAATTTGAACTAAAAAAGGTAATGAGTATCAGGTTTAATTATTTTTTTTTTTTTGTTTTTGGACACAGTTTTGTTTGCTTGTCATAGGTAGACCTTTAATAGCAGGTCATGCCTTCTCAAAATATTTAGCAAAGCCGCCTGACTCTATTTTCCCCTTTGGGGATGGTGGGCACATGGGCAGACATTGAAATGCTTCTCTGACAATCGTGCCATGCTCCTGAACAGTGGCACCACTCTACACTGCCCCTTCACAGGATGTAGGCTTCTTGTGAGGCTTGTGACTGAAGAGGTGGGATCAGCACTGCTCTCTCACAATTTTATTCCCATCTTCATGGCAGATATTCTGCATCACTTCAGAAAATTGCCTAATCTTCCTCTACTCCTGCTTTCTCCCCAGTGAAAAGGGTTGGGTGGGAAGGGAAAATAGTAGCTACTTTTGCTGATAAAATGCTTAGAATGTTCCACATGAGAAGTATCATATGCAGAGTAAGTAACTGCAATAAAGGAAGAATTACTATGAAGTTTTAAGCACTTGAAGTGCTGTGGGAAAATTTTGCCCCTGATTTTTAGATGCTATTCATACTTGGATGGTTACTCTTTGGTTCATCATAAAGAGTTTTCTCAAGTGTACAAATTTAAAGCACTGTTTTATAGATCATAAAAATATGTACTCAATTACTTCAAATAACACTTAGGGAACTGCATGTAAATGGTGCATAAATTGCCCAATGAATCAAGACAAAGTCTCTTTCAAAATCAGGAATCAGGGGGCAACCAGCATCAACAAACACAGCCACACTGTTGAGAGAAGGAAGCTTATTACTGCAGAGCAGTTTTCATCTGTGCTGTAAATAAAACAGGGGCTTTAAACAAAGCCACTCCAAACATGCATCTGCAGCAATTCTATTATTAAAGCTGGTAGTGGCTCAGGGACAATCAATGCACTTTGCTTCAATATTGTTTTGATTTGCAATACAGTACCTAGATTGTAAAGTGCATAGATTTATGAAACAGCTTATTCTCCACTATAGCTGTTCCCAACAAGCTTACTTAAGCCCTATATATCCTAAGCTCTAAATCAGAGGTTTGACATCGCAGAGGGCTCTGGTAGACTCCATGAGGTTGTAATTCTCCTCTTGCCCTCTGCCAAGGTGTGTATTATCATTGCCAAGTACTCTGAAATGCATTTGTAGAATGTACTGTATTTATTATGATGCTTTAAAAAAAAAACAAACAAAAACAAAACAAAAAAAAAAAAACCCTATCAATTGATTTGGGGCTTGTTGGATTTTGTCTTTTTAATTTCTAGTTTTTGACACAACAAATTTTAGATTTAAATCCTACTGAAATTAAGTGCAGAATTTTTTGTTCCAGTTGATTTCAGTCCCACATTCACAGTTCCAGGCTCAATAATGTACGAGTAGAGCATGACTTTTTGGGATGCTTTTATACCAAGACCAATTTTAAAGCTTGTGCTATTTTATATGGAACACAGTAAGATTTTATATCCTAAGTCTGGTTCCCACAACCTGACCAGTACAGGAGAAAGGGCAATACCAGTCCCTTGTCTGCTTCTTACTTCAGATTAACTGTATTACTCTATCAGTTCACGTGGGAAATGCCTGTTGATGCACAGAGCTAGATGTTGGTGGAGGGACTGGTGAGAATCTGTGTGAATTGGCCCTCACTTCCTTGACCCACACATGCCATGGGCATGGGGACATGCTGTGGGGAGAGGGAGAGCTTGTCCCCATCTCAGGCATCATACCACTGCTCTGAAGCTGTGAAGTCCTATAGATGATGAGGCCCTAAATGCACAAAATAGTCTTCCTACTTTACCTTTATCAAGCACCCTCTACATGTGGAGAGCAAAACACTTCTCAGATAATGAATATTCTTCAAGGCTCTGCTGGGCAAGATCAGTGGAAGAGGCACACAAGATTTAAATTGTTGTCCTTAGTCACCAAGTTATGGCTGTGCAAGGGGCATGGATTTTATGACATGTTTATAGGTTAAATTGTTGATACTTCAATCTGGAGACCAAAGTACAGGAGGGAAGGTCTACACTGGTCTGAGACAGGGACTATTGATTTTATGTTCACTATTGCATTAGGAGACTGCATTAGGAGCAAGGAAATGAACATCTGAATATAAAAATGAAATACAGTTCAGTCAGCACAGAATGAAATAAATATCAGTTCTGCCATTCAACATCATTATAAACCATGCCAATCACTCATCACACACAGAGCAGAGGTCCGTAAATACAGTTTTGACTTCTTGACTGTTTAAGATGGATAATTGCTTCTGAAAGCAAATGAATCCACAAATGTTATTTCATTGCGTACTTTAAATTACCAGTCTCCAGTTTACAAAGAGTATATGACTAGACCTACTGCTTCTAATAATGCAGTTCAAAATAATTCATATCAAGATGGGGAAGGAAAAGGATTTTTTTTCCTAAGTAATGTCTCAACCTTTACTTCAACAATATCTCAATACATTGCACTTGAAAATAAATGGATATGCACTATGCCAATTATGCCAGCAAATAGTGCTCTAAATCACATTTTCTGGCCTGCCTCCTCATGCACTTAATGCATGGGAAAAGTTCCTCATAAACAAAATCAAAGATAGTTTATTTTCCTCCTTTAAACATCTACTTTCATGCCTTTCATGATGTCTATTTAAAACAAGAGTGAGTAAGCAGCTTGGATACTGCTGACATCACACTGCTCAGGACCTCCTGAAGATAACTGGTTCTGCCTTCTTCTCAACACCACTTTGTCTTCAGCTGCTGTCCAGAAGTCACACAGATAGTTCATTGCTTAGTACATGTTGTGATGCAAAAAGTTTTAAATTTTGTGAATAGCATCATAATTACTGATAACAGAGCAGTTGTGGTAGAAGTAGCAGGAATACCAGTTCTACCTGATCCGAAAATATAATCCCCTCTTTAATACAGAACCAGCAAACAATGTGTTTCCTTGGCTACTTCACATCTAGTACAGTAGAGAGAATCCAAACACACCAGCAACTCTATCATCAGTTAAACAAGGCCAAATTCTGTTTTTTTCATTCAATTTGGAATGCAGCATTTAAATCAGTGACATTTACATTGATTTAGATATCCCATATACTAAATCTTGCTAATGCAAATCTCTTCCACAAAACTTTAGACCTCATAAGGTCTAAGGACATGACTTTTAGGGTCAGGGTTTACGTAGGTGACCTCTGCAAACCCTCTGCTGGGGTAAATTTAACCTTGAAAGTGATCTTTTATAAGAATCTAATGGAAGATATATCTCATTTTTATATCCTTTGATCTCTATTTATGATACATTAATTTAACCAGTAATGTTTATATAAAACAAAGATTTTTGACCTCCAGAAGAAACATTTTCTGTTGTATTTGATGATACTGCTTGACCACTGGCCAGTGGCTTTACAGAAGCTGCTCTCATTTTCAAGCCTCGTACATACCGACAAAAGATCAGTGCTACTATACACCTTTCATGCAGAAATCCATGCTTTCCTGAGATTTGGAAGCTTAAATTGCTCCTCTGGTTAAAGTAGACAGCAGTGCTATCTTTATCTAGCTGTTGGATGCTTCATTCGATTGCCTGAGTCATTGGCAAAATAGCTTGAGGCTAGACAGGTATATTACTCTTTAGAAACAGATGGTGCTGCACACAGGAGAGCTGAGAAACACATTCTCAACGCAGCAACAGATCTCTCTAAAATGAGCTGTCCAATTTATTATGGTTTATACAAAAAAATCTGCTATTACCCGCTATTAAAAAGTACAATATCTGGAAACAGGTATCAATAGAAAGGAATTTTCTGGGAAGCGGCATCGACAGAAAAGAACAACAATTTGTTTTGTGTGCAGCAGGTACTTTGGCAGTCAAATTCAGAAAATTGATGTTGAAGAGCAATATTAGATAAGGATGTTTTTGTCACTAGTGCCCAAACCACATAGTTTTCTGAAGAAAATGCAGTAGTTTTATTTTTTATTAACAGCTTGGAGTAAGGGGCCAGAGGGAAGACGTACAGAAAAGCACAATTGTTGTGACAATATCCTGATTATAATCTTGCTATTTCAACATCCATCTACCTGCACTTTTCTCATGGAATAAATGAACAGCCAGTATCTATCTGCACTTTTCTCATGGTTTATTAAAGACATATCACTATTTTTTTCCAACCCTACCTATTTAAAAATAAATAAATGGGCATATGCCATTATTCCCCGGCATAGAATTTAGTATTTCAACACAATATTTCTAATGCCAGCTCTGAAGAGTGAAGTAAGCATCACATGGTCAAAACTGCTCTTTATTTTTCTAAGAACAAGAAAACTTCATCATCAGAAGATCCACAGAATCCGAGGGGCACAAGAGAGAGCAAAGGAAACTATTATTCCTACCCACCTGGTTTTCAGTTTTCACTTTGGATTTGGGGCTTCTAGATTGGGACTTCTATGTTTGGTGAGAACTTTGGACAGTAAAAACATTCTCCTGCTTAGAATAGTTTATGGTTTTATCGTCACTAATTCCAGTTAGGAACTGAGTATTTGTCAGCATTTTTTAAATTTATATTTTCCAAGAAATTTTAGTTCACAGCATTGGCCGTCTTTATAAAGGATGAAAGATTGAAAGACATAATAGCAAGCAATGGTTTGTTCCTCACTTCTGAAACACAGAATTCAAACAATTTCATGGGAATGTATACAATTGCTATGAAAATGGAAGTGATGATAGCATTTAATTATCTAGATAGCTACAGCAGGTGACATACCTCAGTAATTTTTTGAGATCTAAGGGGAAGAAAACCACCAATACTGTAAGAGTTTCTCTTTCTGACTAAGTAAGGATAGACTTGCCTGCTTAAGGATTTTTCAGAACCTACTGGGTACTATCTGTTCTTGAGGGAAGAAAAGATAAACAGCCTTAAGCATTGCAGCTAAGAACAGACTGACTCATCTTTTCCTTTACAAAATGGGGTGACATCACTCCCCCAGCTGCTCAGTGTGAGGGAGGTCAGTTGGTGTTAATCCCTGCCAAATGTGTCCAACAAGCACAGATGAGGAGTGGAGCTTTCACATCATAATAATCTTCTTCCCTCTGAGCTTGTGGATTCTCTTCTGGATGAACACAGCATGGTCCAGGGCTTCGCATAATTTCAGGGGATATGTCTAGCCAGGAGGAAATGGAGCCAGGCAGAAGCCACTCTTGGAGGCATTGTTCCATAGCAAAGTAGTCAATAATCCACCAGAAAATCCATTGATGTAAAGGCTGACTGGAGATGCATTACCTTTAGCTTCTCGGCTTTGCTCACATCAATATGTGTGGTCATTGTGGGCATGCACACTGACAGAGTAAACAATTTAAACTGAGCCCCTAATGCTCACAACTGTTTTTTTTTTCAGCAGGGAAAGAAGCCAGATCACAGCACGAACTGTCCAGAACTCTCTGATTTTGTCCTGAAATTTGCAAGGGGGTGATGAATACTTTGTGCAGATTCTCAAGCCAGAAAGGCATATGGCCATGCTTTGTGGCTCCTGGACACAATCAGGAATTTGCAGCAAATCTCTTTCTCCCATGCTGTTAATGTGAGAGTGGCTAGATGTACCTTGACGCACAAAAGGGAGTGGTACAATCATGGTACAATCAAATAATGCATTAGTTGTAGTGTGAGCATTTAGAAAACTGGAGACTAATTTTATCAAGAGGTTGTAAGAATGAACAGTAACTATATGGACATTCATTTTTTTTTTCTTAAGTGCTTGACTAAGTTTCTGGCATGGAAACACTCTGGAGAGGAAAATCATTACAGATACTTGTTCAAATTCCATTCAATTTCAGGAAAGTACTTTCCATTGATTCTAATGGTCTTCACATCAAAGTCTTAAAATTGATTGATTTTTTTTTTATGCAGTTGAATTCCTCATTCACAAGCCACTCATGTCTTCTCAATAGCCAGCTACATCTAAGCTGTTTTTTTTGGGAAGTGTCCATGGTCAAACTAAGTACAGAGCAAAGAGTGCAGCAACAGGGAGAAGTAGTCAGAGAAGAAAAAAGGAATAAGCTGTAAGTACACTTTATTTAAAATATACAGTGACTGAAGTCTACTTGTCTGCATTGTTCCCATTCAGCTAGGGGACAATCAAATAGGTACCATATTGTCAGCACAGGAAAAATAACTTAAAATCAGCTAATATTCTGATGAATTTTAGATTACTGTCATTGACTAATAGTAGTCTGAACAAATAAACAGAAAATAAAGTCATCTGTGGAAGACAATGGTCAACTAAGACAATCTAGAGAGTGGCACAATCTACAAGAATGTTCTCCAAGAACTTTTGATTAGTCAAGTGGTATTTCATGCCTTACAGAGGATTTAAAAACCGTTCAGGACAAGGAGTAAATAGTAAACAT